>LPNX011047863.1:0-112092 GCA_001517045.1 Pseudotsuga menziesii | reverse complement strand
TCGTTTATTACAAGTAAGTTCCTGCTACTTCCCTATTTCCTATTTGTGCTTTTATAATCAAATTGTCTGCAAGGTCATAGTACGTTGGTAACCCCCAGAACTAGGTTATTAGGTGAATTCTTCATTACAACAGTAGTGCATCGACACATAACAGGAGCATCATTGGTCTTCCACCTTCAACCTTGGATCAAAGGTTGGAATCCGCTTTACTCTCAGTAAAGCCTAGAATCATCAGTAATCTTCCCATCCTGTCGTACCATGTCGAACCTCAGGATCTTCTGTAATCACTCCCTCTGAAGCAGAGCATCATACTCCCTCTGTCTTCCGTATTCTATGCACCGAAACATTCAGTGCTGGAGTGACAAGTAGTATCCATCTAGGATCACTGGATACTAAGATCCTCTATCTTGAACTTCTTCAAAAGTTCATCTTGCACCCATCCGTGAGCTTGTCATCCTCTATCAACCTTGTAGCAAAGGTTAATATATTCATCAAGCTCATCATGTATGTGTTATCCCATGGGTGTCTTTTGAACTTGTACAAGGCCTTCTTTCATTTGCACACATGATTATGCATGTCATGTGACTTCACTTCTATTAGCTGTAAATGTTTCTTCGTAGACTATGCCTTCTCTTCGTGAGAAGCCTCATGTTACGAATCTTGCTTTGTATCCCACGATGTTTCCATCTACTGCATGATGGAACTATGAACTTCTCTTCAGGTCTCGATACTACGCCCTGGCATCATTCTTCTTGAACTGGTCTTCCATTTCTTCTTAGTTACTTCTTCTTGTCTGGAAGGTTCTGCATCAATGATGTCACTATATTCATCATATTATTCTTTGTCTTGAAATGTCGTCACTTGTTCTTCAGAACAAGTCTTCATTCTTCTTTGCTTGTAGGTGATTATGTATGCGATCTTTCCTACAAGTCAAATGCATTTGTATGGTTAGAAAATTTCATAAAGAATATTCATACTGGAAAATACTTATGCATAAATATATGATCATGCAACTACTTTAGCCAATACAACATTCATCCATATCTCACTGAAACTTTCTAGATGCCTTCCATCTCTACCAGGACAACATTGAGATTGTGCACTAATCCAATATGTCAGCAAAGAGGTTTCATTCTAGATAAGTAGAAATGAGATTGTGCACTAATCCAATATGTCAGCAAAGAGGTTTCATTCTAGTTTCATTCTAGGTAAGTAGCACCATGAGCTACTTACCCATCACATGCATATTAGTAGTATACTGTCGTTAATGCAAACATCCTATCATGCATAATACATCAACTGAATATAAACAAATGCATAACAAAACAATATCATTAAATTAAAAATTAAATACGTATCTTTATTTGTTTCGTGGGTAGACTGCTTCTTGATTCATGGTAGCATCGTTTCTTATCCAAATGATATGGAGGATAAGAAGTTCTTCAAGAGTTGAGTTCTTCATATTCCTCATTGCTTGAGGGATCATCTTTGGATGGCGAGATTTCGATCTTCAATTGCTCCCATCTTCTCTTCTCTTCTTATGATTCAAGCTTCTTTTTTCTTTCCAAAGTCTGCTGAAAGTAATCACTTCCTTCTGGAACACATTCCTTGAATAAATGAATTCCACGATCCTGGGAGGCCATTCAAGGTGGCCATCACCACTTCTGCATTCTTCACTTCTGCTTCAAGTTGTTCTTGATTTTGAGAGACTCTTATGACTGCATGGACTCTGCATTCTAGATCTTCACATTCTTCAACTGGTTTCTTTAGGTCATATTCTGATTTTTGTTCTTCCCTTCAAATAGCTTGAAATTCTGGAAGACCTTCGACAACTTTGCTTGCAATAGGTAGTGCTCTGTAATGCACGTGTGCAAGCCTTCTATGCCAAAGCTCATTTGGCTCTACTGTTTCATGGATCAAGGCTTGTTCTGGATAACCCTTCAATTTGTACAAGCCTCCTTTTTGTTCTCCAATCACTACCGCATCATTGATAGTCTTTCCTTTTGGCCATATGATGACTTGACCATCTATGAATGCAACCCGCATTCCTTTTGCATCAATGCTGAAATGGAGAGAAGGTTCTTCTTGAGTCCTGGAACAAACAATACTTCTTTCATTGTTAGAGACTTACCAGGGTCTAGCTTGTATGAATATTCCCCACTAACTTTTATTGGATATTGGTAGTCATCTCCTAGTTTCACCTTGTGAGGTGATTCATGTTCCAACAGTCTTACAAAGGATTCCTTGAATCCGTCATAAGTTTGGAAGCCCCACTGTCTATAAGCCACTCATCACTTCCATGAGATATGTTACCTGTGAGAGCTGATATCAGAACATATTCATCCTTGCTTGAAGAATCTTCACTTTCATATCTGGATCTCTTTCTGGATGGTTCATGATCCTTTGCAGCATGAGCATGATGTCTTCTTTGGCCTTGACAAAGTTCTTCTTGTGAAAGGCTTCTAACCTCGTCTCCCTCTGAAACTGGAACCTCTATACTCATGTAGGTGTCCAATCCATTTTCTTCAGAGAGATCATATACTTCCAGGATTGGAAGTTGTCTACTTCCGCAAGCTTGTCACCAAGCTGATGTGATATATCATATTGAAATGAGAACCTCAAATGGAAATAGCAAAGGATTAGATCTTACCGATTTGAGGTGTCCGTCCTTGTCCCGGAGTTTGCTGATCTAGGGTTTGTCACATAAACCATAATTTTCAAAACTTGGAATATTTCAGATTTGATTAGATAAACAGATATATCTCTTCAAATGGAGCTGTCCAATGTACTCCTTTTCTGAAAACAGTGGAGGGAAGCTCCCGTAACAGGAAGCCCTAATTTTCCAATTTCTTCTGCAGAAATTCCTGTTACTATTTCTATGATATCTCAGAAATTACTGCTCCCCTGTGTCTGAAATTTTGCAATAAGGTAACCTCACATGTCCTTGATCCAAAACCGTAAGTTTCATCAGAATTGGTTTCACCATTTGGGATTTATGATCCTTTTCCCAAGGTGACCTATTACAGGACTGTTCAGAACAACGAAGTTGTACGGCATGCCACGTGTCACTGGTTAATTTTCTGAGTTTGATATTCGGAACACCGAAATTAAAGTCCGTGCCCTTTCTGGAACATCTCTAGGAATTCCATTTGGACCTCTGTAGCTCAAGATATTGTAGATCTCCCCAGATGTCTTGTTCAGGGATGAATTCTGGAAGAGGCTGGAACCCTAACTTGGAGAGATCATATCTCTTGGAGTACAGCGAATCTGAGTCTGATTTTTGGACACAGGATTCATCAGGATTTTATATTCGGACCCTGCAATTTTTAGCTTCTGAGACTTTGCCAATATTGGAATATAGCGACTGTACCAAAACTTAGCAGTTTTAGTATTTAGGGTTTCTCCTAGCTCAGGGTCAAACTAGGGTTTGACTTTCCTGGAGTTTTACCCAACCAAATTTCTTGATCCAGGTCTCTAAACTTCAGTTCTGATGAGGAGAATAACCCTATGCTGGTCTCACTCAAAAATTCATCTTCTGTAGAAAGCCCTAATTTCCGCATCGAAGACTGAAAATGCTTGGAATCAAATTCCGCTTCGACAGAAAGATGCGCCCTAAGGAGGAGAGTTGTTCCACCTTACTTTTGCTGAAAATTCGTGGAGGAAGATCCACAAACTAGGAAGCCCTAGTTCCTGTAGCTGCACAATGTCTTCTTCTCAGGTTAGCTCTGATACCATGTTAGTTTTTCGTCACATTAAGCTAGCATTACGATCTTAGGATCTTTTCACTGAGAGAATAACAAGCACATCAATAAAACGTAAGCAAATAACAAGAGACAAGAGACACAAAGAGTTTTTCTCGGGGAAACCATAAAGGAAAAAACCCCGCAACTTCCTTAGAGATAAAATCAGCACCAAAACAGTAAGAGATCTGCCAACAACAGTGGCCTTCTAGTCCCAGCATATTTCCTCCTCCACAAGTGCACCTCACTTAAGAGAGTGAATGATGTGTTTGTTAAATAGAGAGTCTCACTCTCTATTTATATTCTTTCGTTCACTTGAATTGCATTTTCACACGTAGGCTCAACCTAATAATTACTACTCGAGTCTACACCTTAATTAGTGTATAATAACTCAAGTGCCCCAAAACTGTGGGGACTTACCTAATGACTTGATATGACTTGATTACATTATTAATCCTCCCGATCGGAACATCGGGGCATGACCACATGACTCAAATACATAATAGAAACATCCCGGAATAAACATCGGGTTACAATACATAAAATACATAGAAGAATACATTCCGAAGTTACATATACATCAACAAGCTTGGCTGGTCACTATAGGTGGTGGCAGCTAACTGATGACAGTTTGCATGACTATGCTTGGGCCACCTGCAGGGTTATTGGTGACAGGTTGTGGCGTGGACATGGGTCCACTTGCTATGGAGATACCGAAAAATGGATCTGGGTTGGCACCAGCCATGGGGCTTGATGGTGTAGTATGGAGGTCTGGTTCAGATTGATATGGGTCTGAATCTGAATCAGAGGCTATGTGGCCTTCTGATGGTGTGGGAGATCCCTGAGAACGGTTTCGACGGTGTCGATTGAGTGTTCCAAATTATGGTGGTTTTCCTCTTAGGTGTGAGGAAGAGCATGAGGGATCAATTGTGTTAGATGTTTATCAAACTGATGCGAATGACATTTGGACACCGGTTTCAGTGGCTTCCTATTGGTTGTAGGTGGTCACTCAGCCACCAAGACTGCCAGAAGACAACGTTTGGTTTTTTCCTCACAGGTGTTTCTACTCAATCAGAAGGGGTTGTTGTCCATTTCACTTGGCAATTCCTCTCAGCGACCAGCTAATTTGGGGTTCTTGTGGTACTCCTCACAATGAGTTTCTGGGCAGAGCCCAAGTACTTCCCACAGTTGAAGCAGTCAGGGACTTCTGTCCTCAAAGACTGCAGATTGTTTGAACTTAGTGTAAATTGATAGATTTTAAGGCTCTCTCAGTGTCATGAACTGAGTTGGGTTGATTACTTGGTATAGTGTATTTGTTTTTCTGTCTTCCTGGTATTAGGTGGCTATAAATGGTTTATGAGTTCATCATATTGTGGTAGAGTTCATATAATTGTTGTGCAAGCATTGAATAATCAGAAATTTGTAAACAGATACATTTTTAACCTAAAATGTTGATGGCCTAACTAGATGAATACCTTACATTGATATTCCTCTTTAACCAAGAGAAGGTGCTGTGTTCTCAACACAATGGGACTAAGCCCATCCGGAGATCCACAGGTCACCTCTTGGATGCAAGGTTGGTCAACAGGGAGGACACTTAGCGCCGTGAGAAGCCCTCCTTCTCTACCCCCTCTACCTTCTAGGTCATTCGGTTTTAATGGTTTTAGAACAATATTCAATGAAGGGCCTAGGGCTATACGAGCTTTCCCTTCGCTGTATCCCAGAATACCCCTGAGGGTGATGACTGGGTAGAGGAGGAAGGGTCAGCAAGACTGTTAATTTTGTTGTCAATTTTAGTTAAACTACATTCATTAACCCATTGAGTATTTAACTTACACTTTGTTATGTAAATGAAATTGCAATAAAATGAAACATAAACAGAAATGAAATGGTTCAGATGGACAGAGGCGGCCGAACCGCATTAACAACCCCGATAAAAGCAAACAGTGAAGCCCAAAAATGGGTCACGCATGTGTAAAAGTCCTGTTTTTGCGAAGTGGATTTTGATCAAACCGTGAGGAATTAGCTCAAATGTTTGAAAACCCACTTCAGAAATGGGCCCTTTTACCCCTAAGCATGGGAAGATTCACAAATGGCTCAATGGTTTGGGCAGAAAATAAGCCCGAACACAGGTGAATTTTCAGAAATTCGGTTCGGTCGTTTTTGCACACTTGAGTGATTTGCAAATCATAGAATGACCAACAGTAACTGGTACTGTGGCCAAATGGGCTTGGATTGGCCTTGAGGAGGCTAAAAAATAACTAGAAATGTAAATAAACAAGAATCTAAGCTAGATTTAACAAAAAACTAAACTAGGGAAAAAAACAGAACTAAGAACTAAAACTTTGAAAAATAAACCTAGGGATCCTGTGGGATCAACCTGGTATGGTCGCCAGTTCTGTAGCAGGGATTTCTCCCTTGCTACAGGGCATGAATATCTACCTTCTGTCTATAGGACAAAAGGATAGGTTCCTGGTGGTGAATACAAAGAAAAATAAATAGAACTGAAATACAGAACAGAAATCAAAGAAAAATGAAACCCCTCTGCACACAAGGTTATGGGTTAAAGACCTTCGAGACCTTGCACACAACAATGGAGACCTGCAAGAACATGTTAGGCCATAAACCTGCAAGCAAATAGATGTTAGGAAAAATCAAATAAACAAAATAAAACAAAAATTATACCTTATTTTGGTGGAAATGGGCCACCATGCCCTAGCTTGGAGAAGCACCTCTCTTGGCAATGGGGGAGCTATGGCTCAAAGGGAAGATGGATGAGAGGGAGTGTGGGTGGCTTGAGATGGAAATGGTCTCAAGGCATCCACTCGAGCAACATAACAATATGCAAGGGAGCAGTGTTTTGAGAGTGACCCCCCACCCTCCTTTTATAGCTTTTTTGGGGTTTTAGGGTTTTAAGCCCTTGGTTTAGGCTTTAGCCCCTTTTTTTGGGATTTTAGCCCCTTTCACCCTAACTTTAGCTCATTTTAGGGTTTTAGGCTCCTTTGAGGGGTTTTAGCCCCTTTTTGGAGGCTTTAGACCCTAGGAGGGTTATTTAGGCTCCTTTTTGGGGTTTTAAGCCCTTTTCTTCATCCTTAAGATTTTTTGAGGATGTGGGGGTCTAATGGAGGGTCGTGAATGGGTGTCCTTGGGTGGTGTAGGCCATGTAGAGCTAAGTGAGGTATTTTTTGGGTTAACAGGGCTACTGCCCCCATGTGTTGCAAGTGGACCAGCTTGGTTGGTCACTATAGGTGGTGGGAGCTGATTGATGACAGTTTGCATGACTGTGGTTGGACCACCTATAGGGTTATTAGTGATAGGTTGTGGTGTGGACATGGGTCCACTTGCTCTGGTTATGCCGAAAAATGGATCCGGTTCAGTATGGAGGTCTGGTTCAGACTGATATGGGTCTAAATCTGAATCAGAGGCTGTGGGGCCTTCTGATGGTGTGGGAGATCGCTGAGAATGGTTTCGACGGTGTCGATTGAGTGTTCCAAATTTTGGTGGTTTGCCTCTTAGGCGCGAGGAAGAGTGTGAGGGATCAATTGTGTTATATGTTTATCAAACTGATGGGAATGGTGTTTGGACCCTGGTTTTAGTGGCTTGCTATTGGTTGTAGGTGGTCACTCGACCACCAAGACTGTCAGAAGAAATCGCTTGGCTTTTTCCTCATAGGTGTTTCTACTCAATCGGAAGGGGTCGTTGCCTGTTTCGCTTGGCAATTCCTCTCAGCAACCAGCTACTTTGGGGTTCCTGTGGTACTCCTCACAATGAGTTTCTAGGCAGAGCCCAAGTACTTCCCACAGTTGAAGCAGTCAAGGAATTATGTCCTCAAAGACTACAGATTGTTTGAACTTAGTGTAAATTGATAAATTTTAAGGCTCTCTCAGCATCATGAACTGAGTTGGGTTGATTACTTGGTATGGTGTATTTATTTTTCTGTCTTTCTGGTATTTGGTAGCTGCAAATGGTTTATGACTTCATCATATTGTGGTGGAGTTCATGTCATTGTGTATGCAAGCATTGAGTAATCAGAAATTTGTAAACAGATATAGTTTTTAACCCTGAATATTTATGGCCTAACTAGATGACTACCTCACACTGATATTCCTCTTCAACCAAGACAAGGTGCTGGGCTCTCAACACAATGGGACTAAGCCCATCCGTAGACACACAGGTCACCTCCCGGATGCAAGGTTGGTCAACAAGGAGGACGCTTAGCGCCATGAGAAGCCCTCCTTCTCTACCCCCTCTACCTTCCAGGTCATCCAATTTTAATGGTTTAGAACAATATTCAATGAAGGGCCTAGGACTATACGACCTTGCCCTTCCTTGTATCCCAGAATACCTTGGAGGGTGATGACTAGGTAGAGGAGGAAGGGTGAGCAAGACAGTTAGTTTTATGTTGATTTTAGTTAAGCTACATTCATTTAATTAAGCCATTAAAATTTGTTTGGAATTTACACATTGTTTGTTGATGCAATTACAGGAAATTAAAACAGAAACTGAAATTAAACTTCTGTGCTGGACAGAGGCGGCTGAGCTGCATTGACAGTCCCTATTAAACTGAAATTGAAAATCTGATTGAGAGACCGCACATTTATGATCAAATACGGTGAGGGGGTTGCAATTTTTTTTCCAGAAACAGGCGAGGGGGTCGCACAGATTTCACAGACAGTCGCGGTCTGTGTTTCTGAGTGAAGCCACACCTTTTGGGGGATTAAGTGCACCATGGGTGTGCCTGTTAGGCCACTAAGTGCACCCTCATCTCATGTTTAGGCCCGACAAGTGTGACCTGCCCCAGATTTAGGGTTTTTCTGATCCTGAGTTAGATCCGGCCGACAGTGACCTGTACTGTGGCCAAACTGACTCGAATTTTCCTAGCAGAGGCTTCAACAACACTAATAACTGGAAATAAACTAGATCTAAACTAAATTTGACATGAAATTTTAAAAACTATGGCAAAAATTAAAAAAAATTCAAATTTAAAAAAATTTGGACCAGAGATCCTGTGGGATCGACCTGGTATGATAGCTAGTTATGTAGCAGGGATTTCTCCTTGCTACAGGGGTAGGAATGGCTACCTTTTGTCTATAGGATGGAAGGATGGGTTCCTAGATGGAATGCAGTAAAAATGAACAGGAAATAAAATAGAACAGAAACGAAATAAAGAACAGAAAGAAGAGAAATGATGGAGAACCCCTCTGCAAACAATGGGTTAGGGTTCTGCTTCCAATAACCTACAAACAAATGTTAGAAACTAGAAACCTGCAAAACAAGTTAGGCAATAAACCTGCAAATAAACCATGGATTAGAAAGCAAAGAAATCATTAAACAAAAACAGAAAATAACAAGCTATACCTTCTCTTTGGGTGGAATTGGGCCACCATGCCCTGGCTTGAAGAAGCACCTCTCTCTTGGATGGGGGAGCTATGGCTCAATGGAGATGGAGGAGAGGGAGTGTGGGTGGCTTGAGAGACAAAGGGTCTCAAGGCATCCACGGGCAGCATAACAGTATGCAAGGCAGAAGTGTTTTGAGAGTGACCCCCCACCCTCCTTTTATAGCTTTTTTGGGGTTTTAGGGTTTTAAGCCCTTGGTCTGGGCTTTAGCCCCTTTTTTGGGATTTTATCCCCTTGCACCCTAATTTTAGCTCCTTTTAGGGTTTAGCCCCTTTTTGGGGGCTTTAGCTCCTAGGCGAGTATTTTAGGCTCCTTTTTGGGGTTTTTAAGCCCTTTTTTTCATCCTTAAGCATTTTTGAGGGTGTGGGGGTCTAATGGAGGGTCGCGAAGTGGTGTCCTTGGGTGGTGTAGGTCATGGAGAGCTTAGTGAGGGATTTTTTGGGTTAACAGCAAGGGCCTTGTATTGTCACAAGCTTTCAAGGGACATTTTCGGTTACGTGGAAAGTTATTTTTTATGGGAGTGCCAATTGACATTGTATGTAAAATGCACATTGAGCAACATGTGTACATAGATGTCGAATGATGTGGTAGATATTTTTTCTTGACCAGGAAAGATGTTTAAAACATCTATAATCACATGATTAAGGGAAATTATCAATTGAGAAAGAAAGATGAAATGAGTGTTAACCTTTGGTTCCAGAAATGATCAGATGACTTTTTATTTTTCCAAAAGCACAATGGTCCAAATGTCCCATTTATATTTCGCATCCAAACAAAATGGATGTTGGATACAATGGAAAAACTATCCCACTATAGTTTAATAGGAATGGATTCAACATTCATCACCAATAAATATGAGGTAATGCTATTTTTGAATGATTCATTCGAAATTATTGTTTGAGTTTTGATTTACTGTTATTGATATCCCAAATTTGACTATCTCTTTTATATATTACAGTATCAATTATACATACTTATGGAATTCAATGGCCAACAAAATGGGGTGCCAATTGTTAGGGTTGTTGCATCACACAATACATCAGCTGATATCGCCACATGGTTGGATGTGCTAATGAATAAGTGTTACCAACTTTGACTCGACTGAAAAGTCAATGCATTCATGGTCAATGATGCACTAGCTGAACTTGATGCTTTGAGGTAACTTTAGTTTTTCCATTCTGCAACTTGATTTATTGTAAGAATATGTCACTTAAACACATTGAATTTTATAGGAGGGTGACACGATGTTGGGTGATACTATGTGTTTGGCATGTATTGAGGGCATGGAAAAAATATCTACAATTTGTCCTCTAGTCTGTAATAGGAAAATGATATGTTTGATAGGTTGGTTAAAATCATAAACTATTGTATGAATGTCGAATCTGTCATCGAGAACCTGGATATATTTTTCACGGATTTCACATCTGAGGAAAATATCTTCAAGTATTTTCACTCCAATTGGGTTGTGGGTAATAAATTTTGTAATTTCGCATACGATATATTTTTATTTGTTTTTTTTTAATCTCCGTAAATATTTTTCTTGCACTAACTTGGTTCTTTCCATTAGGGATATGGGTCAAAGGATGCCATGATTTCCGCCATGCCAACCAAGAGACTAATAATTCCGTCGAGTCATATCATTGCTTCTTGAAGTCTAAATTTATTTCTGATTGACAAAAAAAATGTGGTTGTGGAATGGATTGGTTGTTATACCTTTTCGTAAAAAATGTTGAATTGTATTACTGATTTAGGATATTTTTAAAGAAGCTGGATATTTGAATAATTAAAAGAAGGAGAAGCATATTAAATCCTTGGTGTAGAAAGATAAACAAATTCCCGATAGTGATTGTTGGCTTCACAAGAGCATATCTCTTGCTTATTGGGCAAGAAGTAAAATCAACTGCGACAAGAAATACCTTACCACCTGGTATCGTATGAATTTTATAGTATGTGACTACCCATGGTATGTTCATGGAAATAAATACAATATTTCCATAAAGGTGAATTGGCTGTACTTCTCATCATGCAGTAGGAGCTGTAATTGGAACAAAATGTAGAACCCAATACATTTGATGATGTAACACCCCACGAAGTCAACACCTGCACTAAGTTACATATGGAGACACCAATTGTTGACATTGATGTCAACAAGATTCTTGTAGTCATTGGAGGTGATGATCAAGATGTTGAGGAACTTAAATTGGCTAGGAAGCTTGTGTTTGGCTACATCGATGTGCTCAGAAAAAACCCTCCTTGTACTTTGGAAAACATCCTTAGGTTGGAGTCCCTAATTAAGCGCATGTTCGATGAATCCGATAATTAGCAGATTTTGGATTTTCAATTTACACTTGGGTTAAGTTCTTTTGAGTCTTACTTGAAGAAGAAGAAGAAGAGTTTCCTCATCCCTGCAAATAAAAAAGGAATAGGGAAACATTATAATGACTTAGATGTTGATTTAAAGGTCTGGCTATTTGTAGATGAACCATTTTAGTTCACATATTTAAAGAAGAGGGGATCACACCCTCGATCAAAGAATGCATCCCATATTGTCTCGAGTAAGTTAGATTTGTTGACGATATTAATTATTTAGATTACGTCGTGTATCCATCACCATTTTTTACTTGTATTAGTCATGCATCTACTTATATTGTTATGCTATGTACATTTGAGGCATGCAATTACTTTACGTGCCACGATGTGTTACAACTAGAACTATTATGTGACGTATCAAAGAGATTCCCATGTTCATATTCCTACTCCAGAACATGTTGGTCCAGTCGACAACTCCCTAGTTGCCGATGGGAAAGGTTTGACTTATTAGTTGTATTCATATATTTGTAATATTGTTTGTTATAGCTTAGCTATCAATTTTCATATCACTACTATATTTGATGTTGTTAATTTGTTGTGATGATGTTGACTATCTACATGTCAAGTAACTGTAGAAGGAGAATATATATATATATAATTTTTAATTTTTAATTAATTATTATTATTATTTATTTATTAAATTTTCCGATGGTTTCTATTACAAAAGGCATTGTGTGTGTGTGTGTGTTTAATTTCAAGGTAAGGTTTGCAAATCATATTCAAAAGGTCTATTTGATTTAATATTTGGTGATTTATATAGTTTATCGCCAATGGTTTTAGTCCCATTATTGCTTCCATAAGTCGCGTGGTCATGGATTTATCCGAGTTAATTTTTTTTACACCTAGGATGTGCATCTAATATTTTGCCACGTTTGAAGTTACACAAATTTTGCAAATTTTGGAGGAAAGAATGTGTTGGAGCAAATTTCTTGAAAAAAACCCTTGTTTATAGCCTCACCTGTAGCAACAAGATGGTCATCCATTAATCTTATGGCTAGTTTCAGCTCAGTGGGGTATCCAGGTGGCCACATGAGGGATCACAAGTCTAATGGGAAAAGTGAAGCATTCTATATAATCATGATTGACATGCAGAGACTCGTGGAAAATATATACACTATGCACTGTGATCGATGCTCATGTAGTATTTGTATCAAGGAAAACAATTTAACTCGCGTACTAAAGCATATTACCTTAATAGATGCGCCATTACAATTTTTCTTTCACTTGTATGATTAAATATTTTTTGACTTGCCTCATATATTTTTAGTAATTGAGTTAATGTAAGTTCCCTATTGGTCTCTTTTTTATTTACAACTTATGTGACATATATGCTTGGTTTAATTTTTTAGCTATGGCTTATCCCATATGTTTGATGAATACCTTACTTTATTTTATCATAGAATCGCCATTATAAAGGAAATTGATTTTTTTGTTGCTTCTTTTTCCAGAGTACCTGGGAAGGACTAAATGAAAAATAATTTCTAATAAAGTTAACCATTTCCAATACTTCCAATATTGCAATCCAACCTAGTTCTCTGAGCTATTGAGTAGGTTGTACAACGACCTTGAAATTTTAGAATAAAAAATACTCTGATAGATATACTGTATAAAGGAAAGACATTGTGAGAGCACATACACAGTAAGAAAAAGTTGATGGTTGTAAGAATAGTCAAATATATAGTTGAAAGATTCTATCTATATGAGAGCGAACAACAAAGCAGGAAATAGTTTCATAGCAATCAACATCAATATAGTCACAACATCCACGCCACAAAAATCTTAAGTCCAACAACCCTTTCTTCTTCCCTGGCCCTTAATTTATAGTTTTACAAAATAATTGGTTCAATGAATTTCCATGTTCCCAAGGTCAGTTGAGACTTTTTGACTCCCCAAAATATTGAACATTAAATATTACAATTTCATTTTAACAAATAAATTTTTTTAACATATTTATGATGTTGAAGGGGGATTTCCTTGGGACTTAATGGAATGGTCCTAGAAATCACACTCATAGTTAATGACATTAAGGCGGATTGACTCAAGTAGTATTAGAGAGACCTCATGATCAATCATTTGCATTGACAAGGTGCTCATTCCCTTAGTGACTGTGCTATGGAAAGTGGTCGTGAGCTAGGCCTTCTTGGTGGGTGTTCCTATATGGTCACACAAGGCTTCGAGGATGACTTGGGTCACATTCTTGACTACTTCCACATGAGTCTTCAACTTTAATGGTTTTGAATTCAATCAATCATTGTTTCTTGGATATAGGATGCTCAAGTGTCCTTGGGGGTGGAAATGAACATCTCTTGAACATTCTCTCGATCGAGGCATAAAGAATTTGGAATTTTTTTGTGATGTAGTGATGTCCTTTGGTAAATTTTTCCCCAACTATAGACAACTGTCTAGGGTGGAATTACCTTTGAAAGTTAAATCACGCTCTATTGACTTTAGGATGAACTCACTTCTAATTGGATGTAGGATCACTTAGTTAGGATGCTAACTTAAGTTTCGTTATGCAAGTGTCATCTTTTAACTTAAGTGACGTCCTTTAGTTTAACTAAAGTGTTGTTATGCAAAACACTTTAGTTAACTAGTTCTTCTTTATTAACACTTTAGTTAACTATTATTAATTGAAATCATGCTCATTGATTTACTAAAGTGACCATTGTGAGTTCTGCTTTATTTAACTAAGGTATGCATTGTTAATTAAATTGAAGCTTAACAAATCGAGTTCACTTTAATCAACTAGAGTCTTCTCATGGGAAATTTTGATTCTCTTTGTTCTCTATGCATTTTATCTCTATCTTATCTGCATGGTATTATTATCACAGATCTTGTAGTTGCCCCGATACATAAATCCAATACAGGATGGCAGAGGGGACGGGCAACCAAAGTCGTGACCTACGGAAATCCCAACCCCAAGGAGATGGATGGTTGTCACATTGGTTAGGAATTCATTCTATTTATTCCAATGAATTCCCGTGATGATGGGGGATACCCGATCCTATCCTGAAAGGACAGATTTACAACTAATCACCAGATCAAGCCCATAAATGTGAATATGTAAGGTGAGAGATAGAAACCCTAGATTTAAGGGATAAGCCACCATTTAAGAAGTATTCAAGTATGAGTGCTTAATATTTATAGAAATGTTACTTGAATGTAATGGATCAGTGATTTAAAGGGTTTAAAACAGATATAGGGTTGGTGTGTTTGTTCCAATGATCAAACCCGAGAACCTAGGGGGATTTAATAAAGAATATGGGAAATTCCAAGGATGAGGTTGATACAAATAATTTAGGCTTTCAACACACCTACTTGGATGCAATATTTTATAGTGAAAAAGGTCCAAGGAAAACCAGAACAAGAAATAGGTAAAAATGATTAATCAAGGTAGAGAGGGTGTATCTCCTCTAGTAATTAGTGCTTGGAGATGGGAATATGGAGCCCAATGTTGATTCCTAGGAGGGAGATAGGATTATTTCAGCATGTTGAATAAAATACATATCGCCAAATTTGCATATTCCCAGTGCAAATTGGCCCGATGAATATTCATGCTTCTAAAGGAGGGGTTTTCAGTGAAAGCAATGATGGGCAATGCATGCAGAAATTAAAAGAGGGAGAATTTATCTATGATACGTACCTGGATCTTGTAGATGAAATCAAAAGTGATGAATAAATCTGATTTATTGATTAAATGAGCATTTATAGAGAGGATCTTGATGTTGTTGAGATTCAACCAGTGACATTGACGCCCCCTTTAACCTGCCAAGCCAGAGAAAATCAAATGGTAAGACAGATGAATGAAATATTCCAAAATAAGGAAAGGACGCGAATGAAAAAACCATATAAAGAGAGAGATACTCCTTGAACCAAACACCCAAGAGTCAGGACAATGGTGAGTTTCCCCACAGATGCGCCCTCTTCTCTAGCGCGACTCCTTCCTTGAAGATGAAATGGGTAGAGGAAAAACATGCAAGATCTATCCCAAAGAAAAATAAGTATAGAAGAGAAAAAATTCCAATCATCAAATCACCAACTCATTTACAAGACTCAAAAAGTAATCCTAGATAAATCTCTTTATTTAAATTCCGGTGCTAGAGCTCATGACATATAAGGGGGGGGTCACCTCTCCTAAATAGTTTGAGAGTGTGTTCACATTTCAACTAACTATAATCTGATGGTCAATATTAAGACATTTTTGATGGTGGAGATCAATAATACACAGATCAATACATGGAACAAGTGGCCAAGTCATCAAGGGGGGCGCACTTTGCTCAAGAACGCCTATCCTAGGTGAAAGTCACGATATAACATAAACTGTGTCTATGACATGATAATACATGAGAGGGGGTAAATTATGGGTTTAATTCACCCTAATAACCTTTACAACTTCTAAACATATGATATAAAAATGAAATACATCATTAGCCAAGTAGAGGGGGCACATCTTGGGGGGATTTCCTCACTAACTGAGCCAAAATAAAATAATCAGGACAACTGCTGACTGAAAACTACTGAAGGAATGTCCAAGATGCTGAGACATATCATCTACCAAAATTCCAAGTCATTTCCTAGTTCTATGAGGCCAAATCAATTTTTTCAGTGAAATTCCTAGTTCATTTTTGCTGGTACAACCTCTAGAAAATGATAAAATCACCATAAATCTGTCCAGGATGAGAATTGGGGAAAACTGACTACTGTGGAAGATATGGAGACACAAAACAATGGTATAAGTGACTAGTCATACCCCCTAGAACACTGTTCTTCTCTAGGAGGACTAAACATATTATCATCTGTAATAAAATTTGATCATTTGGCCAATAATAAAGTGATAAAAATCACTGATCAAGAGATTTGGAGCCAAACTCTCAAAAATAAAACCGTAGTATTGGTCCAGGGCATGTCTGGAAAAAATATAGAACATGTTTTTTTTATGAGTCACTTCCTCATGAACCATGCTTGACTTGGTCAAATTGGGTTAACCAGGTGAAAGTACCAAAACTAAAGGTGAGATGTTGCATCAATATGATTGTGTAAACATCCAGGGTAAGAAATGCTCCAATGGTGTATATCAAAACCAAGCTTAAATCAATGTTATTCATAATCATTGTGTAAACAATAATAATAGTAAAGATATACTTGTGCTTCTGAAAAATATTGGAACCTTCTCGAAGTTGACTTGTTCATTCCATACTTACAAAGTGTAAACAATGTGATATTGTTGGGTGAGGATGGAAAAAAAGGTAAGGAAAAGGGAAATGAATTTTGAATGAATTTGAATTTGTGATCTCTCTGAATGACAACCAATACACTCAACCAAAGTGACATATACATGGAAGATAACAATAGGGGATGGAGGTGTCTCACAAGTGGATAAAGTACTTGGGCTTGTTTCCTTCAGACTCTAGCAATTTTTCCTTTGCACTAATTTGTAGCATAGGTCAACCTTCAAAGGCAGGTTCCCTGGAAATATTTTGGGCTCCAGTACTAACAAAGACACAACCTTTTTTGGTTAGTCTCACCTTGTTTCCCTGTGGGGGAAAAAGAGCCGAACACTATACAAAGAGTGAGTTCTCATCCTTTGACCATTGACCTTTATCAATACATTTCACATTTCACATAAGATACTAGCCAACCTACAAGAGCAGGTGCCCTGGAAATCCTTCTGGGCTTTAGTAAATGACTAAGTCCTAGAGCTACTGCCAACGAGCAGTACATAGTCTCGACGAGTTTTCCTCTCCCTGTTTCCCCCGTGGAGGGTAGCCGAGTCTTACATTATACAAAGAATGAGTTCTCAACCCCTTGGCCACTGGCTACCTTTTAAAACATTTATACGTTTGCATCATTTAGATACAACTTTTATGCGTTTTGATGCTTTAGTGTTTAGAAACACTGTTTGGTGGAGCACTTGTTTTGAGGACTAAAGGAGAAATTCCTAGTGACCCCAACCACACTATCCAAGCCACATACTTCATTCCCAAAGACACATAACAACATGGATTCTATCATGTACAGGGGTCAATATGGGGGAAATATCTTCAATATCACAAGCCTCAAACAATCTAAGTCACGGGAAGAAATTCATAAATGGATGAACTGGATGTACAGGGACAAGTGACACATGGAACCAACAAAGCACTAATGTTTACTCTTTGTACAAGCATGACATGAGCAACGGTATTCACATCAAGTCCTTTGATTAGTCATAACACAAGTTCAAACATTAGTACATATAAGCATATGTCACCATAATCATCCTAACATGACAAGCATATGTGTTTGTCATACATCATAGAGCAAAACTAAACCAAAGAATCATATACCCAAACTCGCCATATGTACATGTCTGCAACTGATAGGGCCCCTCTGTACTGTGTGTATCAACTATGATTTGCTGCTTTGCTGAAATGAACTAGGTCATCACTGAAAGCATCTCAATGGATTCATGAATCTCAGTCCTGGCAAGGAAAATTTGATGATAAAGGCTTTGGAACAGCTGAAGTTGTAATGATTCATGCTAAAACCCCATGTGAAAAGTAGCTCGAAATAGAACAAGAGTTAAATCTGATGCTGCATCATGGTATCCCAACTGAAAATGTATATGTGACAACATCTGGATCCAACTGGGACAAGTGCTCTAATGACGAGAGTGCTTGAGAACCTCAGAAGTATCTGGTTCGCAGCACCATCAACAACAAAATAATCCAACACTTCCCGCTTTCTTCTTCCTCTCCAGGTATACCTGTTATCTATGCACATGGAAGCAAGAAATACAAGAGCAGCATGTATGGGAAAATATATGTAAAAATAAACCGACAGGAAATAAATTATGAAAAGTAAAGTGCTGAAAATAAATTCTAATCTAATCATTTAAAATGTAGTAAAAGACAAAACACAGACAAATTTCAGTAACTAGAAGACTCATACATCAATCAGACATAAAATAGACTCGACTATTGCTCAGAGAGATTATTAAATCCTACTATACTCTAAATGATGGTGAAAAGATGATATGACAAGTCATGACATGGATATAGTCCCTTAAATAAACTTGATTTGCATGAATTTTGAAATTGTGACCATATTCAGTAGATAAAAAATACATATTACCTTCAAATCGTTCTACAGTTAGAGGTCCCATCCAAAGGTTTCCTGATTGTCTTGAAATATGATAAAATGCATGATTCTCAACAATCACCTTATCACCATAGGAATACCTACGTTGGTTAATGGATTAAGACACAACTGAAATATCTCGGGTAAGTATTATGGAGGTATCAGTGTTTCCTCTAGTACAGGGAGATGGAATTGTCTTACTTCATTTAGGTATAACATTGAAAAATGGAGGACTCCCATCTATAGCAATGTGAATTCTTCCAATCAATATCTCTCTTACCTGTATTCTAGGTATGTCGGGCTCTCTCTCAACCTCCTCTAGGTGTGCTAACACTACTTCTTTAACTGTTTCCCGCACAGTCCAAAAATATTGGAATACTTCATCAATATCAGTTTCAAGGGAAGAAATGGAATTAGAATGGTCGGCTTTCTTACTAGAACCTTCCTGATGAGGCATAGGTAGTTTTCCCTTCGAGGAGGCTTCAAATAGATTTCTCTCTACTTATTCTTCTAAATATGTCAGATGTATAATAGGAATGTGAGATGTATCATTTTTTTCATTTAAAGGTTTCTCATGAGGTAACAAAAAACATGGAAAATGGGAATCTACTGGGTAGCGAAAATTACTCTGATTTCCTCCTTGCTCTGGCGGCTAATGTTGATTAATAAATTCAAATTGATTGCCAGAAGGAGCTTGGTTTTTATTTTCAAATACATGAGATGAAATGTCAGCTTGAAAAGTAAGCAAATTATTCAGGGAAAATTCCTCCCGAAAGCATCGTTAATGAGCACATCCTCCTCCCAACTTCGATTAATAAGGATCATCATTTCCTGTCTTAGGTTATCTCTTAGGTCTTGCCTAATCTCTTAGATAGGGCGGTGAATTCTTCTAGTCATAGCATTTGGTATATTGTTTGTTACAGACAAGGCCTCACCATGTAAGGTTGATTCAAGGGATTTAGTCAACATATGATTAGGGGTATCAGAAAAATGTTCAACATTACTATCAATAATTTCCCCTATCAAATGCTGATGAATAAGCTCCTATCTAAACATCCTCATCCTCAAAATCAAAACTACCTACCCCTATAAAGAAAACATGTGTATATTCATCGTCTTCTCTTCCCATGTTTATTATTTCAACAATTGAGTGCCTTTCCCATTAGTATTCTTCAAATTGTCTTCGCAGGTCTCAAGATATCCACCAATGAAAGGATCCCAACAAATTCTAGTGAAATTCTCATATGAATTGGGTATGCAAGCTTATGGTAAATCCATCATGAAGTATCCACCTAACCATGTAGCCCATTTCCTAGATAGCAACATGCCATACACAGGAGGAAGATCAATCAATACTATGTCCATCATGGTATTTAAATTAGGGAAAGCAAACAAGTCAGGCTTCAAGTTTTTGATCAAGCCATATGCTTGGACACTCCGAGAATCAATTCCACAAACATTTCCATATGGATGAGTGACTTCTAATGCCATTTCTTTCATAAATATCAGAGGCATAACGTTCATAGAAACTCTAGAGTCTAACCTGCAGTTATGGGGTAAGAGGTTGTTTATTTGCAATGTTAGATAGAAAGGAGGGTGTCCTCCTCTCTTCCTCTCATAAACAACAATGTGAATCTGAATAGGAGGATCTATCTCTAGCTCTTGACCTTTAACACTCTAGATGTGGCAATATTAATAAACAATATTAGGAGAATTTGCCTCTGGGATATTATCGAAATTTTTTTGAACTTGATCTTTGACTGATGGCAATTTTACTAATTCACTTAGGGATACATTTTGCATGACTTTATGCAATTCTTTCTCTATGTCAATCGCCAAGTCATAGTCGCAAAGATCATGTTCTTCTGATTCTTCCTCTTCTAATATTATATGCTTATCTAGGAATGGCATAAAGTATTGTTCTTTGTTTCCGCGTTGGTAAACTTGAGTGGTTGGTTGTGTTGTTGTGCACACCATTTATTATTCTTCAAGCAATATCCTTCCAAAATTATCCTCATCAGTGAAGTATTCCACTAAGTTTATGCCTTGATTCTCAAGGTCAAATACTTCAGTCTCTTCTTCAGGTTCCTCACATAAGTTCACATTCTTGTTTTCTTCATTTCTCCTAGGGATTTGTCTATTATCATCTACATGCCCTCTTTTATTTTTCCAATAAGGTCTTGGGCCGTAGGAATTCCTATACTGTTCATTTTCCCTAGTTTTTTCTATGTCTTTAGTGAACAATGTGAGTATCTTCACCATTTCAAAAACTGCCTCCAGAGTGGGTTTCTCCTCAACTACAAGTTCCTTAGCTCTTCTAGGTTTTTGGATCAACTAAAAGTTCCTTAGCCAGGTATTCCAAAGTAAGAACTCGTCTATATATCTCCTCCTATAGAAATTGGTCATGTGCATAAGCCCAATTATGTAATGTGCCCATTCAAATAATTGCATAAGCAGGAAAATTCCATCAATCCTACTAGCTCCCTGGGTTGGGTGGAGACATTGGGAAGTTAATAAGGGAGCTAAGAAATGGTGTTTAGAAATTATAAGGAGTAAATATTTATTTAATGGATTTAATTAAATGAATGCAAGTGAAAAATGAAATGGCTATGGAAAATGGGGACACATGGAGACTATGGGGCCCACTCAAGCTAGAATTCCTATGTTAAATGGCATCCTCCTTTTATAATTTCGAATCTATGGGTGAATAATGTTTTGGGATGGATTATGAGGTTAATATATTTGTCCATATACTTCATAGGTCGAATTTGGGATGAATTGTAACTTACATGGGAGAGGAAGAGCCAAATGGGAGTTTCATGGACACTTGGCTAGATTCCCCTTACATTTATGACATCTATGACAAAAATGATGGAGATTCTATCATAGTTATGACACAATTCAGATATAAATGCTGACATACTAACATATATGACATGTCAGTCCTGAATAGAGCATCTTAGAGGACGCTCATGGGAGTTAGAGAAGGCCAAGAGGCTCCTACTTGAATTTGGGAGAAGAGGGAAGGTGAAGAGAGAGGCCACATGGCATAGCATGAGAAGACACACCAATTCGAATTGGATTTGGTTTATGGATGGATTTGGAACCTTATAATACCACTATTTTTTATAAAATATAGGGATCAACCATGAGAAGAACCTTTTTGATCATTTGTGAAATTTGTTATTGAGAAGAGAGAGAGTGAGTGGAAGACTAGTTCATGCCTTAGCCAATTTCGAGGGTGAAAGATTCCCATCCTGGTTGGTGTTTGGAGAGGAAACCTAGGTATTTCAAGGAGCTTCAATGGAGTCATAATTTACAGGTGCAAGCTACAACGACTTGTGGACACATCAAAGTTCATCTTGTTTTTCCTTCCATCTTAAGTTTTCTCACCATATTTCAGCTCTATGGAGTGAGGCGCACTGGGTGAGTTATTCATCTCTTTGAGGGAGATTATCTTGATTCATTATTTTTTATTCTCCCAGGTTTAAATTCCAAGAGATCGCATGTATTATTGCTCAATAATGAAGAAACAATGCCATTTCCCCACTACCTTGTTGTAAACTCTTGTAATCTTGATGGATTCGAATGGATGTATGAACTATTGATGATTTATCAATGAATGGAATGTAATTAAAGTATATTATGGGTTTCATGTTCATTAAATGAGAATTTGTGTCCATTTTTTTGAATTTCATAGCATTTGGGGCAAACTACACCTCATTTCTCGAAGGGTCCAAAACTAGTTTTTTATACCTGATTGAAAGAAGTGATAACAACATGAGAATTCGATTGGTTATGAATATGAGTCTTTGATAATGTATTATACACATACCTTGATTCAATTTAATAATTTTAGTGGGTTTCTTCACATTTGGGAAGCCATTTCTATCACTTACCCTAGGGGGATTTGAACCCAAAATTGCTAGTAAAATAATCTATCTTGTTCAGAATTTAGTACAGACTTTCAGAACTAATTGGAGGGCTATAATACCTCCATGAACCTAATAATTAAGTTATTATATCATTCATACACCTTATTTTAATATTTGGGAGCAATTGGGCTGATTTAGAGACCAAGACACTAAAACTAGTCAAGAGCCAAAATTGTGAAAAAATTGGAAAATTGGGCATTTTGGTAAAAATTTAAAAAAGGGACATTACAAATTATAAAATACACCAACTCAATGGTTCCACACCATACCTTCATGCTCCTTTATCCTATACTATCCTTCACAAAGTGATATCTCTCTAAATCACGAGTCATTTCAGGGGCCTCCTTCACCTTTGCTAACCTGTAAGCTCCAACTACAACAAACAGGGGTGGCCCTGATGATTTCTTGTTCTTATTGAGTGCATATCCAATACCATTTATAAACGCTTTCCAAGAGATTTATTTCAACATTACATAATCCGTAACATAGTTGGGCATGATGCTAGGTGACTTCGACGCCCCATATATGCACAAATAAGTTGCATCCTTAATGAGGAACCGATCTCCAATTTTTGTCATTGTGATGATGTCATTATCTATCATGCACTTTGTTGGGGTCCGATGAATAATTATGTACAAAGGCTGGATAAAATGTTCATATATTTGTTTGTAATTGTTGATGTGTTTTTGGGCCCACAAAACTTGACAACGTACATGAATAGGACTTCCCGTGGTTTCCAATGCCATCCAATACATGGAAATAGATTGAACACACAAACTACATCCACTAGAAATGAATACATGAAAAATTCTTATCACCGCTTGAAAAATCCACTTTGTGAACTCAACACTACTTCTTCTAAGTTGTCTAAGAGGATCTATGTCCGGTTAAATATAGCACCTATCACAATGATGTAATACATAAGAGGGGGCCACTCTATCTTGAAATGTGTCGCATCTTTTTCTCCATACAATCTACACAACATGGTGGCGGTCATCCTGTAAGAGGACCCCTTAGTGATTTTGTATTGTATATGCCACTGTAATTTTTCCAAAAGTGATTATCTAGAAGCCAAGATTCTTTGACAATCATCACATAGTTCAACTCGATGGGCTATAGCCACTCATATGTCAATCTTATCTTTGGATTTTGAAATTTGTAATACCATGAGCTCATAGTTGTAGGCTCAAAAGAGGTAATGGGTACTTTTGCCTTACTATTGATAATGCACCCCTTAACATATATTGAAGGAATGTGCCATTCTATTATCTTTGCACATGGGAAAACTCTAGTCTTCCTACAACCTGATGAAGTCCCAACCTTTTTATGTTCTTAAGTAGCGGGATCTCATCTAATCTTGCTTTCTGACACTCCTTTGCTTGAAGGAATTGGTACATACCCCCCTATTTGAATTCACGACCACATCCAGTAATGCACTATGTGTCACTAAATTGCAATACGAGAGTAGGTTCTCTTGCCTCTTCATCTCAGGATGAAATTTCTTGGACAACAATGGACTCCATCTTGGTATTTTCTTTAGACATGATTTCCCCCTGCAAGACATTGGAATGCAAAATCACTGTCCATGAAGTATAAATTGTTTAATGATATCAACAAACAAATGCACAATTGTCTCTTCAAAAGAGAGCATTGCAAACATGAACAAACTCAAGCTTGGAGAAAAGAAGCATATAAAATAGTTGTGAGCCTACCTAGTGTGAACCACATAGCTACCAATGAGCACTAATTATTAGTTGTGCAATAGTTAGTTGTTGCATGTAGGCTACACCAAGGCCAGATGCCTTGCATCCCATATAAGAGAACATATATCTTTGTACAATATTAAGGAAAAGTGTTGAGACTTAAATTATGCAGAGAAGTTGCGTCGATCAAATAAACAAGCCACATTCCCAACAGTTATAGATAAGATAGAGAAAGCATAAAAAATCATTTTGTGATACTAACAAGTATAAATATAGAAAGTATTACAACAACGCACAAGTGAACCCGTTAGATACAATGCTCAAAATAATTGTGCAGATACATAAATTACTAAAATAATATAAACATATAATAAGGCTAAGAAGATACGACCAATCGCAACAGACAACTATTGTTTTCATCCCAAATTGTTTAATGTCTTCTAAGCTTCTAGAAAAGATTTAAAGCATATAACATTTTGATAATAAAAGAAAACAACTATCAACTTTCAAAACAATGGTTTCATTAAAGTTTTAGAGCAGTTTGTCATATTGATAAATAACCAAAAAAAACAAAAAAAAACAAAGAGTTAAACTGAGAAAGACCAAGTGAGAATCAAGAACCATGTGTTTCAACGTGTTTCACCAAAACACTTCATTGAAAGAGTTTTCAGTTGCGGTGTGTTTCACTTAAAGGTACTGCGGTTGCAGAGTGTTTCACTAGAAGGTACCGCGGTTGCCTAATCTCTTAGATAGGGCGGTGATTTCTTCTAGTCAGAGTATTTGGTATATTGTTCATTACAGATAAGGCCTCACCATGTAAGGTTGATTCAAGGGATTCACTCAACACATGATTAGGGGTATCAGAAAAATGTTTAGCATTACTATCAATAATTTCCCATATCAATTGCTGATGAATAAGCTCTTGTCTAAACCTAACATCAACCTCATCCTCAAAATCAAAACTACCTACCCCTATAAAGAAAACATGTGTATAATCATCGTCTTCTATTGCCATGTTTATTATTTCAACACCTGAGTGCCTTTCACATTAGTATTCTTCAAATCGTCTACGTAGGTCTCAAGATATCCACCAATGAAAGTCTCCCTACAAATTCTAATTAAATTCTCATATGAATTGGGTATGCAAGCGTATGATAAATCCATCATCAAGTATCCACCTAACCATGTAACCCATTTCATAGATACCAACATGCCATGCACAGGAGGAAGATCAATCAATACTATGTCCATCATGGTATTTAAATCAAGGAAAGCAAACAAGTCAGGCTTCAAGTTTTTCATCAAGCCATATGCTTGGATGCTCCTAGAATCAATTCCACAAACATTTCCATATGAATGAGTGACTTCTAATGCCATTTCTTTCATAAATCTCAGAGGCATAAGGTTCATAGAAACTCCAGAGTCCAACCTGCAGTTATGGGGTAAGAGGTTGTTGATTTGCAATGTGAGATAGAGAGGGTGTCCTCCTCTCTTCCTCTCATAAACAACAATGTGAATCGGAATAGGAGGATCTATCTCTAGCTCTCGACCTTTAACACTCTAGATGTGGCAAGATTAATAAACAATATCGGGAGCATTTTCCTCTAGGATATTATCGAAAAATTGTTGAACTTGATCTTTGACTGATGGCAATTTTACTAATTCACTTAGGGATACATTTTGCATGAATTTATGCATCTCTTTCTCTATGTCAATCGCCAAGTCATAGTCGCAAAGATCATGTTCTTCTGATTCTTCCTCTTCTAATATTATATGCTTATCTAGGAATGTCGTAAAGTATTGTTCTTTGTTTCTGCGTTGGTAAACTTGAGTGGTTGGTTGCGTTGTTGTGCACACCATTTATTATTCTTCTAGCAAGATCCTTCCAAAATTATCCTCTTAAGTGAAGTCTTCAACTAAGTTTATGACTTGATTCTCAAGGTAAAAGACTTTAGTCTCTTCTTCAGGTTCCTCACATAAGTTCACGTTCTTGTTTTCTTCATTTCTCCTAGGGATTTGTCTATTATCATCTACATGCCCTCTTTGATTGTTCCAATAAGGTTTTGGGCCATAGGAATTCCTGTACCGTTCATTTTGCCTAGTTTTTTCTATGTCTTTAGTGAACAATGTGAGGCTCTTCACCATTTCAAAAACTGCCTCCAGAGTGGGTTTCTTCTCAACTACAAGTTCCTTAGCTCTTCTGGGTTTTGGATCACTACGGGAGGAAGATGGAGCGTAAGCATCAAAAAAATTCTTCCTTCCCATAGAGGCTATGTTGGATTCTACTTACTTAGCCCAGGTTGAGGTCATTTGGGTTCTTATCCTTAACGTTTAGACCAAACCATCCTTCAAAAGCATTTAAATAAAATATGAGGATAGCTTGATCTGCTGGTCTTTGATCTTGGGGAACATTAGTGACCAATTTATTGAATCTTACAATAAATTCATGGACGGTCTCATTTTCTTTCTTCTTGACCTCAAATAATTGATTTAGTAGGAACCTATTTTTTTGGCTTGGATGAACAATATTCTATGATTTTTCTGGTAAAGGTATCATACTCATCTATTGATCCTAGAGGCAATCTATCAAACCAACCCTGAGCATCTCCTTCCAATGGTGCTTTGAGGGAAACCATGTAAACATCTTCAACTTCAACCCCATATGCATCCATGTAATTCCACGTCAATTCAATGTGATCTTCAATAGGAATTCTTTATGAACCATTGAATTTGAAAAGTTTATCAAAATACTTCTTAGGCATTTCATGAGGAGCACCTTGAGTCAGTGAGTTGAAAGGGGAAGGGTTGGCTCGGCTCTTGAAATTCCTAGGTCTCGTAGGAGGATTGGTGTTAGCCATTGGAGTGAATACTCTAGGAGGACTATTCTGAGGAGTAGAATAATTCGAAATACTAGTTGGAGAATTGGGTTGAATGAAAATAAGGCTTGATTGAAAAGCTCGGGAGGGTTATCTAAAATTTGTCGTGGTGAATTAACCACCCTTCAAAAGAAATTCAAAGATTAATATTTAATATTTTGTTTTGATTACAAATGCATGTTAACAAACTTTTAGGATTATTTTGACTTCAAAGGTTATACTCGTGGGTAGGTCCCTCAGGGGAGTCACATTGTGGAGTCGGCAGGTGAATGAATTGTCGTATTCACCAAAATGAAATGTCATAAGAGAGATCAAAACAAAAGAACGATTGTACATAATTGAATAATTTGAGAATGCAACCACTGGGTTTAAAATCGGATGTGATATGAATGAATATAAGCAATAAAACCATTCACAGACACTAGAGGTACACAAAATGAACCAAGGTAAGCCTCTACCTCCTCAGAAATGACGCCAAAAATGCTATCATGGATCTTGTAGTTTCCTCAATAGAGAAATCCAATACAGGATGGCAGAGGGGACGGGAAACCAAAGTCACGACCTATGGAAATACCAACCCCCAAGATATGGATGGTTGTCACGCCGGTTAGGAATTCCTTCTCTTATGCCACTGAATTCCCAAGTGACAATGGGGGAGACCTGATCCTATCTCGAAAGGACAGATCTACAACTAATCACTAGATTAAGCCCAAAAATTTGAATACGTAAGGTGAGAGCTAGAAACCATAGATTCAAGGGATAATCCGCAACTTAAGGAGTATTCGAGTATGAGTGATTAAGGGTTATATAAATGTTACTCGAATGAAATGGATCAATGACTTAAAGGGTTTAAAACAGATCTAGGGTTGGTTTAATTGTTCCAATGATCAAACCTGGGACCCTAGAGGGATTTAATCAAGAATATGGAAAATTCATAGGAAGAGGTTGATACAAAGAATTTAGTCTTTCAGCACACCTACTTGGATGCAATATTTTACAATGAAAATATCCAAGCAAAAACAAAACAAGAAATGGGGAAAACTAACTAATTAGGGCAAAGAGTGTGTTTTCTCCTCTAGGGATAAGTGCCTGGAGATGGGTAGATGGAGTACAATGCTGATGCCTATAATGAAGAGAGTTTTTTTGAGTATGCTAGATAAAACCTTGATCGCCAAATTTGAATATTCCCAATGCAAATTGGTCCAATGAATATTCCTACTTCTAAAGGAGGGTTTTTTCAGTGAAATTAATGATCGGAAATGCATACAGAAATTAAAAGAGGGATAATTTATATGTGAGACATTCCTGGATCTTGTAGATGACCCCAGAAGTGATGAAGAACACTGCTTTCTTAATTAAATGAGAATTTATGGAGAGGATCTTAATTTTGTTGATCTTCAGCCAGTGACCCTAGCTCCCCCTTCAACCTGCCAAGCCAGAGAAAATCAAATGGTAAGACAGACAAATAATATCTACAGAATAAGGAAAGGACACGAAGTAAAAAATCATAGAGAAAGAGATACTCCCTAAACCGAACACCCAAGAGCCGAGGAAATGGTGAGTTTCCCCACAGATGTGCCATCTTCCCTAGCGCGCCTCCTTCCCTACAGATGAAATGGGTAAAGGAAAAATATGTAATATCTATCCCAAAGAAAACTCATTACACAAGAGTAGCAATGTTAATCATCAAATCATCAACTCATTTACAAAACTTATAAAGTAATACAAGACAAATCTCTTTATTCAAATTCTGGTGCCAGAGCTCATGAAATACAATGGGGGGGTCACATCTCTTAAATAGTTTGAGAGTGTGTCCAAATTTAAACTAACTGTCATATGACAGTCAATATTAAGACATATTCGATGGTGGAGATCAATACATGGATCAAGTGACCAAGTTAATAAGGGGACACACTTTTCTCAAGAACACCTATCCTAGGCGAATGCCACGATATAACATAAAGTGTGACATGATAATACATGAGAGGGGGTCATTTAGGGGATTAATTCACCCTAGTCCCATTTACAACTTCAAAACATATGATATAACAATGAAATACATCATTATCCAAGTAGAGTGGGTTCCCCTTGGGGGAATTTCCTCACTAACTGAGACAAAATAAAATAATCCGGACAATTGTTGATTGAAAATTGTTGAAGGACTGTTCGGGATGCTAAGAAACATCATTTTCCAAAATTCCAAGCCATTTTCTTGAGCCAGAAGGCCAAATCAATTTTTTTCAGTGAAATTCCTAGTTCATTTTTGCCGGTACAACCTCTGGAAAATGATAAAATCACCACAACTCTTCCAGGATGAGAACTGGGGAAAAATTACTGCTCTAGATGATCTAGAGACACAAAATAATAGTATAAGTGACTACTCATACCCCCTATAACACTGTACTGCTATAGGAGGACCAAACATACTGCCATCTGTAATAAAATTTGATCATTTGGCTAATAATAAAGTGATAATAATCACTGATCAAGAGATCTGGGGCCAAACATTCAAAACTGAAACCGTAGTATTGGTCCTAGGCATGTTTGGAACAAATATAGACTGTGTTTCTTTATTAGTTATTGCCTCGGGAGCTGTGCTTGAGTTGGTCAAAATGGGTTGACCAGGTCAAAGTACCCAAACTGAAGGTGAGATGCTGCATCAATATGATCCTGGAAACATCCAAGGTAATAAATGATCTAATGGTTTATATCAAAACCAAGCTTGAATCAATGTTATTCATAATCATGCTAACACTAATAATAATAGTAAAATATATACCCATGATTCTGAAAAATCTTGGAATCTTCTTGAAGTCTGCTTGTTCATGCCATACTTACAAAGTGCAAATAATGTGCTATTGTTGGGTGATGATGGAAAACAAAGGATATGACAAAGGGCAACAACTTTTAACTAACTTTGACTTTGTGATCTCTCTGAATGACAACCAATACACTCAACCAAAGTGACATATACATGACAGATAGAAATAGGGGATGGAGGTGTCACACAAGTGGATAACGTAGTTGGGATTGTTTCCTTCAGACTCTAGCAAGTTTTCCTTTGCACTAATTTGCATCATAGGTTAATCGTCAAAGGCAGGTGCCTTGGAATCCTTCTAGGCTCCAGTACTGACAAAGACACAGCCTTTCCAGGCCAGTTTCACCCTATTTCCCTATCAGGGAAAACGAGCTGAAAAATTTACAAAGAGTGAGTTCTCATCCTTTTACCATTAACCTTTTATCAATACATTTCGAATTTCACATAAGATAGTAGCCAACCTACAAGAGAAGGTTCCCTGGAAAGCCTTTTGGGCTCCAGTAAATGAGTAAGTCCTAGACCCGCTGCCAACGATAAGTCCATAGCCCCGACAGGTTTTCCTCTCCCTATTCCCCCCGTGGAGGGAAGATGAGCCTTACATTATAAAAAGAATGAGTGCTCAACCCATTGTCCAGTGACTACCTTTTAAAACATTTATACTTTTGCATCATTTAGATATAGATTTTATGCATTCCGATTATTTAGTGTTTAGCAACACTGTTTGGTGTAGCACTTAATTTGAGGACTAAAGGAGAACTTCCTAGTGAACCCAACCACACTATCCGAGTCAAATACTTCATAGCCAAAGACACATAACATCATGGTGCCTATCATGTACAGGGGTAAGGACGGGGAAAATATCTTAAATCTCACAAGTCTCAAACAATCTAAGTCATGGGATGAAATTCATAGATGGATGAACTAGATGTACGGGGACATGTGACACATGGAAACAACAAAGCACTAAGGTTTACTCATTGTACAAGCATGGCATGAGCAATATCCCTCACATCAAGTCCCTTGATTAGTCATGACACAAGTTCAATCATTTGTACATATATGCATAAGTCACCATAATCATCCTAACTTGACAAGCATAGGTGTTTTTCATACATCATAGAGAACAAATAAACCAAATAAGCATATACCTGATCTCACCACATATACCTGTCTCCAATTGATAGGGCCCCTCTGTACTGTGTGTACCAACTATGATCTGCTGCTCTGCTAAAATGAACTAGGTCATCATTGAAAGTATCTCAATGGACTCATCAATCTCAGTCCTGGTAAGGAAAATTTGACGAGCAAGGCTCTGGAATGGCTGAAGTTGTAACAATCCATTGTAAAACCCCATGTGAAAAGTAGCTCGGAATAGAGCAGGAGATAAATATGATGTTGCATCATAGTAGCCCATCTGCAAATGTATATGTGATAATAGGTCTATACATGCTAACTTTAATTTATCTATCGTGTTAGATTATACTAAGAATATTTGTCTAATGGTGTGATCATATCATATTACTCTCGGTCCAAGTGGCCATATGCTAAAGTAATTCACTCTAGAGGTGGCCGGTCTCTAGAGGAGACTTAATAGCTTTATCCACCTCTACATTGAAGGTCCAAATCAAAACATGAGGATCGAATTCACACATAAGTACTTAGGCTTACCCAACAAGACTATAAAACATCATCACCTTGACATATCGAATTATTCACCTCAATACATGAGGAATAACCTTTTTATACTAAAGGCTTGGTCATTCTTGAGTCCATCCCAATAATTTACTCCAAGTTCCTGAGTCTAACTTAGGCTCCCTACCTCAACACACGAGGCCCAATATGGACACAAGATTTCCTTGCAGAATGACTTGTGATGTTGTAACTCTAACGTCTTCTTAGACATTGACCATCTCAGGATGCGAGGGAATCTTCAACCCATTCTTTGTTTTTCGCACAATTTGTTTCTTTCTTGGACTGATCTCATAAGAATTAAACCTAGATACAATGCTTTCTATTTATTTGATATGTATTTTAATTCTGAGCTCTCTTAGAGGGAAGTGTCCTCCAGTTACTGAAATCTAATAGCTAGAATTGGGCACATTGATATCCATGTCTTGTAACTCACCCTCCTATGTTCCCTTTTGTTCCTTATTGGCTAGAGTTTTTGCACTGACTTCCTCTTTGAATTTTTTCTGTTCCTGTAGTTTTTGGACTTTGACCTCATGTTTTATTATGTTTACGATGTTATCCCCCCCCTCCTCTGGAATCGATTGCTCCTCCCTAGGCCTTCTATCATGAACCATTTCTTCTGTGGATTCTTTGCTAAAAGAAGCTCCTTTGGTGCCTTTCATTTTACCCATATTCTTGGCCAGGTATTCCAAAGTAAGAAATAATCTATATATCTCCTCTTGTATAAATTGGTCATGTGCATAATCCCAATTATGTAATGTCCCCATTCAAATAATTGCATAAGCAGGAAAATTCCATCAATCCTACTAGCTCCCTGGGTTGGGTGGAGACATTGGGAAGTTAATAAGGGAGCTAATAAATGGTGTTTAGACATTATAAGGAATAAATATTTATTTAATTGATTTAATTAAATGAATGCAAGTGAAAAATGAAATGGCTATGGAAAATGGGGACACATGGAGACTATGGGGCCCACTCAAGTTAGAATTCCTATGTTAAATGGCATCCTCCTTTTATAATTTCGAATCTATGGGTGCCAAATGTTCTGGGATGGATTATGAGGTTAATATATTTGTCCATATACTTCATAGGTCTAATTTGGGATGAATTGTAACTTACATGGGAGAGGAAGAGCCAAATGGGAGTTTCATGGACACTTGGCTAGATTCCCCTTACATTTATGACATCTATGACACAAATGATGAAGATTCTATGACAGTTATGACACAAGTCAGATATAAAGGCTGACATACTGACATATATGACATTTCAGGCCTTAATAGAGCATCTTATAGGGCACTCATGGGAGTTAGAGAAGGCCAAGAGGCTCCTACTCGAATTTGGGAGAAGAAGGAAGGCGAAGAGAGAGGCCACATGGCATAGCATGAGCAGCCACACCAATTCGACTTGGATTTGGTTTATGGATGGATTTGGAACCTTAGAATACCAATAATTTTTATAAAATATAGGGATCAACCATGAGAAGAACCTTTTTGATCATTTGTGAAATTTGTTATTGAGAAGAAAGAGAGCTAGTGGAAGACTAGTTCATGCCTTAGCCAATTTCGAGGGTGAAAGATTCCCATCCTAGTTGGTTTTTGGAGAGGACACCTAGGTATTTCAAGGAGATTAAATGGAGTCATAATTTACAGGTGAAATCTACAACAGCTCATGGACACATCAAATTTCAACTTTTTTTCCCTCCCATCTCCAGTTTTCTCACCATATTTCAGCTCTATGGAGTGAGGGGCACTGGGTGAGATATTCACCTCTTTGAGGGAGCTTATCTTGATTAAGTATTTTTTATTCAGATGTATATGATCTTATGTTTAATTTATTAAATCTTTTAGGTTTAAAGGATAAGAAATATCATGTATTATTGCTCAATAATGAAGAAACAGTGCCATTTCCCCACTACCTTGTTGTAAACTCTTATAATCTTGATGGATTTGAATGGATGTATGAAATATTGATGATATATGAATGAATGGAATGTAATTAAAGTATATTATGGGTTTCATGTTCATTAACTGATAATTTATGGCCATTCGGTTGAATTTCATATCATTTGGGGCAAACTACACCTCATTTCACCAAGGGTCCAAAACTAGTTTTTTATATCTGATTGAAAGAAGTGATAACAACATGAGAATTCGATTGGTTATGCATATGAGTCTTTGATAATGTATTCTACACATAAATTTATTCAATTTAATAATTTTATTGGGTTGCTTCACATTTGGGAAGCCATTTCTATCACTTATCCCAGGGGGATTTGAACCCAAAATTGCTAGTAAAATCATCTATCTTGTTCAGAATTTAGTACAGACTTTAAAAACTGGTTGGAGGGCCATAATACCTCCATGAACCTAATAATGAAGTTATTATATCAGTCATACACATTATTTGAATATTTGGGAGCAATTGGGATGATTTGGAGACCAAGACACTAAAACTAGTAAAGAGCCAAAATTGTGAAAAAATTAGAAAATTGGGCATTTTGGTAAAAATTTAAAAAAGGGACATTACAAATTATAAAATATTCCAGCACAATGGTTCCACACCATACCATCATGCTCCTTTCTCCTATACTATCCTTCACAAAATGATATCTCTCTAAATCACGAGTCAATTCAGGGGCCTCCTTCACCTTTGCTAACCTGTAAGCTCCAACTACAACAAATAGGGGTGGCCCTGATGCTTTCTTGTTCTTATTGAGTGAATTACCAATACCATTTATAAATGATTGCCAAGTGATTTATTTCAACATTACATAATTCGTAACATACTTGGGCATGATGCTAGGTGACTTCGACGCCCCATATATGCACAAATAAGTTCCATCCTTAATGAGGAACTGATCTCCAATTTTTGTCATTGTGATGATGTCATTATCTAACATGCACTTTGTTGAGGTCCCATGAATAGTTGTGTACAAAGGCTGGATAAAATGTTCATATATTTGCTTGTAATTGTTGATGTCTTTTTGGGCCCACAAAACCTGACAACGTACATGAATAGGACTTCCCCTGGTTTCCAATGCCATCCCATACATGGAAATAGATTGAACACACAAACTACATCCACTAGAAATGAAGATATGAAAAATTCTGATCGCCGCTTGAAAAATCCACTTTGTGAACTCAACACTACTTCTTCTAAGTTGTCTTAGAGGATCTATGCCCAGTTAAATATAGCACCTATCACAATGATGTAATACATAAAATGGGACCACTCTATCTTGAAATGTGTTGCATCTTTTTCTCCATACAATCTACACAACATGGTGGCGGTCATCCTGTAAGAGGACCCCTTAGTGATTTTGTATTGTATATGCCACTGTAATTTTTCCAAAAGTGATTATCTAGAAGCCAAGATTCTTTGACAATCGTCACATAGTTCAACCCGATGGGCTATAGCCACTCATCTGTCAGTATTATCTTTGGATTTTGAAATTTGTAATACCATGAGCTCATAGTTGTAGGATCGAAAGAGGCAATGGGTACTTTGGCCTTACTATTGATAATGCACCCCTTAACATATATTGAAGGAATGTGCCATTCTATTATCTCTGCACATGGGAACAACTCTAGTCTTCCTACGACCTAATGAAGTCCCAACCTTGTTATGTTCTCGAGTAGCGGGATCTCATATAATCTTGCTTTTTGACACTCCTTTGCTTGAAGGAATTGGTACATACCCCGCTATTTGAATTCACGACCGCATCCGGTAATGCATTGTGTGTCACTAAATTACAATATGAGAGTAGTTTCTCTTGCCTCTTCATCTCAGGATGACATTTCTTGGACAACACTGGACTCTATCTTGGTCTTTCCTTTAGACATGATTTCCCCCTGCAAGACATTGGAATGCAAAATCACTGTCCATGAAGTATAAATTATTTAATGATATCAAGAAACAAATGTGCAATTGTCTCTTCAAAAGAAAGCATTGCAAACTTGAACAAACTCAAGCTTGAAGCAAAGAAGCATATAAAATAGTTGTGAGCCTACCTAGTGTGAACCACATAGAAACTACCAATGAGCACTGATTATTAGTTGTGTGATAGTTAGTTGTTGCATGTAGGCTACACCAAATCCAGATGCCTTGCATCCAATAGAAGAGAACATATATCTTTGTACAATATTAAGGACAAGTGTTGAGACTTAAATTCTGTAGAGAAGTTGTGTCGATGAAATAAACAAGCCATATTCCCACCAGTTATAGATAAGATATAGAAAGCATACAATATCATTTTGTGATACTAACAAGTATAAATATAGAAAGTATTACAACAATGCACAAGTGAACCAGTTAGATACAATGCTCAAAATAATTGTGCAGATACATAAATTACTAAAACAAGAGCCACGTGGTGGCAATGTCCCTGACATTGCCACACTAACATTGTGGCTAGATAATTGCTTGTAAATGAATTTTACTGTGTATCATTAAACATTTAATAATAAAGAATAATTAGATCCTGACATTGCCACACTATCATTGTGGCTAGATACTTGTTTTTAAATGAATTTTATTGTGTCTCATTAAACATTTAATAATAAAGAATAATTAGAACATAGATTATAAAAATAAGAGATCATTATTTATGAAAAAAAAAACCATCTTTTGACAACATATTGGTTAACTTGTCGTCTTTGAATTGCCATTATATTATTGCAAGACACCGTCTAACTCCAACACAACACATCAGATCTCATTTACAAATTACAAATTTCAACATGTTTGCCAACTGATTGTATATTGGTTTTATTAAAAAAAAACAATAATATTTTAGTGACACTTTCTCTGTCTTAAATTTATTCACGGTATAGATAATGTTTTTTTTATGTTTTTTTAATTGAAAATTATAGTTTTTGATATTCAACTTTTTTGAGAATAAATAAAAGCTTAGCTTAATTTTAAAAACTTGTTAACATTGTTTGGGAAATTGTTATTTTAGTAAATTTGTAATTTTAATAATAATGATTGTCTATATGACGGATTTTAAAACTACTCAAATTCTTGAAATTATTATTTAAACACTCCAATTTAAACACTCCAACCTAGTAGCTATATCAACAAATATCAAAATGAATGTACCAATGAATTCGGCTACCAACTTCACAGGTTCAAACGATGCAGCAAATTATAGACACTGATGTTGCAGATAAATTTCTACAACAATGGCCTAAAATGTAATACGATTTACATAGATAAATGAGTTGCAGAGAAAGATTCACATTCATGATTGGGACTTGTACGCGAATATCATTTCCTTCCATTGATAGACGATGGGATAGATTTATCTTTCCTAGAGACGTTTTATTTAATTAATAAATTGGTACAACAACAGTGATGGCCCAAAATCCCCAGGAGGCAACAATGAGCAATATTTTACAATGGGAAAACGCTTACATAGGAAGTTACATGAATACGCAAGTCATGAACTTTGTTTTCTCATATAGATGAAGCAATTCTTGATATCCATGGAATAAGCACAAGCTAACTTTGCACTAGTAGCTTGTGATAAGACATAGGATACAAGCTTTACTTGGAATAATCAGGTGTAAAGATTGAATGTGGCTTTTCTAGGTTACTGTCAAATACCAAGGCTCAACTTAGGCAAGCAATGCAAACTACCAATATAGATATGGTAGAGGCAAGAGGGGGTATTTATGGACATTGAAGAAATACAAATGTCTACTTGAAATATAAATACATCGTAATAGTGTCCAATCGTTCACTTTAAAATTAAGCATATTAAGTCAGTGATGTCTTTGATTGATAGTGATACAAAAGTGTGATTAACATCACGTACAATTAAAAAGGCCTTAAAAGCTGTTTGATCTCCATAAACATGACAATAATGCTCAAATAATGCTTGTGACTAAATATGTAATTGATCAAACTTGGGAATTGAACAGTGAGTTCATGACTTGGCCACCCAGATAAAGATAAAAATCAAACACAATTTTTATATTTTCCATTAAATGAGAAGAGATGTAATTTTATATTTGTTTTTTTTTCAAAACATCAGGAAGCTAAATCTACATAAAATATGCAATCTGGAAATGGAGACATCACAAACAAACTCCAATCAACAATCACATATAGTCTGCTACTCAGAAATGACTGCAGCTGTTAAACCGCAAGCTGTCACATACAAATGCACTCAAACTGACTGAAAAGGTTGTGCCAGACTGCCACTTCTTGTTCAAATGAAACCCTTATTTGAGCATGTTCAGATTCTGATTTGATTCCTTCTTCTCCCCAGTTCAGCAGCTTCACTATATAGATAACAGAATGAAATAAATTCTGAGAAAGCATCCACAATGCAAAGAAAACAAAAAATATAGAGAGATAAGTCAAAAAATAAGGGCAGACACTGTGAAAGGAAATACCATCACTGTTTCAAAGGAAAACAAAAGCATCATCATAATCAATAACATGAGACAATGCCAATGGGATCTTGGTTCACTAGTGAGGGCAATGGGGTATTAATTCATTGACCACGATTTCATTGCGCCACCCAAATGACATGTTTCAAACAGGGATGAGACCTTTCACAAGTCCTGTGTGATTTTGGTGGAGTAAAATTACAAATTCCCTCTCACACCTTGCAACCAAGCCAAAGGACGTCTGTGTTATACAGGGAAACCCCCAACCTTAGGATATGTTTTAGCTTTCTGTAAGCAACTTACAAAACAAGCACTGTATGAAGCATGAATCTAAAGCTCCTCATTTGTATTAAGGATGAATCTATCCAATAGAAGTTACATTATAACTACAATTAGTAGCCAAAACTCAATATTTAGGGACAGTAGGAGAGCTTGAAACTAACATAGTGGCAGACATCTTAGATGGATATAAAGCATTGGTTAAATAATTACACGACTTACTCTGAGAATGTGACATCATTTATTCATGACATCTGAGATGTAAAAAACCATATTTTGTCATGTATGTAATGTTGGCATAACATGATATGAGATGTGCTCTATAATCATGAATTATATACAACATGCAATGTGCATACATGCCAACAAAGTATATCGTTCTGTGATATTTCATTTTCCCTGTATAACTTCATACTTAGATGGCATGCAAACAATCAAAATGATAGATGCACACAACAATAGTGAACATGATCCCTATCACTTAAGAAGTCTTAAATTAGATTTGGTGTCATTCTTCATACATGCCAGAAAGGATTGATTTTCCAATGGTTAATTTTTGTATTAGATGAATAATCCTGCATGACTGTATCCTAGTGGGGATGTTGCAATCACCATTCAAAAAACTTGACAAGATTCCAGTCCTATCATGTCTTTCTAATGAATTTCCACTGAGTTAATTATAAAAGCTTAACGATCATGTTGGATAGCACAGCTGAGGCTAGTATCCGTGTGATTTTGATAAGATAGATCCCTTTTGGGTATCAAACTTGACTATCAGGTTCATCCTTCACTATGGGAAGGTTCCTTGTAGTGTAAACCAGCATTAGAAATACCAAAAGAAAGGTATCCCTATCGCTAAGAAAGCAAGAGGTATCACAAAAACTAGCCTTCTTTTTAAAATACCAGAATATGGTTGTTGTTTTTTATATGGACGAAATATTTGAATCCTTTCTATGACTGTAAAAACCCTTTTTAAAAGAAGCTGATGTCTATACATGCTCTTAAATACTCTTTAGGCCGAAACATTACACTTAAATGAGTAATTGGATTCGAATTTACTTTCCAGCTGATAACAATTTGATCAAACAAATGAGCTCAGGGCATAGAAGAAAAAGCAATAACATACCTGCAACATCTTGGCCATCGTAAACTCCTCTGTAAACGGTCCCAAATGTGCCATGGGCTATAATACTCCTAATATCTAGTTTTTTTAGGTCAATTTCCCACTCCTCCTTTGGCCTTCTAGCTTCCGATTTCGTCTAGACCCTGCTGAGATGCCTGTCTAGATTCGTAAGATCGTTCTCTTTTGTAAGCCAAGGAAGAAGATGTTACAAGGTGACCATGAATGACCTCTCATGAGTGGTATTAATGCTAACAAACAACTGTGCCCTTAAAGAGTTAAGGTGATAGAGGAGCCAGAGGAGACACCATTGAATGAATTATCGAATGCAATGTGCACATACGGAGAAGTTGGGGTGCCCAAATTTCAGGTAACTCCTGTCATCAATGCACTCAGACTGAAATGTAATTAGACTGTACTGTAATTAAATGTTTGTTATGTCTTGAAATTGTTGTCATACATGGCAGCATGGGTAATCAATATTTAATATGGATTTTAGGCATTTTTAGGTATAAATTAATGCATCTAGTTGGTATATTTAGTGGTGGCAGTATTAATTGTCTGGTTGTAGACTGTATTAATTATCAGGTTGTCGACTGTCTATTGCAGGCAGTAAATACAGGTTTATGGTAGGTAATTAAAGTTGTTGAAAATTTGTTGTAATTATTATTTAAAGCTATATCCGCCTCTGCCATTATTAAACAATCTGCAACAACAGTCTGCTCACCGTATTCTCATCCACATAGTGTAAGATGTCTAACACAAAATGATCATTTTCTGCTTACGTCTGCTCGCCGCTGGGTCTTGGGGCACAAATTCCCAAGCCTACGTCACCTATATGGACCAATAGGAAGCAGGATAAATTAAAATTTAAATAATCCTCCCAAAAAATTTGATACAAACTATACCAAAAACATTTGAAATGTGAAAAATTTAAATCTTCCTCCTAAATTAATTCACCTAAGCGAATCATATATATCCCCTGTCGGGGACATAATAATATAAAAATATAATAAGACTAAGAAGATACGACCAATCGCAACAGAAAACTATTGTTTTCATCCCAAATTGTTTCATGTCTTCTAAGCTTCCAGAAAAGATTTAAAGCATATCAACATTTTGATAATAAAAGAAAACAAATATCAACTTTCAAAACAATGGTTTCATTAAAGTTTTAGAGCAGTTTGTCATATTGATAAATAACTAATAAAAAAAAACAAAGAGTTAAATTGAGAAAGACCAATTGAGAATCAAGAACTATGTGTTTTGGTAAAAGTTATCCATCGAGCTGCAGACGATTGCAGACCATTTAATGCAATTGCAGAAGGCTTGGATCTCGACCAACTCAAGATCCAACTATCATCAAGCTTGCTGTAGTTGCATTAAATGTTTTGCAGCTCAATGGATAGCCCTTGCCATGTGTTTCAACGTGTTTCACCAAAACACTTCATTGAAAGAGTTTGCAGTTGCGGTGTGTTTCGCTTAAAGGTACTGCGGTTGCGGTGTGTTTCACTGAAAGGTACTGCGGTTGCGACGTGTATCATTGAAATAACCGGGAAAAAGAATCCATGGTTGTGACATATTTTACTGAAACACTTCACTCACAGAGTTCACAGTTGCGACATGTTTCGACGAAATGTTCCATAGTTCCGGCGTGTTTCACCAAAAAACAACCACCGAGAGAGTTCGCGATTGTGGTGTGTTTCACTGAAACAATTCACCAACAGAGTCCACAGTTACGGTGTGCATTTCATTTTTGCGCCATGTTTCATTTTATTTCAACTTTAGTTTCTTTAAAGGAAGAGGTTGTGATGGCCATTGTATATACCCATCCATCGTTTCTACAGATCTTNATATATATATATATATATATATATATATATATATATTTTGTAAACATATGTCATTTGTTTCAAATAAATCCATGAGACAATAAAACATCTAATAATCATTTATCAATTTAGGGTTAGGGTTTTTGGTCTTGATATATGAGATTTGACTCTTTTTTTTCTAAGTTTTCAAACTCAATTCTTGGGTTAGGGTTTCAAACTTTGCTTTTAATGTTTTTGTTTGTTTGTAATGTGTGAATAACACGTTACAAGAAATTATAATCTTATTAATGTCCAACAATTGATAGAAGAAAATGTACCTCTGCCATTACATGACATTATATGCACTTCTAAAATTAGAAAGTTATATTACACATTACATACACAAAAATGGCAAGGTTCTTATCATTAACTTTTCCAAATGAAAAAACCAAAAGTCACATTTACTGTTGAAACTACACAAGATTTGAATTATAGAAAGCATTGTTTGGTTCATCACTCATACAAAATACCCCACTTAGTGAGAGCCATGATAAAACCATGACATCATAGAGATTACAACAATCATAAGAAGAAAACATCCACATAATGGAGACATATATTGACTTCCATTGCAAAGTCTTGCTAGAGTAGATGTCAATAAGAAGTATTCTTGGACACCCCCACTTGTAGTTGGCACTATTCTTGGCACTAGACCAAAAGACATCCTCTTTGGCTCAACATGGTAATCTATGGTAAAACACTGAAATTGATTAGCAATGTTTTTTTTCTTCTTCTCTATGAAGTGGCTTGAAATTGTATTTTCGAACTTTATAAACTCCTTTTATCTGGTTAACTATTAATTCAGAGTTGGTGACAACTGCAATATTATTTGCATTGTACAAGAATAGGAACAGGTGGGCCTTGGTGAGCTGGAAGCAGGTTTGTTTTCCAAAGTAGGAAGGAGGCATTGGGATCTAGGACCCAAAGATAAAAAATCACGCACTCTCAGCTAAAATCTGGTGGAAATGGATCTCACACAATCACTCCCCTTCGGCTCAACTTTGGAATTGCAAATATGGCCATGACAAGGCTCCTCCCAATCTTATCAGATTCGATTAGGACCCTCTAGGCTCCTTGATATGGAAAGTTGCTAACAATCAAAGAGCCCTTATACATCAACACAACTTATGGGATGTCAGGGATGGGAATAATGCTCTCTTCCAGCATGCTTCTTGGAACCAACCAAGCTTCAAAAATAACTACATCTAGTCAGAGATCCAACATTTCTTACAAACAAATGAAACCACCCTTGTGAGATATCATTGGAAAGAATATTTATCCTCTGCTTTCCGAATTTGGAAGGATCTTAGCAGCTAGCGACACCATCTGGAGTCAGAGCACTTGGACACTATTTGGTAGGACATTTAACACAGGGAGATCAGAGTCAAACATGGACTCGACATCATCGGGTGGGGACACAGAACCAATGGTACTTTCATAGTCAAGGAGGCTTACTCTTTGTTAACAAAAATATATGAGGAGCAACCCCCCACAAATTGGATGAAAATTTGGAATCCAAACCTTTGGCCAAAGGTTTCCACATTTCTTTGGGTGCCCTCACACAAGGGTATCCTCCCTTGGGACAATATTATGAAATGAGGCTTGCAAGGGCCCTCCCAATGTGTGTTTTGCACTACTCATTCTGAAATCATTGATCACCTTTTGGACTCCTATATCTTTGCCATCTCACTATGGGAAAGAGTTGCATAGAATAAAAGGAGATGCAAAAGAGTCAGAGGAAGCATTACTGAGACTTTACAACAATGGTATTACAACCCCTTTCACCACTTGATTCTCAACTATCTTTGGGAACTCACACCAGGGTTCATAATATGGAACATCTTGAAAGAAATAAATCTCATAATATTTGTTGGCAAACACAACTCCCTTGAGGACACCTGGCGTATCATAAACAATAACCTTTGAGAATATCTTTCTTCCAGAAATTGGAGTATTGAATAATTTCTCATCTCTCCATCTGAGCAATGACTTCTAGATAATTGGAAAATTCAACTCACCTCTCCCCAGGTGGCAACCAATAAATATAGAGTTTATACTGAAAGACCTAATATTTGGTCTCCCCCTCCGAAAGGTGTCTAAAAACTCAACTTCTATGGTGCATCTAAAGGGAATCCTGGTAATGATGGGTTTGGACAAGTCATTAGGAACAATGTTGGAGATGTTCTGTGGATCTTCTTTGGGAACAATGGCCATGACAGTAATAATGTGGCTGAATTGGAGGGGCTTATTAAAGGCATTAAAATTGCCATAAGAAAAACTTTCTCCCTTTGATTGCTGAAGGGGATTCACAAATCATCCTTTCGATGGAGGAAAAAATCATATATGGCTCTTAGAACTCTAAAATTTTACCCAGCTGGAGAATGGGAGCATGTTATCACTCGGCTGTCTAGCCATCTCATTCAGAACATGGCTATCTCTTTCCACCACATGACTGTAAGGCAAACTCTCTTGTTGATTGTTTATCCAATGAAGGAGTCCTTAGACATTCACCACTAACGGAAGGTGAGATGAGCAGCATCAATAGCACCGATCGATCCCATAGATGCCATGATATGGCCTCCAAGGATCTCTCCAACTGGGATGCGAGTGCCAACTTTCTGGACGACAATGCAGGGTGCCTCACGACAAGGTATGACAATGTGGCACCCCACATTCGATCCCACTATATCCCCCATGCAAAAATTAAGCTGCATTCACTGCACAAAGGTTGGAAACATGGTTGGTGAGGGAAGAAGGGATTGGTAGTTAATATCTTCGTCTGACGATGATCAACAGTCCTGTTAAGTGATGGAAGAGCCACATTGCAGTCACGTCTGGAGTTAGAATATCCACCCCTGTATTAACTTGCCTTCGATGGCCTTTGAACTAATTCGCGTGGACAAAAGGATTAGGGAATGGGAATGAGAGGCCCTTAGGATCATTCTCTCACTCTTGAGTTATGTTAGTAGAGATTCATCTCAGTTTTGTTTTGGTCCACCCACTTGGTTTCCTTTGAAGTTGAGCTTTCGGGATCATCACCTGCACCTGCATTAACACTCAAGAACATCGGATCTGATTAGTAGGGATTACAATGGGAACCTGCAACATTTTATTTGACTCACCATGTCTCGACAACGTGGCACCCCTCATTGTGGTAGCATTGGTCACGATTGTTCTCAACATGACATGGGCATGATCATGAAAGAAGGTTATGAGACTAGTGCCTCCATGCCTATGAGAGTCTTAATTGATGAATGGGAATCTCTCCTAGTTACCGAGCACTTGGCTAGAGGTAGAGGCAGCGACCAAATTAATCACTATTGGCTTATCAAAAACACGACGGGTACCTTAATGGAGGAAATGGTCAGTAATTGGAACTACACTCACAACTCTGTGCTCTCCGCAAAGACCAAATTGATTGAAAAATCGATGTCCAACTCAACAGGTTGGACTCAAATTTTGCTTAGAACACTTAACCCTTGGAATTTTCACTACAGACAACACTGAAGGGGGTAGTAGTGGTGTTGCTGGGGGGACTGTCATTGGATAGGAGCTCGCTTCTTGCGACGACTACAATGATGAAATCTCCCTTCCCAGCGCCTTCCACTATCATGCCATTGATCAATAAGTGCATCCACAAAAATGAGGTACCTGTCCGAAAATATTCTCCTCTACCTATCACACAGCTAGACACTAGGGTAGATGAAGAATTCTAGGGGATTCCCCATTAGAGAGGAGGTTCCTTCCCCCTAGTTTGTTGCTAATGGAGACCTAGAAGCTGACTTGACCTACCACTGGTTCTACCTGTTATTTTAAGTTTTTCCATTTTAATTTGCTTTCTAAGCTTCTGTTTCATGAGTCTATGAACAATACTAGTACAAATATTATGAGATTTATTTCTTTCAAGATGTTCCATATGATGAACCCTGGTGTGAGTTCCCAAATATAGTTGAGAATCAAGTTGTGAAAGGGGTTGTAATCCCATTGTTGTAAAGTCTCGGTAATGCTTCCTCTGACTCTTTTGCATCTCCTTTTATTCTATGCAGCTCTTTCCCATAGTGATATGGCAAAGATATAGGAGTCCAAAAGGTGATCAATGATTTCAGAATGAGTAGTGCAAAACACTTATTGGGAGGGCCCTTGGAAGCCTCATTTCATAATATTGTCCCAAGGGAGGATACGCTTGTGTGAGGGCACCCAAAGAAATGTGGAAACCTTTGGCCAAAGGTTGGGATTCCAAATTTTCATCCAATTTGTGGGGGGTTTCTCCTCATATATTTTTTTTAACAAAGAGTAAGCCTCCTTGACTATGAAAGTACCATTGGTTCTGTGTCCCCGCCTGATGATGTCGAGTCCATGTTTGACTTTGATCTCCCTATGTTGAATGTCTTGCCAAATAGTGTCCAAGTTCTCTGACTCCAGACGGTGTCGCTAGCTGCTAAGATCCTTCCAAATTTGGAAAGTAGAGGATAAATCTTTTTTCCAATGATATCTCACAAGGGTGGTTTGATTTGTTTGTAAGAAATGTTGGATCTCTGACTGGATCTAGTTATTTTTGAAGCTTGGTTGTTACCAAGAAGCGTGCCAAAAGAGTGCATTATTCATATTGCATGTGTGTGGCCTGTTTGTTTTGGCGATAGATTGTAAATAGAACAAAAGGTGATGATATATATACTTCTTATTCTTTCCTTTATCTTGGGTGAGAAAGTTATTCAAATTTATGACCCTTGCATCGTGTATTTGTATTTTTTTTTATCATAGAGGGCTCCCCAATATCATCCTAATTTAACATGTTTTGAACCTTTCCTACAAGATCTAACACGACATTGCTCTCTCCATCTATGCCACCTTCTTTAGTAAACAAAGATGTATATTTCCTACTGAAGGCACTTTCTTTGGCTCTTTTCCACAAATTGAAGAAGATGGATGTGACTTCAATGAAATGTCAAATGCATCATCTAAATCCATAGGAGTCCTGTCAAATACTAGCAGAGATGTAGATGGATGTGACTTCAATGAAAATTCAAATGCATCATCTAAACCCATAGGAGTCCTGTCAAATGCTGGTGGTTCCTAAAGGAACAATATCCGATGTCTTGTTGCGTAATGGTGTCTTATCAAAATGTTGAATGTTATCAATAGAAACATATTTCTCATTTTCTTTGTTCATAACATTTGTACTCTTTTCATACACTACACCATCAACATCTTACCAATTCTAGATGTTTGATACGTTCCTTGTTCTTGTTGAATACATTCATTCAAATCCAATGAATATGAGTTACCAACATATATATTTTCTCCTTTCCATTATAAGGAAATAATGTCAATAATTTTTTTCATTAAGGTATTTATATTATGTAACAAAACTTGCATTGGTTCATAAAACCTACAATGTCTGTCTCTTCAACAGACATTACATCACCCTCGAGACAATTTGAAGAGCCACCTGGATTTCTCCGTTCTAAGGAAATAATGTTAAAAAAGGTTATTTGTTCAAATACCATGCAATGTTGAATTTATATCCAATGAAATAAATACAACATATTTGAATACGAATTAGAAAAGATTACCAGCAGTGACTGATTAAATATTTTACATAGCATAACTTAATATTTATCTTGTATAGTTTTCTTACAAACAATTTTGTTTAGTGTATTTTTTTTCTTGAATGCATCTGCGCTCAACTCCTTTGCACAACTTACCCCCTATAACAAGAAAAATAATATGAATCCATGGATACAACACCCTTTAGTGAATATATCCAAAAATAAAACATCAATAAAAATAAACTTACCACTTTTTGGACCTCTTTATGAATAGCAATGGTTTCAACATCCTTCTAATTCTTCTTGAAACGGTATTTGACGTTGTAATTTTTTCACTCATGAACTTTTTCCAATTTTGATGTGGATATAAGCTTGTATTTACAGCCTTGTAAGGCACAAATGTGCAATGTTATGGGTTCCCAAAAATGTACTTCCTTTCTGTGTTTATTAAATATGCGACACTTAGTGCATCATAGACCATTGCATTTATCCGCCAAACACTAAAAGAATATGTGCGCATTACCATCCTTAATTACTTTATATGTTAAGTCTTCCTGAAATAACCCCAATAATATATTTAGTTCATGTTTTTTCACCACATCACTAATGACATTAGATTATTTTCCTTGTGAAAAAATAAAAACTTTGATTGTTTAGATAGAAAGAACACCTGTAATATGGGCATCTTATTGAAATATATGATTTGTATCTAAATACTCCAGTCGAACAAAACCCTATTAAAAAAAGGTATTTGGAAATTAGCACATGGTTCGAATTCCAACTAAATATTGATTTGTAGGATTTGGGAAATATTCTTTTTTTTACAGATTTATGGTACAACAAGTTCCTTTCAAACAGAGTTTCTACTAGGGGAGAGTTTCTGTTGGATAGAGTTCCTTTCGAGCAAATTTATTGCATGGAAAAGTCCCTACTAGGGAAAAGTTTTAGTCATGCATAGTTCCTGCTAGGGAAAAGGGTATAAATTTATAGTTCCAACTAGACAGAGTTCCAAATTTCCACTAGAGAATAGTTCCTACCAAGGTAGTGGGAAGAGTTTTTGTTGAGGCAGAAGGCATAGTTCCATCTAGGGCAGGGTTCCATCTAGGAAAAGTTAATGCCAAGGTAGAGGGAAGGTTGGAAACTAAGGAAAACTTCCTACTGATGTAGAGGGCAGAGTTCCTACTGAGGTAAAGGGAAGAGTTATTGCCGAGGGAAAAGTTATTGACGAGGTAGAGGGAAGAGTTCTTGTCGAGGAAGAGGGCATAGATTTAGTTATAACATAGTTCCAACTAGGGCATAGTTCCTACCAGATAGAGTTCTTTCTAGGAAAAGTTCCAGCATGACAAATTTCCTGCTGAGGAAGAGGGTAGAATTTCTGCCAAGGCATAGGGAAAAATTACTGGTGAGGGGCAGAGTTCCAGACAAGAAACGTTCTTGCTGGGGTAGAGGGAAAAGTTACATCAAGGCAGAGGTCTTGCTAGGGCAGAGTTCTAGCTAGTTAGAGTTTCTATTATGGAAGAGGGTAGATTTCTTGATAGGGAAGACTTCTAATGAGGAAAAGTTCGTGTCGAGAAAATTTCCAGTATTTTTAGGGTAGAGGAGTTCTCGCTAGGAAAGGTTTCCTACATGTAAAAGTTTCTGCTTGGGTAGAGGGAAGAGTTCCTGCTTGGGAAAAGGGTACTAGTTCCTGTTGAGGTAGGGAAATTTCTACGACAAAGTTCCAGCCTTTCCATGAAATAGGAGTTCCTACTGGGAAAAGTTCCTGCATCTCAAAGTTCCTGCCAGGAAAAGGTTAGAGTTCTTTCTAGGGAAAAGGGTAAAGTTCTAGCCGAGAAGATTTTCCGCTAAGGAAAGGTAGGTTGTATGGTAAAGTTCCTATTAGATGAAGTTTTTGTCGGGAGGTAGAGGGCATAGTTCATGCTAGGGAAAAAGGCAGAGTTCTAGTCAAGCAAAGTTCCCGTTGAGGCAATGCAGGTTTCAAGGCAGAGTTCCTGCTAGGGGGGAGAGTTCCAATTGGGAAAAGATCCTGCTAGGGAAGAGGGTAGAGGTCCTACTATATCAGAGTTCCTATCATGCAGAGTTCTTGTTAGGGTAGAGGAATTCCTGTTGGGGCAGACGGCAAAATTCTAGTTGCGGCATGTCGTAGTAGAGAGTAGAGTTTCCAACTAAGGAACTATGTACTTTAATGGAACTATGTTTGTATCCGTGAGGGCACAATCCCAAACATATAAAAATGAGGTGTATATGTTCCTTTCATATCTAGTGTATATGTACAAAAAATGAAGTTACAAGTATACCAACAATTTATCTCAATATATTACAAGATTGTCCTTAATGGTTATCACAATCTAGCGCTCTCCAATGCATCCAAACCCTAGTTAGGTTATTCACCATCAACAACAAACGCTATCCATCCAATATGGCCTAACAGGGAATCATAAAAAGCTACTCCTATCCTCTCGAAATAATCAATAAGAATCTAGTGTCAACAAAAACAATTTCACCCTTACTGTCATGTTGGATGTAAGTCAAATTAATAAATTGAAGGATGGTTTAGAGTGGTGAATGACATTACTAAATCAATGGCTCATGGATCAGTTTGATGAAGGCATATCATTCAAATTGTGATGAATGTTATTGTTGCATATAAATTTGGGACTCCATTTTTCTATGCCTTACACACACACACACACACACACACACACACACACACATGTATGATAAAAGACATGAGATCATTCAGAAATATAAAACAAAACATTAAAGTCCTTATCTCAGCCGACTAGAGATCCTTGAACCAGAACGCTCCGTAGTAATAAGAAAGAAGAATTTGATATCCTTCGTAGTTCACACACACACACACACACACAAACACACACACACACACACATATACATATATCATGTCCCTTCCTTGAAGAACATCTAAAGTGTTTACCTTGCCAAGCACCTAGGGGTTCAAAATTTGAATTAATTAATTTACTTCGAGAATTTTGATTATTTCATACTTAAGAGGCATATACTAAGTTCATTTCTAATTTTGGATTACTTATATGTAATTATTTAATTAATATGAAAATAATACATGTGGGAATGAGTTGCCATGTCAGGAGGGCGCATTAGGCAAGTTAACTTTCCTTGGATGACAAATAACAACTATCAAGAAAATTGGCAAAAGAAATCTATCATAAAAGATATAAACTAAAAAATGCAAGGAAAATCAAGCAGTTTCAAAACCAGAAAGTGCAGGAAAAGCAGTAAGAGCGAAAACATTAAACTTTGGCCAAGGGAGGGCGCAATTTCCATTTTTATGAAAGGATACTTGCAGGGAAACATCACCAATCCTAAGAAGGAAATTTTTACTCAAAGGGAGGCACAGTTTCCACTTTGGACTGAAGAATACAAACATGGAAACATTACCTAAACTTCATACTTGCTATTTTCCTCAAGGAGGACGCATCCATGGATTAGGGTTACGGTTTGCAAGTGGGAAACTTGCTCAACAAGTGAAGAATTTCTTAACAAGTCACTCAAGGTTTATTTAAGGATGCTTCCAAATCCATTTCTCAGTTTGGATTGTTAATGTGTTGGTGTTGAGTGAAGCTAAGCTTCAAGTCTGAGTGATGAGCCTCAATCCCCTTGGGTGATGCGCCCCGAGTCTCCATTCCCTTCTCTTCTCTCCTCTTCCATTATATAGTGCAGATCATACAAAGGCCAAGGAGAAGCCATATAATCTTTAGATCAAGTTTTGATAGCAACCATTCAACCATAGAAGTTGATATTTAGTGAAGGAAATTTCACTTACGCTCTCAGATCGGTGCCGAGTGCTAGTTCCGGGCCTCCCATTCTATGTTTTGGACACCATTTGAGGAGATCAACTCTTCAAATATTATTCTAAGATTATAACATCCATCATATTGTTTTGATCTCTATATTGTAGTAAGAATTTTGTCAAAGAGATCCATCATGCTGAAATTTCACAAGAGAATTCTTCCAATGCCCATTTAATGTGTCTTTTTGTTAGTTTTAAGCACTAAATATGATGTAATGACCTTGAAAAGTATATTTGAGTTATATGATGCATAATATATGTCATATAAACCTCAGTGGATCATTATTTGTAGGTTTGATAAAAGGAAGATTCAAAATTTATTATAGTTTTCTTACCCTTTCTCATTGACTAGTCTATTTTAACTAGTTTTACAATTTTTAGTGCTATGAATGATCTGTAAACCCAATTATAATTATCTAAGTTGATTTAGGTTTTTAATTCACCCCCAAAACCAACGTAATTCATATATTAATATTAATAATTCATTAGCGTCGTACAACGTTTGAGTGACTTCTTCTGGGCAGGATTTCCCTAAGTCAAAATCCTATTTTCTGCCCAAACAACCTCAAAATCCCTCAAACCATTTCATATTTGCTCCAAACTTATTCTATGTTATTTTTTGCTGAATAAATCACTATAAACTCATCTAATACTTCCCTAATCCTTGGTTTATTGGAAGTGATTGTTCGATCTCAGTTTGCATTGGCTGGGACACCCAGAAGCCAGGGAGTAAACTTCAACATAGCCTATGCTCAAAACCTAAAAGTGCCCAACATCCAAGTGCTTAGGGATCTGAACTCTCTCTATCCAAACATGTCCTTTGGTTGCTTCCCTTCACCCACTGTCATTCTCAGGTTTTCTAGTACTGCATGTGTTTTGCCTTGCATAAAGAAAGTGATTGATTTCAATGAATATTTTATGTCGCATTTTATTTATATCGGCAGTAGAAGTTAATATTTTGATCTGATTTATATCTAGGATATTACAGTGGTATCATAGCATGGTCACCTTCTCTTGATAATCATTAGTGAGTCCCAAATTCAATTCATATTCTAGAAGCAAGACCTCTGAAGAAGAGGAAGATGATCACTCTGTGGAAGGGAGATTCCACAAGGAGATGGATGAGAAGGATGAGTTCATAATTTTTGTGAGAAGTATGTTGAAAGGGATGCAAGATATTTCAACCAGTATCATTTAGTCTGGTTAAGAAACTAGAGAGTTCTTTGCCAAGCAGTTGGGTGCCAAGGATGGAGAAGGAAACAACATTGGATTTAGGCTCATGGGTGGATCTATGTTCTCTAAGACATGGCCTCATAATAGGCCTCTTGAGTTAAAATATGAACCTAAGTTGCATCCCCAACCCACAATTCCCAAGTTCATGTAGTAGCCAAAAGAAGACGGTGAAGTGCAGACTGAATCAATTGCTTCATGGGAGGAGAAGTATGATGCCTGTCAAACCTTGAGTGAGGAGTGTAGAAGGGTTCTGCCTTTTAGATGTTTTTGTGAAAATCAGTATAGAGGGAAGCCTCGAGGAGTTCAAAGGCTTCCATATCATAATTTTCAGTTGAGACATGCCATTGGAAAGATCACCCTGCCATACTTTGATGTCACTTCCAAGTGCACAGTAAACTCTTGGATTCATAAATTGGATACTTACTTCCAACTTAATCATATGGCTAAGAGGGATGCTGTCAAGATGGAAGCCCTACATATTGATGGGGAGTCCAATGAATGGTGGTTTCATGAAATGAAGAATTTGGGCCATGATCAAGTGGTTACTTATGAAGAATTCACCCATAGATTGGCATAAAGTTTTGATCAGAGAGATCCTGATATCTCTTTCCAAGAATTGGCACATGTCAAACAAGTTAGAACTCTTGAAGCCTACATATTTGAATTCAAAATACTGGAAGTGATAGTCACTGATATCTTAGAGGCTAGGTTGATCCTTCTATTCATAGAAGGACTAACAGAACCTTTGAAAGGGCTGGTGAAAGATTACCGACCCACAACTTTTCAAGAAGCGGTAAGCAGAACTAGAGATATGCAAGATGCAATTCTGAGGATCTAGTATCCTTCTAGGACCCCCATGCCTCATAAATTTCAGAATCAAAGACCTCCAGTGAGGAACTTTCCTACCTCTAGCAAGAAATATTACTCTTACAAAGTGTTAAATTATTGAACCATTGATCTACAGGAATATGAGAGCAATTGAGAGGTGAATTGTGTACTGGAATATAAAGAACAATGTACACTGAACAAGACAAATTTGATAAGAATTGATCACTAAATTACAAGATTATTCTTAATTATCCCAGTAGTAATACAATGGTGTAACAACAAGAAGAATTTGAATCATGTCGATAAGATTCGAATCTACGAACTAAACCTCACTGATTGGCTAACTTAGTGTGTCTAAATCACCACTGGAGCTCACTAGTCTAAATCTAGATGTCTAAATTAGTATACAATCGGTTAAACCAGTTAAACTGATGAGGTAGGTGGAAAAATGCACCACTGCCCATGCAACCATGCAAAATTGGTGCTAGACTAACTGCGAGTGATCTAACTGATTGTAACTGGAGGTTGACTCAGCATAATTTCCTACCTAACACAACCAACTAATGCAGGTTGTTGGTGGAACTCATAGCGGCTCCTAGAATGTAGGGATTGTCACTGGTGGCACCAATGTCACCAATGGAAACAATAGAACCAATGGCACTAATATCATGGTGGCACCAAACTCTGGCAAATGAATCATAAGTTAGGAAATATGATCAATTAGACTATATATGGACAAGGGAGGATTATATAATCCTAACACCCCCCCCTTAATGCTAACTTGGACAACTTCAGCCCTGACAACTAGGAAAAAAATCACCCATACAATCTAAAAGAATTAAAAGATGCTTAATAAACTAAGGGAAATGGGGAAAACCTCATTGGAACCCCCCCTCCCCCTCAAAATAAGCAGCGAATCAGGAAAACAAGCTACACTTAAGAGGAGATTTTCCTCTTTGGGTAAAAACTTGTAAAATTTTGCTGCAATTTGCAACTCTATGGAGTAGCCATGCAGAATCATGGTTCTTTTGTGCATCAACATCCCGGGGCTGTGCATGTGAACCTTTCCGTCTTCTTCCGATCTGTTGAATTTTGCTTTTGTATCTTCTTTTTGGAGGAGGAATGGAATGATCCATTTTTTTCATCAGTGGGCCAAATTGTTGATCATTCGCTATCATCAAGTAGCAGCTCTGTGGAATTTTATTGCACCACTATGTAGGTAGCAAAGTTGTGTGAGAGAGAGCAACATATTCATTTTGATACTGGGACCTCATTTTTATTCTATCATCTGGATCCCCAACATCATTCCCAACTGCTTCAATGAGCTTTTCATCCAATTTAGGCTTATGATTCAGAATAGGAGCTGGATATGGATCATCTTGATGTACAATATCGATATCAAGATCATGCTGACCTTGTTCCTCATCTTCTGAAACCAAAATCTTAGACAACATATCATTATTTTCAAATGGATATGAAAGAGAGTTTATACCTCCCCTTTCGAATGGCTGTTGAGATTGTGCTGGAGCTGAGTATGGAAGAAAGTGTGAGAATTCATATTCCTTGGAGGCATGGTTTGCAACACCCTTCACTATAATCTTCTCAATTGATATATATGAGATCTCAACTGAGTCAGGACCAAATACAACTTACTTTGGTGAGCCAGTATGTGTCATCTGATAAACAAATAACAAATTTGCTATAAGAGAGGGAACCTAGAGTACATTCTTGAACTCACCATGCTAGATTTTAATAGAACCTCTACCTGATGTTGGGATCTGTGAATTATCCCCCATATGAATTCTAGGTCCTCTTGAGATATGAAGAGTGGTGAAGGATTCCCTGGAGGAAACCATGTGGTTGGATGCTCCAAAATCTATCAAATAATCCTATGATTGAGTGAGGATTTCCTTCAAGGCATGGCACCTCTCTTGATCTTCTGTTGATTGTCTAGCATCAAAATTGTTTACTCTTTGTGGAAGAGCAATATTTTTTTGTTCAAGGAGTGTTGATAGTTGGTCGATGGTATTATTCATGCACTGACTCTTTGGATGAAAGCCTCTCATACAATAGGGACATCTAGTCTTCTCGAATTTCTTATTTTTCTTGGAACCTAAGGCTCCACCAGAAGATCTCTAATTCTCCTTTGGATTTGAATTAGTGTTTTTGGTCTCCTTCCCTTTATGCTTCCCTCTTTATTATGCATTGTTTGAGTCTGTCACTAAGAGTGCTAGGTTATTGGAGGTTCAAAGCACTCCCATTTGAACCAATTTATCTTGCTCTTGTATTAAGGACTCAACAAAAGCATCTAGAGAAGGAATATTCCAATTAGGGATGGAAAATATTCCGGAATGGAATGTAGAGATGAAGGCTAAGTACTCAGAGCCAAGATTTCTCAGTACTGACATCACAAGCTACTCATCTTTCCTCTCTAATCCACATTGTTTGCATTGCAGTACTAGTGACTTGTATTTTGTAAAGACTTGCTGAATAGATTCAAAATTGCTAGGCTGTAGAGCTATGAGCTCATTCTCCAAAATATGCCCTTGAATCTCATCTTGTTTTCCAAACAAATATTCAAGCTTATCCGAATATTCCTTCATAGTCCTTAGTCCCTCAATATGGAAAAAATATCCCGGGAGATATGAGTGCACATGAATCCGAAGGCCTCATCAAGCCGATTCAAATTTTTTTTCTTCTCAACATACTGCTGGAGATCAGTTTCTATGACCATTGTAATCCTAAATAGACTAAGCTTGTGCAAGGATACTTGCATTTATGTCCTCCAGTCAGAGTAGTTGAAGGGTGTAAGGATTGGGGGTACGAGAGCTGAGGAATCCATCTTTATGTATGTTGAGCAGTCAATTCCTTAAGAATCTATGTAGGTACCTACAAATAACACTGCAAAAACCAATTCAATTTGCAATCATGTCAGTTTCAATCCTTTCCCCCTAGACATGTACACTTTCTCAGAGTCTGTCACACATGGATAGACTTCTCTGAACAAAATTCAGAGGGAGCAAGGCTATCATTCCAGGATTTATGTGGAACTTCATCTAATTCTGGTGTACAATGGAGATTGGACAAGACTTGCTGCTAGCCTGAATAAGGCTCTGATACCATGTTAAATTGTTGAACCATTGATCTATAGTCAAATGAGAGCAATTGAGAGGTGAATTATGCAGTGGAATATCAAGAACAATGTACACTAAAAAAGGAAAATTTGAGACAAATATGATAAGAATTGATTAGTAAATTACAACATTAATCTTCATTATCCTAAAAATAATACAAAGGTGTTACAATAAGAAGAATTCAAATCATGTGGATAAGATTCGAATGTACCAACTAAACCTGACTGACTGGCTAACTCAGTGTGTCTAAATCACTGTTGGATCTCACTAGTCTAACTCTAGATGTCTAAATCAGTCTACAACCAGTTAAACCAGTTAAGTTGATGAGGTAGGTGGAAAAGGTGCCACTCCCCATGAATCCATGCAAAACTCGCACTATACTAACTGAGAGTGATCTATCTGATTGTAACTGGAGGTTGACTCAGAATAAATTCCAACCTACCACAACCAACTAATGGAGGTTGTTGGTGGCACTCAGAGTGGCTCCTAGAATGTAGGGATTGGAACCGGTGGCATCGGTGGCACCAGTGGCACCAATATCATGGTGGCACAAAAATATAGAAAACGAATCCTAAGTTAGGCAAGATAATCAATTACACTATATATGGACAAGGGAGGATTATATAAGGGCCAACACAAATATCGGGATGAACTAAGGAGGAAGAAGCTATGCTTTTCCTACCAAGAACCTTGGGTTTCGAGCCATAGTGTATTAAGGGGAAGACACACTATATTGAAGTGTTCTACGAAAGTGAAGAGGATATGGTGGAAGAAGCTAAACTTGAAGATGGAAAACATGAAACAACTAAAGAAGAGGAGCAACCCCCTCAAACGAACAACAAAATTGCAATGATTTCTGGAGTGATTTGTTTCCACACATCGAGGATGAAAGGGGTACTGGAAGGCCAAAGAATCACTGTTCTTGTTGATGGGGGTGCCACCCACAACTTTATTGATGCATCCCTAGTGGAGAAAATAAATCTTCCAACTGAATCCTTTGAAGGGTTCACAGTGGTCATCCCAGGAAACAATACCATAGAATGCAACCGGTGGATTCCAAACTTGCAAGTGAATCTAGGAGATTACATGTGAAAGACAACTTTTATGTTGTCAATGTTGTAGACACCAACATGGTTTGGGAGTAAAATGGCTGTACTCCATTTGGGAACATTCCATGAACTATAAAATACCCCAAATAACTTTCAAATATGCATAAGGGAAACTAGTGGTGTTGAAGGGTATGAACACCTACCCAAGCCAATTAATTTATGCTAACAACTAGAGATCCATTATGAGGGATGGTGACATTGAATGGGCCATTGAATGCCAAATTACCACTGAGGGAACTTCAGTCAATGTTTCCTACCAGCTCAAATACATAAAAAATTTGTTGCACAAGCATAAGGGTTTTTTTGAAAACCTCCCACATGGAAGGCCATGGGATTGTGGCATTGAGGACAAAATTGAGCTGGAATTTGGCACACTTTCCATAAAAATCCACCCCTATAAGAATACAAAGAAATTCAAGGATGATATTGAGAAGAACATCAAATAACTCCTTGGGTTGGGTCTCATTAGACCAAGTTCCAGTCCCTTTTCCTCTTCGGTGGTTTTGGTGAAGAAGAAGGATGGAACACTTAGGATGTGCACACAATATCGACCTTTGAACTAGAAAACCATAAAGAATCGATACCCAATCCCCCAGATTGATGAGTTGATGGATGAGCTACATGGAGAAAATTTCTTCTCCAAGATAGATCTTTGATTGGGATACCAACAAATTCGAATGAGGGAGGATGACATACAAAATACAACCTTCTAATGTCACTTAGGACACTTTGATGTTTTGGTCATGTCATTTGGATCGACTAATGCTCCAAAAACATTCCATTCTTGCATGAACAAGGTATTCAATGAGTAGCTTCATAAGTATTCCCTTTTCTTTTTTGATGATATTTTGATTTATAGTAGGACATGGGAGGAGCACCTGCTCCATCTAGATGTTTTGTTAACTATACTTGTAAATCAGTCTTTTTATGCTAAGTTTTCCAAGTGTGAGTTTGGAATGACTGAGTTGCTCTATATTAGCCATGTGATCTTCCAAGAAGGAGTCAAGGTGCACCAAGAGAAAATTGACGCCATATTGGATTGGCCTACCCCAAGAAACCTCACTAAGTTGAGAGGTTTCATTGGACTTTGCAACTACTACTGAAAATTTGTCAAAGGTTACTCCAAATTTACTACACCTTTGACAGATCTGACCAAGAAGGGGGCATTTAGTTGGGATGGGGAAGGAAAACAATCTTTCCAAAAGATGAATGAAATAATGAGAATCTGACTGGTGCTAGCATTGCTTGATTTTACCAAGCATTTTGTGTTAGACTGTGATGCCTCGGGGGAAGGCATTGAAGCTATTTTAATGCAAGAAAGGTATCCCATTTCCTATGAGAGCATAAAATTGCATCCTCATGAAAGGTTGTATTCTATTTATGACAAGGAGATGTTGGACATCATGCATGCTTTGGCCAAGTTCCAATGGTACCTAGTGGGAGACAAATTCATAGTGAAGACTGATCACAACAGTCTAAGGCACTTCCTTACCCAAAAGGAGCTTAATGATAGACAACATAAATGGGTAAACAAAGTCCAATACTATGACTTTAACATTGAATACAAGAAGGGAAATATGAATGTGGTTGTTGATGCACTTTCCCACAAACCCATAGTCTCTTTGCTGCAAATGCTAACTGAATGCAAGATACAATTGGGAACTGAATACTAAAAAAAAACAGTTTGCATATGGTATTTTGGATGGCGAAATATAGAATGAAGAATACAAAGTACATAATGACCTCATATATTACAAGGATAGGATCTTCCTAGTACCCAGATCATAACTAAAGAAGAGGATCCTAAAATATGCACATAATACACTAGTGGCTGGCCACCTTGGTTTTCTGAAGACTTACCAGAAGGTAAGAGAGAGGTTAACCTGGAAGGGCATCAAGGAAGATGTTATAAGGCATGCGAGGGAGTGCATTGCATGCCACCATAACAAAGTGGAGCACACACACCCTTCTGGACTCCTCCAACCCCTCCCTATTACATAACAGAAATGGGAAAGTGTCTCCATGGATTTCATCACTGGGCTGCCAAAAGTCCAAGGAAAAGATAGCATATATGTGGTGGTTGATAGGTTGACCAAATTTGCACATTTTTTTGCAGTCACCCCACTATATCATCCAGTGAAGTTGCTATATTATTTTCAAACATGTTTTCAGATTGCATGGTTTGCCCAAAACCATAATCAGTGATCGAGACAACAAGTTCACCAATGCTTTTTGGCAAGATTTGTTCGAACTAGTGGGAAAAAATATGAATCTGAGAAAAATATATCACCTTGAGGGTGATGGTCAAACTAAGAGAATGAATCAATGGATTGAAGGCTACCTCCACAACTATGTCACAAGAAAACAAAAGCTTGGGCCACATGACTCCACCTGGGAGAGTTTTGCTAGAACACCACTTTTCACCTCTCCATTAGAATGACTCCCTTCATGGATTTGTATGGATATAAGGCCCCATATTTTGCAGATTTGATATTTCGGGACTATAGAATCCAAAAATCCAAATATTGGCTTCAAGAGAACCAAGGCCTATTAAAGGCACTCAAATAAAATTTGTACGTTGCACAGAAACAACAAAAAATGAATGCTAACATGCACATGATTAAGAGAGTCTTCCAAGAAGGAGACTTAGTCTAATTAATGCTACAACCTTACTGAAAGTCATCTTTGAAGGAAAAGGGAGCCGAGAAACACCAACCACTTTTCTACAGTCCTTACAAAATTCTAGGGAATATTGGTGAAGTGGCCTATGAGTTGGAGTTGCTACTAGAAAGAAAGATCCACAATGTATTTCATGTATCTTTCTTGAAGAAAGCAATAGGTCAACACATAGATGTATTAGAATAACTTCCACCTCTTGATAATGAAGGCCATTTGATCTTAGTGTTGGAGAAAGTTTTGCAGACCAAATAAAGAAGGATGAGGAACATGATCATTAAAGAATATCTGGTGCAGTGGAATGGGTTTCCTAGTGAAGATGCCACTTGGGAGAGTGAGAAAATTTTGAAACACCCTGGTTTGCTTCTGCTTGGGGACAAGGTGACTTGGGATGGGAGGACTGTCATGTCCCTTCCTTGAAGAAAATATACAGTTTTGACCTTTCCAAGCTTAAGGGTGTCAAACACAAGCTCCAAATTCCAACTACAACCGAGTGTATAGAAGGAAACTTAATAAATGGTGGCATGCATGCCAAAGAGCAAGATCTAAAACCAAACTGTAAGAATGGGTCACGACAGGCGGGTATACAAAACAAAGACCATAAAGCCAACAAGCATCACTACTTATAAATAAAATGACACACTAACCTATGAGGTATAAGTGCAAGCAAGCTCCTAGCTACAAGATGGAAGCTCCTTACAAATCATATCCTTTGTTGGGTGGTCAAATCCACAGTCAAACAATACAAAATGGAAGAACCAGAGGCTAAGAGAATCCCACTACCGAGACAGACCTCGGGTAAAGGATCCCTAAAAGACTGGAAACTAGGATACCTCATTCAAGTTACGCCCAGGATAGTTTCCTGGTGCTTCATACCTTTGGTCCTTGACATGCACGAGGAGGAATATGAAGGGTTAGACTTTGGTGCAGAATGGAGTGTGGTATTCCACCTTGAATTTCGGAACCCCTTCATTACGGCTTAACCCTGCAGAGCGGGTGGCCCCTCGATAGACTGTTCGTGACTGTGTCAATAAATACTAGAGGATTTTTGGTTCCCTAGAAGACAACAACTATGTCTCATATGTAAGTGACAAAGGGGTGTTATTTGGATGCCTATCCTTAGTGTCCTAACTTAACTACAATATTGTTTTGATCCTCAAATGAGGTTACAATGTTGGTTGAGTTAAGTTAAAATTTGGGATCAGCTTGTGGTCATGAACCAAGCATTTTACTTTAGGGTGTGATATGTATGCATAAGTGATGTGTAATGTCTAAACCCCAACGCTCTCACTACCGAGACACAAATGCAGAAAAATAAATAACAGTAAATGACAGTAAAAAGAACAAAAAAACCTAAAATGAGAATGGGTAAAACACCATGGACAAATACCATGCACAATAAATTGCCATGAGTTAATACCATGGGTCAGAAAACCTTGGATCATCTTATAAATACATTGTGAAGGTCTCCCCACAACAAATTTTGCATTCCTTGATTCCTTAATTCCAAAACATTTTCCACTTCTCACTTCCCAAACCTTTCGCCACACTATCCCACATTACACGTCGAGTTCTCTCTGTGTAACCCTTAATCCCTTTTCTGGTGACAACCCCTTGCTGGAGATAAACGAAGACCAAGATCGTGGGAGCCTATGGACCATTTACTTAAATGGCTGCACTGACCCAATTTAAAGGTTTTTTTGTTATTTTATTGCATTAGTTATATACAAATATAAATTTATTGTTATTGCTTGTTGTAAGTCGAGGTTGAGAAATCCCTTGTACCATGAACTCTACCCTTAGATCTGGATGATCTAGGGTAGGTACTTTTGCATGTAGCAGGGGATAAATTCCCACTACAGATATTCTTAGATCCATCATCTTGTTTTGATCTCTGTATAACAATTAAAATTCTGTCCAAGAGAGCCATCATGTTGAAATTTCATGAGAGAAGTCTTCCAATGCCCATTTAATGGGTCTTTTTGTTAGTTTTAAGCACTAAATATGATGTAATGACCATGACAAGTATATATGAGCTAGATGATGCATAATATATGTCATATAAACCCTTGTGGATCATTGCATGTATGATAAAAGGCCGATTCAAAATTTATTATAGTTTTCTTACCCTTGCTCATTGAATAGTATATTTTAACTACTTTTAAAATTTTTAGTGCTATGAATGATATGTAAACCCAATTATCATTATGTAAGTTTTTTTCCGTCTTCCCCAAGCCAAAATCCTAGTTTTTTCCCAAACAACCCCAAACTCCCTCAAACTATTTCAGATTTGTTTCAAACCTGTTTAAATGTTATTTTTTGCCTAATACATGATTGGAAACTCATATAAGCGTTCTCTAAGCCTTGGTTGATTGGAAGTGATTGTTCGATCTCAGTTTGGACCTATTGGGGCACCTAGAAGCCCAGGAGTAGACTTCAACAAAGCTGATGCTCAAAACCTAAAAGGGACCAACTTTTAGGTGCTTAGGGATCTAAGCTCTCTCTGTCGAAACCCGTCCTTTGGTTACTTCCCTTAGCCCTATGTCATTCTCAGTTTTGCTAGTATTGCCTGTTTTTTTCCTTGCATAAAGAAAGTGATTGATTTCAATGTAATATTTTATATCACATTTTAATTATATTAGCGGTAGAAGTTAATATTCTGCTATGATTTAGAATAGGGATGTTATAATATATGTATATGTATATGTACACACACACACACACACACACACACACACACACACACACACACACACATGTCATAGAAACATGGTGTCCCAGATTTATGTGCAACAATAACATTGTACACCATCACAAAATCTATAAAACTCAAAATTTTATGCCATTTATTAAATGGAGCTGCTAGCAAGAAAATCCATCTATCAAAAAAAATAATTATAGTCCAAAATACATTGTCATATTAAGTTCATTTGTCCTTTGCCTTAAGGGAACCATCTAATTCAATTGCATTGGTTCTCCTAACTTGGTCATTAATAACATAATAAATAATAGGTTTCCACTCTTCTTTGACCTAAAATCTAATACTGAAGTCTACCAATTCCCTCTCTAGTTTAGGCCTTTTATGGACTGGGTTAACTTTTGACACTTGGCCTATTTGATGTCCAGGAGTAGTTGTAGCTTCCATTCATCTAAATTGAAAAAAAAATTAATAAAAAGGTTAATCCCATTATTTCAAATTTTTGAAAAACTGGTAGGATTACCCACTTAATCAACAATTCAAACAATTGAAGTGTAACAAAAAAGATGCAACATTATTCCTGCCTACAAAATTTCCTTCTAGCCAAATGATGCCAATTATCCTTTTCAATGGGAACAAAGGCACCATGACCCAATCCAACTCTTAGGTTGGGAATAAACTAACCTCATGGAAAAAATACAAAAAGACGTGAAATGGAGTAGATAGAGATTAAACTAAGGCCAATGGAAAATAAATGTTGTCGTTGGAAGAAAAACACAAGTCGATCTCTTAACCTTAATATTCTATGTGTGAGGCAATAATAAGTTGACTAGAGAATTAGCGAGGTGACAACAACTTGGTGTCAGGTTGACTAATACATGTGTAATAAGTTCATTGGAAGACATGAGTAAATATTCAAGTTGAAACCCAATTTCTTTATGCACCTAGATGACAACAAGTTCTCAAGTAGATGTTGCAAGGGTATTTAGCCTTCAAATATTTAGATCTAGAACATGCATCCATGCAATAAGAATAAATAATTTTTCCAACACTAATTTTCAGGATAGACACAACACATGAGAGACACTTGTAACACTGGACATGCCAAATTCACTAGGCATTATTTCCACTTAGAATAGAATCCCATACTACACTTTCATACCCTAAGACAAAAATTCATGATAGTGCATGACAAATAACAACCAAACCTAAAATAAGATAAGACGGGTTGATGCAAGGAAAATCAAGTGCAAGCAAGATTATATTGAAACATGCATAAGACTCTTGCATGTAGGAAATAGAGGAGGCATAATACATTCCTAGGGACATGGTAACAAATCCAAACAATATAAGGGGACCCAAGATCTAGAAAACAAAGATGTGACGACCTATTATTGAGCAAAACCATCATTTGCACAAAAATCCTTTTATTTCTAAGCTTCAAGTAAAAATGGTCAAGTATCTTACCTTGAAGAAATGCAAACTAAATCCCAATCCCCAAGACAAATGCACAAGGCTTCTTACAACTCAAGACTCTATGATAAGTCACCAAGCAATGACCAAGTCATAGTTTCTAGATTTTTGTGTAGGTAGTGAAGGGGAAACCAATTCTTCCCTCCAGAGTCCAAACCCCTAATTAGTCTTTTAAAACAATATGTAACACCCAAAACCAATGCAAGCAAGGGAAACACATCCAAAATACAAGTGGAAATGCTAATGTATGGTAATAAAAGTAGAAACACCATAGGAATGCATGAATCCTTAGGACAGAGGAAAACTTGATAAATGAGCTAAAATTTAATCCAGCTTCAAAACATGCCACCAACTTGACATCCTCAATCATTGGATGCAAATTGTTTAGATTGACCTTGATCATTTCTCTTTAATTCATGGGGAGCATGGCAATTGACACCATATAATGACCATACAAGAAAGTGCCAAATTATCCATATGGTATGGCACATATCCAAGGATATAGGGTCACATTCAAACTAAATCCCCATCACATCAACACTATTCAAGGTGCCAAACTACTAAGCATACAAGACCATGCATCAAAACTATTGGTTAGTCACCTTACAGAACCCCACAACATCAACAGATAACCCCTTCTTCTAACAACTTACATTATCCTTGTATCAAACTTATGCCACGAGAGATGCCAGTAAAGAAAAATTTGGCATATAGTAAAAATAACCCATTTCCTCCTTTCCAATGAGATATTTAGAAGGTAGCATTCTCTTGATAAAATACTTCCCATTTTTCATACTTCAAACCCTTAATATTGCCTTCCTATGAAACCCGTGTGCTTTATTTTATTTAGATCATTGGGGTCTCACCCTCTATTACTCAACCTACATAATAAGCATTTATTTATGCAATACAATCAAAGAATGGGGCCTTCACTATTGAGCACCCATTCATTTCAATATATCAATGCAAATATTTCACAATGCTTTGCATGCCCACTTCATTTAGCTAGGGGCCAAAATTGGGATATTGTAGAATCCAACCTATGACACACTGATATCTTCTACTGTTGATTTCTTCACACTTATTTTTAAAACCTTGATATTCCATAGATACTGAAAACAATTGTTATATTACATGGTAAATTACATTGCAAGATAAATAGAAATCAATTACATGAAAATGCTCAGCAACATAAAACACAATCCTGTCAAAAGAGCTTAACTATGATTTGCAATGTTAAAAAAATCAAGTATACAAATATATGAAATGAACTATATTAAACTAATGAATGGAAAAAAAACTACAGATAATAAAAACAGAGACAGAGGGTAGAGAAGAAATCCCCACTTCCAAGTCCTTTATAATAAAAATCTCAAATTAGAGTCATCCCCAACATGAGCTAGTATTGCATCACCAGCTAGATGCTCATCTGCATAGGAAGTCACATCATATACCTACATTTTATATATCTTAGCTAAAGGACAAGCGATACAAATTACATCATCAACATCATAGTGAAAAATAATCTACTGAAAGTCGTCAAGACTGGATGAAATTTCAGTGTCCAGAGCACCTGATTTCGAAGAACATTGATTGACACATACATTGTTCACAACATATAACTAAATACAAAATACACAAAAAATTATATATATATACTAACTTAAAAGACACAACGAACCTTATCCTTTATTATGATCCAACAATGAATCCTTTAGTTTAGTTAAACAACTTCATATTTACTACAGGCCTTCTAAGTCTTTTAATAAAAATTTAAGATCACACATAAAAATATGATACAATACTAAAACAGAAGGCTCTGTTTGATCTAACCATTATAATTGTGTTGAAAAATCATAGTGAATTTTGTTGAAACAAATTCCAAACATGAACACGATTATGTCTTTTAAAAATGATCGGGTCTACATATTTTGATTATCCTCCTAATGACTAAAACGTGTATCCCATAAAGTTGTTTAGTATAGATAAGAACATAATAAAAAGTGTATCTCGTGGATTCCTAAGTTGATTTGAGGGTTAAAAGTCCATGTGGGATGAGTTTCTTTCACATAACACCCTTTTTAGGAATTTTTTTAAATTTTTTTATATTAAGCTTAATTTCGTTCCAAGTGTATTTAGGAAGGGTAACGAGAAGGCCAAAATAATTTAATGGGAGGAGTTGTTACCTTGTTAAATATTAGAAGAGGAAAATTGTGGCATGAGTGAAAGGGCTGGATTCTTGTTGATTGTTGTTTTTAAGCCCCTTTAAATATAATGGTTGGATCTTGGAATTGACGAGAGTAGTTTGATAACAGTTTTACAATTTGCTGAATCGATAAATAAGGTTGGAGGTGTACTTGATTACCAAGTATTGATGCCTATTTATTTGAGTCTAGGAATTTATGTTGAGCCTTTTAAATTGTATAGTTGAAGGTGTCAAAATCTAGAGTGACACTAAAAGAGCATCTGAGTGGGTCTAATGATTAAGAACATGTGTTATCTCCTTGCAGGTCACAGGGTAAAAACCGACGAGGGTAAGGTTGCTCATTAACCTGTTATGACAAGGCTCGAAGGGTCGCTAACCCTTGAGATAGAGGAAATGACACGAATAAAAAAAAACTTAAACTAACACAAATCCAATAACTTCTTCCATAAATACTTAGTTTTGGTTGCTTAAACTAACACAAATCCTATAACTTCTTGCATAGATCCTTAGTTTTGGTTTCTCTTAAGACATTCAATGAAACTGAATCTGAAAGGCACAACTATAAATTACTCATCACCCTCATTACTACATGGGAGGAGAGAAGAGCTTCATATGATTTCTCCCACACAACCATTTGCATTCGAACCTTTCACGAGCTTCGTATGAAAGTCGAGGAGGGAAATCCAAAGAAGCGAATTCAATGCATGTCGTCAACCTGTCATCGTTGAGGGGTTGCCGTCACATCACGTGCAAACCACTGGGTTGTTTTTTTTTTTAATTTATTTTATTTTATATGAAATTGAATTTGATACTTCAATTTCAAAACTATGAAAAACATTAGTTGGTGGAAAATTGATCACTATACAAACAAACTGGTTAGCCTAACTTGTCCTTATATGTCGAAGGACATAATTATAAATGTATTAGCCTTAAAATGACATAATTTTAAATTTATTGGCCTTAAAATGACAAAATGTGTTTGGATGTAAAGATGTTTTAATTAAAAAAAACCACCAAAGCACATGGCATATGAAGAAATACAAGCTTTACACTTGTAAGTTAAACTAGCATCAAATTTACTCTAAAGCTATTGGAATTTAACCTTATTCATGAATAAATAGAACTTTAGATGAACTCACACATTAATAACAAGTCATTCTTTAATTAACATAATCACATGTTTTTCCTCTCCACGAGGTAAAACATCAATTCCCCCCCATAACTAAGTATGAGGAACCCTTAAATACTTCACCATTGCTGATGGGTGGTAATTAGGGTATATTGCCACTGCATAAGTTATAAGTGTCTAACCTTGAGGGGATCAAGAGAGTCAAACATGTGACCTCCTTAACTTCGAGGGAGAGATCTCATATTTGGCTCATGACCACTGGAGCTAACTATTAGGGCTCATATGTATCAAACTTTGCAAATAAGGAGAGCTTAGTTTGGTGCACTAAAATAATTGTCAAACTCTTCAAGAACAAGCATGCATGCCTTCCTGCTCCACTTGTACATTGCATCGAAAATTAAACTAGCCTTGTCACAAGCTACACAGCTTGAACTTAAATAATATCCAATGCCTAACAATGAGAACATACATGCTAGATATGTGATCAGAGGTACACACACTCCATGAGACTAACCTTTATAGATTGCACCTTATTCAAATGCAAACTACATTTGATCAATACAAATTAATTAAGGACATATCACCATCAAATAAGTTTGTATCAAACGAATCAATGAGAAAATATGCATGGAGATCGTAATCGTGTGGATGTCATTTAGAAATTATGTTAGTGAATTAGCAAGGCCCTTAAATATTCAAGATATCCTACTCAATTTTTATTTGATTCACACTCAAATTAGCAAAGATAAGTCTACGTTCCTCTTCCTATATGTCAATAGTTTTATTTATGTCTCAAGGATTGTTTGCAATCACATTGAACTATTTTCCTTTATTGCCAAAATAAATGTCACCACAAACTAACAAAAGTAAATGATCGTAGCCCTCATAGCATTTATATCTTACCTAAATGCGAGGCATAATTTGAAATAAAATGAAGGATATGAAAAATTTGTTGTAAGCACCAAGAAAACCTAAAAGGAAAGGTAATCTATGTTACATTATATGTTTGAGCAGTGGTCGAAAATATCAATCCGCATGACAAACCTTAAGCCATATTTAGAAAGAACTCGTATCTATAAATCTTAATCCCATGAAAATACAAGAACACATAACTACACAAATGTGTTGTAGATATGTAGATGCAAATGGATAGTTTAAAAACAAAACATGAAGCTAGTAGGCTTGGGGTTTGATCTAGAGGTTAAGACGCTAGCCCTTTTAGGTTGCACTTAGATTCTATCTGAAATTGACCATGTTATGTGCACAAATAACAAACAAGACCAGACACACAAAAGATAACAGTGCCTTCAACGATTGCTACTAGCTACCCTCAAAACTATGGGCTATTAAGCAATGTGTATAGGTAGGAAACCATGAAATGCCATGAAAAAAGAGAAAAATCTATTCATACTTGAGGGTTCCCCAAAAACCTCTATAGAGCAAGCGAGAAAAATATATATCACAAGAGGGACAATGGCATATTTTCAAGGATGCATTCAAGAAGGAAGAATGGAAATTAATAGGCACATTGTAGGTGGGAGAGCTAGATATTATAGGCGGGATGGTAAAATGCTTTCGAGCGTGTATTATTACAAGGAGAATGGTAATTTCCAATGAAATAGTGATAATAGGGGCATATTGTTAAATTTTTATATGCTTAGCTAAAACATCAGTATTTCATTTCATTTCCATAACAAAAGCATATAAACAGGATCACTGAAAGAAACAGTATCACAAGAAAAACACAGATTTATCCTGGGAAAACCCTAAAGGGAAAAACCCAGCAAAAGCTTCCTCAATATAGATGCCCCAAAAAGGTAAAAAGGTAAAACCAACAAGGAGATAAAAAAACTGATCCTCCTCCTTCTCCAGCTACTTCTCTCCTCGACAAGTGCGCTACTCAAGTGAGTGTGTGTGTCTCAAATGAGGAGCATTACACCTCTATTTATATTCATCCGTTCACTTAAGTTAACTCATTTGACATGTAGGATCGAGTTAAATCATGTAGGATTGAGTTACACATGTAGGCTCAAGTAACCACACTGGTGTGCTAATGACCCACCTTTACAATTAGAGGGGACTACCTCATGACTCTTATTAGTTCTTCCGATTAGGAGCATCGGGGTACAATGTAATACAAGTGGTTCTCCCGGTAGGACCATCGGGGACCACAAAAAGATACATATAGAATATTCTTCGAAGTTACAATATTTCAACACTCCCCCTTAACGAGAAGGGTATTCTACAACAACATCAACAAAAACAAGAGTAGAGATAGGGGACATCTTCAACATCAGCAGGGTAACACATCTATAAATCATAGGAAGCTTTTCAACATCATGTAGTCTTCATCTTCAATCTTCAATATTCATCATCAACAACATCTTTAGTCTTTGATCAGCAACATCTTCAGCATTTTGATCTTTCAATTAGCAATGACATCTTCAGCACTTGGACCTTTCGATCAACAACATCTTCAACACTTTAACTATTCGATCAGCAACAACATCTTCAGCATTTTGACCTTTCAATCAGAAACATCTTCAGCACTTTGAATTTTCGATCAGCAACAACATCTTCATCATTTTGACCTTTCGATCAGCAACATCTTTAGCACTTTGACTTTTCGATCGAAAACAACATCTTCAGCACCTTGACCTTTCGATCAGCAGCAACATCTTCAGTACTTTAACCTCTCGATCAGCAATATCATCATCAACACTTTTCCCTTTCGATCAACAGCAACATCATCATCATCATATTCTGATCTGTCGATCATAATCATCATCACATTCTGATCTTTCGATCAGAAACATCATCATCATACTCTGATCTTTCGATCAGAAACATCATCAACATACTCTGATCTTTCGATCAGAAACATCATCATCATACTCTGATCTTTCGATCAGAAACATCATAATCATAGTGCGTCATCCTCATACTTTGATATTTAGATCAGTACGTCATCATCATCATACTTTGATCTTTCGATCAGTATGTCATCATCATCATACTCTGATCTTTCGATTAGTACATCATCATCATACTATGATCTTTCGATCAGTACATCATCATACTCTAATCTTTCGATCAGTACGTTATCATCATCATACTCTGATATTTTGATTAGTACGACATCATCATCATCAGCAACAACCCGCAATCCACTACTCAAAGAAAAAAAAGTCTTTGGATCACTTTTGGACTTAAAGTCCAGGGATGATACAATCCCACCACATTCTCGACAACCGAAGTTACCGGATTGATTACGGGAGAATCAGTCCCTATCACTTTAGGACTAAGTCCAAGGACGATGCAATCCTACCACATTCTCGAGGACCGAAGCCACCGGATTGATTACGGGAGAATCAGTCCCTATCACTTTAGGACTATGTCCAAGGATGATGCAATCCTACCACATTATCGAGGACCGAAGCCACCAGATTGATTATGGGAGAATTAGTCCCTATCACTTTAGGACTATGTCCAAGGATGATGCAATCCTACCACCTTCTCGAGGACCGAAGCCACCGGATTGATTACGGGAGAATCAGTCCCTATCACTTTAGGACTATGTCGAAGGATGATGCAATCCTACCACATTCTCGAGGACTGAATCCATCGGATTGATTACGGGAGAATCAGTCCCTATCACTTTAGGACGATGTCCAAGGATGATGCAATCCTACCACATTCTCGATGACCAAAGTTACACTGGATCTGTTCTGAACCAAAGTTCAAGGATGATACAATCCTGCCACATTCTCGATGACCGAAGTCACCGGATCACTTCTGGACATATGTCCTAGGATGATACAATCCCTCTTCATTCTCGAAGACTGAGGTCTCCGGATCACTTTAGGGAAAGTGCCCAGGGATGATACAATCCTATTGCATTCTCGAGGACCGAGGTCATCGGATCACTTTAGGGCAAGTGCCCAGGGATGATACAATCCCACCACATTCTCGAGGACCGAGGTCACCGGATCTATTATGGACAGATGTCCCGGGATGATACAATCCCTGTTCATTCTCTAAGACCGAGGTCTCCAGATCACTTTAGGGTAAGTGCCTAGGGATGATACAATCCCACTGCAACATCACTACTCCCCCTTTCGAGGAAGGTCTTTCCAAACAACACCAAGCTTGTCTCGAAGTGTTTGAACTCTACTCGAGGCAGAGGCTTCATCAGTACATCATCATCCAAACCATCATCATCTACATCTTCAATATGTGAATACTGAACTATCACCATCTGTATCTCCAATATGTGAATACTGAAAGCATCATCATCTATATCTTCAGTATAGAAATACTGAAAGCATCATCATCTCTATATTCAGTATAGAAATACAGAATCACCATCATCTGTATCTACAGTATGTAAATACTGAAATATCATCTATATCTTTAGCATGGGAATACTGAAATCATCATCATCTATATCTTCAATATGGGAATACTGAAATCATCATCATCTGTATCTTCAGTATGGGAATACTAAAACATCATCATCTCTATATTCAGTATAGAAATACTGAAAGCATCATCAGCTGTATCTTCAGTATGGGAATACTAAAACATCATCATCTCTATATTCAGTATAGAAATACTGAATCACCATCATCTGCATCTATAGTATCATCATCTGCATCTTATCTTTTATGTAGAAATACTGGATTTCTATGTTTTACATCGAAACACAGGGTTCTTTGTCATCACAACTATCGTTATCACATAGAATCATTGTAGTATCCATCTTCAGGTCAAAGAGACCTGATATCAGCTTCTGAAGCCATATGGATTCACAACTTAGTAGAGCAATATGCTATGTATTCTGCTTCAGCCATGCTAAGAAAAACACTGGACTATTTCCTATTAAACCATGAACTCATAACAAACCCAAAAGCATCTACCTGATGTGCTTTTCCTGTCTGAGATACTTCCAGCTCAATCTGCATCTGTATAGCCATACAATCTGTAGTCATGGTTTCCATAATAGTATAGGCCAAAGTCTATAGTCCCTTTCAGATATCTCATCACATGTTTTGCAGCTACTAGGTGAACCTGTCTTGGTTGAACAAGATATTGACTTAAGGTGTTCACAACAAAACAAATGTCTGGTCTGGTATTTCATAAGTACATCAATGACCCAATGATATGTCTGTAATGAGTCACATCCACTAACTCTGATGAGTCATCAGCTAACAGCTCCAGGTTGGAGTCCATGGGTGTGGCCATGGCTTTGCATTCCAACATATTGAATCTCTTCAATGTCTCTACCACATACTTTCCCTAGTTGAGAAAGATTCCTTCTGAACTTTGCCATACTTCCAGACCTAGGAAATAATGCATTAACCCAAGGTCTTTCATCTCAAATTCTTCTGCTAGTTTCTTCTTGCTTTCCATGATCTATTTCTCATTCCGTGTCAAGAATAAGTCATCCACATATAATAACAGGATGACAGGTTCATCTTCTACAACCTTGTAGTAAAGGTTAGGATCGAATTTACTCTTGGCAAGGCCCATGCTCGTCAGGAAACTATCTATTCTTCCATACCAAGCTCTGGGAGCTTGCTTCAGGCCATAGAGGGACTTCTTCAACTTGCATATGTGAGTCCATCTGTCTTCAACTTCAAATCCTTGTGACTATTCGATGTAAAACTCTTCCTCAATCATTCCATTAAGGAAGGCTTGTCTTTACTTCATCATGGAAGAAACTACCATGATAGTTCTAAAGGAAGTGTACCTTACATCCTGGAGTAAGTGTCTCTTCAGAATTAATTCCCTCTTAGCCACAAGTCTTTCCTTACTTCTATCATCAACATATTTTATCTTGAAAATCCATTTGGAAGATACCACATTCTTGCTTTCTGGTTAGAGTACTATATCCCAAACATCATTCTAGTATTCTTTCATCATAACATCTTCCATGAGTTCATCTTGTCAGGTCATCAACATATCCTAGTCTTCTGCATTCAACCTTGAAGGTTGGAACCCACTTTACTCTTGGTAAAGTCTCGATCCATCATGAAGCTATCCATCATGTCGTACCATGTCGAACTCAGATATATTCTGTAGTCACTCCCCGTGAAGTGGAGTATCATCTTCCCTCTTCATTCTGTACAGGTGGTTCTATGCTTGATATATACTGGTCAATAGAGTATGTCTATTCTTTCTGAGGCAAATCACGAACCTTGCTTTGTACACTTGTTCTTGTGGATCCATATGGAGGATACTATGTACTTCCCTTTATGTCTCGAAATCATATCGTATACATCATTCCCCATGATCAACTGTTATTCTTTGATCATAGCTTCTTTCATAGCATTCTTTTCTTCATCTTGAGTTATCTCTCGTACCCGTGGTGGTCTTCATCCTTCGAGGTGGATCTACCGCTCTCTGAAGCTCTTTCTTCCGTCATGGTGTCTCTGACCCTGGGAGCTTTAGATTTTATTGCAGTGAATCTTGAATTGTCATCACTTGTTCTTCAAAACAAGTCTCATTCTTCTTGTACGAGGTTGTACAGGACCTTCCCTACAATTCAAATGCACCAGCTGCATGGTTAGAACTGTTTCATAAAACATATGCATAATGACAAATTCTTATGCATCATGCAACTGTTTAGCCAATACAACATTCATCCAAAACTTTCTAGATGCCTTCCATCTCTATCATGACATTATTGAGATTGTGCACTAATCCAATATGTCATCAAGGCGGCTTCATTCTAGATAAGTAGCAATGGAGAGCACCATGAGCTACTTACCCATCACATGCATATTAGTAGTATACAGTCATTAATGCAAACAATCTATCATGCATAACACATCAACTGAATATAATCAAATGCATAACAAAACAATATCATGAAATGACAATTGAATACTTATCTTTTATTTGTTTCGTGGGTAAACTCCATCTTGATCATTTCGATTCATCATCTTCTTCATGACATCATCATTTCTTATTCAAATGATAAGATGGATAAGAGGTTCTTCAAGAATTGAGTTCTTCACATTCCTCATCACTTGAGGTATCTTCTTTGAATGGTGAGAGCTTGATCTTCAATTGCTCCCATCTTCTTCTTCTCTTCTTATGAGTCGAGCTTCTTCTTCTTCCCAGAGTCAACTGAAAGTAATCACTTCCTTCTGGAATACATTCTTCGCATGAATGAATCCCACGATCCTGGGAGACCATTCAAGGTGGCTATCACCACTTCTGCATTCTCCGCTTCTTCTTCTACTACTTCAAGATGTTCTGCATTCTGGATCTTCACATTCTTCAACTGTTTTCTTAAAGCCATCTTCTGATTTATGTTCTTATCTTCGAATATCTTGATCAAGGAATCAAACATCTTCGGTGTCTTTAGGGAAGACACTTGTGGTACAAGATGATCCGTGATTGAATCGACAATGATCTTTTTGGCCTTGATCAAGTTCTTCTTATGTAAGGCTTTGAGCCTCATCTCCGTATGGAACTGGAACCTCTCTACTCATGTAGGTGTCCAATTCATTTTCTTCAGAGAGATCAAATACTTCCATTCTTGGAAGTTGTCAACTTCACCAAGCTTATCAACAAACTGATGTGATAGATCACTTTGAAATGAGAACCTCAAATTCAAATAGCAAAAGATTAGATCTTACCGATTTGAGGTGTTCGTCCTGCTTCCGGAGTTGGCTAATCTAGGGTTTGTCAGAGAAACCCTAATTTTAAAAACTTGGAATATTTCAGATCTTATTGGATAGAAAGATAGATATCTTCAAATGGAGCTGTCCAATGTACTCCTTTTCTGAAAACAGTGGAGGAAAGCTCTCAGAATAGGAAGCCCTAGTTTTCCAATTTCTTCTGCAGAAATTCCTGTCACTGCTTTTGTTATATCTCTGACATTACAGCTCCTATATCTCTTAAATTTCACACTGAGGTAAGCTCACATGTCCCTGATCCAACACCATAGGTTTCATCAGAATTGGTTTCACCAATTGGGATTTATGATTATTTTCCCAAGGTGACCTGTTATAGGACTGTTCAGAACATCGAAGTTGTACAGACTGCCACGTGTCACTGTTTCATCTTCTGGTTCTAAAATTAGGATCACAGAAATTAAAGTCTGTGCTATTTCTGGAACATCTTTAATAATTTAATTTGTACCTATGTATCCCACGCTATAGCAATTGTCCCCAGGTGTCTTGTTTAGGAATGAATTCTGGAGGAGGATGGAACCCTAACTTTGACAGATCATATCTCCCATAATATAGCATATCGGAGGCTGAATTTTTGACACAGTGTACATCAGGATTTTATCTTCAGTATATGCAATTTTCAGATCCTGAGACTTCTTCAATATTGGTATATAGCGAATGTACCAAAACGTATCATTTTTAGTATTTAGGGTTTTTCTAGCTTGGGGTCAAACTAGGGTTTGACTTTCCTGGAGTTTCACCTAACCAAAAATCTTGATCCAGGTCTCTAAAATTAGATTTTGATGAGGAGAGAAATTCTATGCTAGGATCACTAAAAAATTCCTCTTCAGTAAGAAGCCCTAATTTGTCGCACCGAAAATTGAAAATGCTCGGAATCAAATTCCGCTTCGACAAAAAGATGCACCCTTCAATGGAGAGTCAGCCTAGCCTTCTTTTGCTGATCGATTGTGGAGAGAGAACCAAAAAGTAAGAATCCATAGCTACTATAGCTTGTGAAAGCTGTCCTATTCAGGTTAGCTCTGATACCATGTTAAATTTTTATATGCTTAGCTAAAACATCAGTATTTCATTTCATTTCCATAACAAAAGCATATAAACAGGATCACTGAAAGAAACAGTATCACAAGAACAACACATATTTATCCTGGGAAAACCCTAAAGGGAAAAACCCAGCAAAAGCTTCCTCAATATAGATGCCCCAAAAAGGTAAAAAGGTAAAACCAACAAGGAGATCAAAAACCTGATCCTCCTCCTTCTCCAACTACTTCTCTCCTCCACAAGTGCGCTACTCAAGTGAGTGTGTGTGTCTCAAATGAGGAGCACTACACCTCTATTTATATTCATCCGTTCACTTAAGTTAACTCATTTGACATGTAGGCTCGAGTTAAATCATGTAGGCTCGAGTTACACATGTAGGCTCAAGTAACCACAATGGGGTGCTAATGACCCACCTTTACAATTAGAGGGGATTACCTCATGACTCTTATTAGTTCTTCCGATCAGGAGCATCGGGGTACAATGAAATACAAGTGGTTCTCCCGGTAGGACCATCGGGGACCACAAAAAGATACATATAGAATATTCTTCGAAGTTACAATATTTCAACACATATGAGGGTGTAGTCAAGCAAGAAGAATGTGTATTGAAGAAATAGTAATGTTAGTTGATGGGGAATTCACAATCAACATGGGGATTTTGCATAGGCCTATATAGAGTGAGTGAGAGCAAAAATAATGGTGATTGCTAGTGGAATCAAGAGAGTACTTGCAAATGAGGACAATGCATCCATTCAATGTTACGTCAATCCATTGACTCCCCCTCCACCCCCTTTTCAAATAAACAATGCTAGAAACAATAGGGCCAATACGAATGTCGAAAACTTCACATAAAATAGAACACAATTCACGCTAAATTCAAATATGGGAACCAATAAATTCATGGAATTCTTCCTCAATTCAAAGTTTACTAAATAATTTGAAGCTTTTGAAAATTGAGGTTGGGAAATGGGACAAGGATAAAAAGTACGAGAATGCGAAAGAATTATCTAAGATTGAATAAAAAATAGAAGATTTGGAAAATAAGGTGGATGGCGAATATTTTTCAGAAGATAGGAAATCTAGGTTGATTACTTTGGAGGATCAATGAGAAAATATTATAGGGTAGGTTGAAGCCACTTGGAGGTTGAAAAGAAGGGATTTATGGCTTAAAGAAGGGGACTCAAACACTAAATTCTTTCAATGCTTTACATCTCATAGGAAGGACACTAACTCTATCCGAGAGCTAAGGGGCGGCGATGGTGTTCTTATATCCAACCTTGATGCATTAAAGTATGAGGATGTCTCTCAATTTGGAAATATTTGCAAGAAGAGCGCTTTAATCAACTTGGAGGAGCAATTAAAGTTTCTGAAATTGTAGGATTAGGTTTTTCAGTCTAGAAGAGGGAAAGCGTATGGGGAAGAAGGTTGAGCTCAAAGAAATTAAGAAAGTCCTATATAACTTTATGAAGGGTAAAAGTCCAGGACCAGATAGATGGAATGCCGATTTATTTTTGCATTTTTTCGACATTGTAGGGAGGGACCTTCTTAGAGCCATTGAAGAGTCCAAGTAGAAGGAACTTATCCCGATAAATATTAACTCTATCTTTATCACTATGATTCCCAAAAGGGAAGGGCCAAAGCTATTTTATGACTTTAGGCCTATATCTTTGTGTAACTTGGTGTATAAGACCATCACAAAGATAATTTCTAACAGATTGAAACCAATTCTGGAGAAGGTTTTGTCCCTAGAGAAATTTGAATTCTTATCTAGTAGACAAATTTTGGATGTGGTAGGTATTGCGCAAGAATGTCTACATAGTCAAAACAAAGCAACCACAAGATTTCATATTGAAAATGGATTTATTAAAATCATATGACTATGTTGAATGGTATAATGTCAGGTTTATGTTGTCCCATATTGGACTTCCAGTATATTTAACCAATTGGATCATGGCATGCATTTGTTCGACCTCTTTCACCATTCTTGCAAATGGATCTCTAACTTATTTTTTCTGTAGCAACAAAGGAATAAGACAAGGGTGCCCCCTATCCCCTTTCTTGTTCATTTTAGTTATTGAGGGTCTAAGAAGGCTCATAAATCAAGCCAAGGCAGAGTAGAGGATAAAACGTATTAATATCTATTGTTCTTTGTCAATTACACATATCCTTTTTGTTGACGATGTTCTTTTGTCAGGGTTGGGTAATGTTGAGGAATGGAAACAATACCAAAACATTATTGAGGTCTTCTGTAAAGTGACAGGGATGATGATTAGCGAGGAGAAGTTGATATTCTTGCATAACAACCTTGATGCTGGGATATGTATGCAGATTAAAGAACTTTTTCATTTCTCAGTTGTGGGACTGGACCAAGGGTTTAAGTATATTGGATACTATTTGAAGCCGAACTATTACCAAATAGAGGATTGGAATTGGTTACTTCAAAATGTGGATAAAAGGATTAAGCACTGGACATTCTCGTGGTTGTCACTTGGGGGAAGACTAGTTTTGGTGAAATGTGTTCTACAAAGTATTCTAGTTTATTGGTTTTCCCTTTTCTTGGTTCTTGCATTAGTGATCAGTAGCGTTAGACAAAAGATATATCAATTCTTGTGGCTCAGTGGCTTACATAAATCTAAGTTCCACTTGGCTTTGTGGAAAATATCAGCCCTTCCTAAGTATTGTGGTGGTTGGGGCATTAAGAGGTTGGATTAGTTCAGTACTGCCTTGCGTGAGAAGAGCCTCTATAGATGTTTGTTTGAGGCTGGGTTGTGGAGCAATACCATTAGGGAAAAATATTTGAAAGGAGCGCCGATACTCCAGTGGATTCTACAACCAAAATCACTAATTCTAATTCGTCAATTGTATGGAGAGGGTTTATCCAAGCATTTCCCTTATTGAGCAAATTGATTAGCTGGTGTGTTGGTAATGCGATTCAAATTTATATTGGCATTGACCTAGTGGTTGGTATTTCAAAGTCTTATAAATTATCTAGATCCCTTATCTCACCGCTTCATAATAAAAATGTCTTTGTTCTAGCTCATGTTTCAAGAATTGGATGTGATGTTTTTGATACTAATTATTGGTATCTATCAAATGAATTAGGGCTATATGAGGAAGTGCATGTAGAATGGAACCATTTTATATTTTCTTTGAAACAAGCGGGCATAGTATTATTAGAGAAAGGAGACTCCCTTTCTTGGGATTGGGATGAGGAAAATGGAAGACTCACAACAAATAGTGCATATGAGGCCATTATGGCTTAGGAAGGGTCTTCCCATGCAAATCGATGGTACCTGAAACATTGGCATAGGAGGATCCCACTTAAGATAAAGTGTTTCAATTGGATATTGTTATATTTTTATCAATTGGACAATATGATCTTAGGATCTTATCTGAGAGAATAACATGCACAATGATCAATCACAAGAGACAATAGACACAAATATTTATCCTTGGGGAAACCATAAAGGAAAAACCCCTCAACTTCCTCAGAGATAGAATGAGCACTAATGGCAGCAGTAAAACCCAAAGACAGAAAGATGATCTCCGACAACTGTTCTCTTTCTCACTTGTGTGAGCTCCTCTTCTCTCACCTATGCACTATAGCTGGGTGTGTGTGTGTGATAAATAGAGAGGCTCACTCTATATTTATACAAGTTTCCGATTTGATAATAACTTACGAGGGACGGATTCTCTAGGAGAGTCTAATAACCCTAGTGCCCCACAACTGCGGGGAATTTTCCCCTTGATCAACAAGGAGGGTTAAACTCTATGACTTTACATGACTTGATTACATTAATGATTCTCCCGCCAGGAACATTGGGGACCAATGAAATAAAATATCTAAAATATACAAGTGAATACATTCCGAAGTTACAAATACATCAACAGTATGCAAAACAAGAGTCTCATGGGATAATTTGTAGAAATTGGGCTTTGTGGGACTAGGTGTCTGTGTTCTATGCTTTTTGGAGGCTGAAATCATTACTCATATTTTTTTCCACTACAAGTTCTTCAAGAAAATCTGGGTTGACTTGAAATTAAAACTTTCTCTTGGGGCAGATTGGGATGAGAATAATCTACAAGATTGTTTATTTGTATGGTTTCACACTAAGGTAAATTTTAAAAGTTTACCTCTGTTCATCATCTGGGAGCTTTGGAAATCTAGGAATCATTAATCTTTGAGAATATTAGACCTTATGTTTCTCTTGTTTGCATCTGAGTCCTTTGGGCTATCTCTACTTTTGCTGAACATAAGTGAAATGTAAGATCGAGAATACTCATTCTTCCATATACATGTGAAGATATCTCGATAGGATATTTTGATGGGGAAACTAAGGATGGGATTTGTGGGGTGGGAATGATTCTATATACTAATAAGGATCACCATATTTGTCTCAAAATGGCAGTGGGTGTAGGAAGCATTACTAGGGCAGAGTTTTTGTCATGCTCGAGCCTTTTAGGGTTCGCTAAAAAAAGAGGGGTATTGAAAGAAAAAGTTTCTAGTGACTCAAAGCTTTTCATTGATTGGGTTAATGGGCTTGTTGAGATGCATACTATGCAATTAACACATTGATTGAACAAGCTCAAGCTCTTGATTGATAATTTCATAGAGATTTCCTTTATGCATATATATAGGGAACTAAATGTGCAGGCATACATGCTTTCAAAGGAGGCTATTGGTTAAAATGATGTACAATTATACTTTGAGGAATACATCTCCTGTAAACTGGTTGAATCAAGATATGTATCCTTCTTTTAGGGGTGTAGTGAGGGAGCTCTAATTAGTGTTGGGATTTTCTTTTGTTGATGTACTACATGTTTCTATTTTATTGCGTTATTAAGCACAAATGACTGATGTAATATGTTATTTGATACTTGATGTATGTGGGGAAGAATGTCAGGGTAGAATAACTATTTATGAATTTTGTTTGCTTGAAATGAATTATCTTAACTGGGACATATGTAACTTTGATTTCATAAGGAATAACAAGTTACAATTTTCTCTTTTACCACACAACAACATACATAATTGTTATTATTAATTTTCAAAAGAATATTACAATTTTGAAAATACTAAAAAATATTATTATATAAGCATTTGTGTCATGTCCCCAATTAAATAATTTCCAAATATCACTACTTGCAAATAATGTTCCACCAACCTACTAGTTCTCTAGGGTGAGATGGAGACATAAATTTTGTAATAAGGGGATATGGGACCCAAAAGGAATTTATTTTACGATATTCACATTTAAATGGGTCACATAAATGATAAATTATAAGAAAATAAGGTGGAATGGGTTCATGAATACACTTGGAAGCTTTTGGAGCCTTTGGATGACTATATTCCCCACACACTTGACATGATCTTCATTCAAATTCAAACACATGGGTATTGTAACATTATTGAAGGGTGATATGGTGTAAAATATCATATAATGAGTCAAGGAATTCTAATAGGTAAAGGAGAGTAACTCCCATGGAAGAGGAAGAGACTAGAGGACAAGGTGTGCCTCTTGGAAGGAGATTCCATGCACTCTATGACAATACATGATGAGATATTCTAAGACAAGTATGACAAATTCAGACCCGATTGTAGAAATCTGACAAATTTGACATGTCAGGGATAAAAATAGCCACCAATAGGTCAAAATTTGGAGTTAGAGGCATCCATTTGAATGGGGAAAGAATTAGAGCATGAAGAGGAAGACAATTGCCATGAGAGTTACTAAACCACTAAGATGAGTTGGAGGAAACCCATGGAGGGGAATTCGACCTTAGGAGGTATCATGAAGTTAATAAAATGATTTAATGGGGAATACAAATAGCTTTTGATAATTTGTTAATTGGCCTTTGGAATTTTGGAGAGCTTTTGCTTGTCCATTGCACGGTGAGTGTTCACTCTCCCTGCTTGTGAACCAATTTCGAGGGAGTTGGATTCCTTTCCAAATCGGTTAATGGAGAGTCCATTCAGACATACCATTGGATATTAATAAAGTATTTTTATTTTCAGGTTGAATTTCCATATATTTTAATTCTCATCTATCTCCCTATTCTCTCATTCCTTCTTATCCATTCCCCCACACTCTCATGTTGATGGCACACTTGTTTGAGTGGTGCTTGCACTTTGCTAAGGATATTTGATGCCAAATATTGGGTATATTATTTATGGATATGTAATCTCATATCCATATGATATGTAAGTCGAAATATCATAAATACATGTATGAAAGGCTTGCATTCCCCATGCTCTTGAATTACTAATTTTCATGGATTTGGCTTCAATCTTGAAGTGGTTTTATATCAGATTTGTATGAGGAATTTTATATGAATTTTATGATGTTGGGGAAGCCATATATTATGTAATACTTTGTAATTTAATTCCCATATTATATTCAGCTCAAAATACAAGAAAATACTGTGTGAAAATCTTTCATTCTCATGCCATTGTATAACTAGTTTTCATGGATTTTGGCTTCAATCTTGAAGTAGTTTTATACCAGATTTGTATGAGACATATTCTATGAGATGGATGATGTTGTGACCGAGATATATGATTTTTCACTCTATAATTTCATGTCCCTATTCTCTTTGGGTCGAAATCCAATAAATCTATATGTGAAACTCTTGCATTCCAATGCCATTGAATCACTAGTTTCCATGACTTTGGCTTCAATCTTGAAAGAGTCTTATATCGGATTTGTATGAGGGATTTTATATGAGTTAGATGATGTTGTGAAAAATATATATGATGTGTTACTCTTTAATTTCATTTCCCTATTCTCTATGGGTCTAAATCCAAGAATTCCATATGTGAAACTCTTGCAATTCCATGCTACTAATTCACTAGTTTTCATGTATTTGACTCCCACACTGAATGAGTTGTATACAAGAATTGTATGAGGGGATTTATATGGTGTTTAGTACTATTGGGGAATAATTTTTTATTATTTATATGGTATCTATATGTCACTTCTTGATATGAGCCTTTAACTCTACCTTTCATATGTCAAAATCAAGCTAGTTATGCAATTTCCCCATAAGCAATTTCATCGAAAGTTATCAAATGAATGTGGAACTATATAACCAGTTTTCAGAACTAATAACCAGGTGTAAGCAAATTAAAAGAGGTATTATATTATTCCCCATACTATTCTTAAAAATTTGGGAGGTTTGTCCATGATTTGGGAATCCTCGTTGGCCTACACCCTAGGGGGGATTTCATCACATTTTCCTAGTAATTTTGGCCTTTTTGTCATCATCCAAAAACAAGGTTAAAAAGGTATAAATTCAGATGCAAGGTTTCCATAAAAAACCTTGTTATATTTTAAGGCTCACCATCCCATTTTCTTTCAAATTCGGGACCATTTGGTGAAAGTTGGAACCCTCTAGAGTCATGACTAGTTAAGCTCGAATTTTTCCCAATTTGTAATTTTATCCAAACTTCCCAAAAAGGGACACTACAGTGGTATCAAAGAATGGTATTGGAATCTATTGAATTTATGGTTTATAGGTATGAATTTAAGAAACTCACGAAGTCATATTTTGATGATACGACCAAGCAAGTTATGCAAGGGTTCGAATTGGTGGCTATCCAACTTAGGGGTAAGCAGGCAGTAAGGGGTAATAGTATTTTACATGATGGAGAGACACATAATAAAATTAATTTTGAATACTTTTATGATTGTATGTATGGGTTTAGGAACAATAATTCATATGTGAATTCATTAAGGGACAATTAGGAATCCACAAGTTTGGAGGAGCATGAAATGAGAAAAAAACAACCTACTTGTGAAAAGAGCGTAGATACACCATTAAAGGAAGAAACAGAGAATAATGAAGTGTATCATCAATTACCTCAAGGTGATTGTAGAGAATAACATAAATAGTAAATTTAAGACTGGCACTCAATCCTTATTGATGGGGGTTGTGCAAATCAAAGAGAATCTACTGATGTATCATTGTGACTATGAAGGACTCCCTATCGATGGGTTCTCACAACTCTATGTTGGTGACATAGAGATAAGATTTGAAAATTTTGTTGCAATACAAATTTATCATAAGCATGAAGATGAATACCTTGTGATAGATAATGAATAACCAAGATCAACTTCCCCATCACCACTTGAGCTTCAAGAAGTTGGTCAAATCAAGAAGAAGTAGAAGAGGAGGTTCCTCAACAAGAACCTATTTTTCTTGAAGGGTCATTGAATATGGATGAAAAGAAGATTCAATAGGCCCTAAATACACTCCATGGCCCACATGATTTGGTCTAAAAAATTTGTTGGATAATGGAGGAGAAATATTCCATGAAGGACATCAAGAAAATTTAGAAGGAAATATCCGACATCAAAGGTAATCTTTTGAATTTGATTTCTGATAGAGATTATTTAATTGAGATTGTTGGTTTGTATCATGGAATAACCTTTAAGAATGTAGAAGATAATTACAATCTCTCAAATAATTTGGAGTCCACCCAAAATGCACTCCAAAAATCTATGGTGTAGATTGAGCAACTTCAAGAGAGGTTGCATGGGTCCTTTACACCCTCCTACATATTAAACATACATTCAAAGAATTTATGTTAAAAAGGATGAACCTCATGTGATGGTGTAACATGAGGTACATGTTGATATTCATGTGCTTGGAGAGGCTACATTCCAACAAGAAGGAAACCAAGCACTTGTTCTTGTTCAGAGGGATTATGAGTTCCCTCTTGGTGAGAGTTGCAGAGCCTTGGAGGAGGCACACAATCTCACAACAATTGGACCAACCAATTATGGATAAGATCCATTAAAAATTTTGATAGGTAAGAGTTTCAAAGAGGTAAGGTTGGTTCACAATTATTCACTCCCTACTTCATTTTTCAGCCACTTCAATTGGGTATGAAAATTGGGTGAAAGGTTTCTTTTTGATGGTGCCACATGAAGAGTATGTAACTTATATATATCCACTTTATGATGACATGGATAGATAACCATATTCTTTACATTTTCATCAACATCCTTTGTTACATTATGATGATACACGTCTACCTATGATGTTCACTTGAGTCACTTGGAGACTCATGATTTTCCTTGCTCCTTTCCTAGTCCATTTGATGTTGGAGGAAATTCATCCCACACTTTGGTGAAGAGATATATGATTGAATAAATTATTATTGGAAGAAATATATTTTGTTATTTAATGATGATATACATATTCATTGGTGTATTGATGAGACTTCTTTGAGTCACTTGAAGACTTCATGTTTTCTTTTCTCCTTATTTGGTTTATATTTTGGTGGAGGCTCTTCATTCACTTCAAGGATGAAAAAAGACATGGCTGATTATTATTTTGATGCATCTTACATTCTTTTGGAGAAAAATTATAGGACATGGGATCCTCATTTATGTCATTGAGGCAGATATGAAATAATACTTGATGCTTGTGTGTATGGGCCACATGATGATATACTTACTTGGATGTACAAGAACTTTCATGATTATTTGATGAGTTACCTACTTGATGTACACTTGTATAATGTTGTTATGTGCTTTCATGATATATATTTTGTACTCATGATGTTTGGAAGGGTGTAATACAAGCAATGGGATTTGGGTATTGTTTGGTTTGAATTTTGGGGGAAACAAGCAGTAGGGGATATTGAGTCACCACTTGAGAAGGTGATTGTAATCAGAGTAGAGCAAAAAAACGCATGATGGTTTCTCTTTTAAACTTTCTTGGAAGACTGGAAATTCAAGTTTGGAAACTCAATACCAACTTCAAAGAATTATACATAAGAAAAAGAGGCTGAAAGTTCAGAGAAGGTTTTCAAAATATGGAGGTAAAGATTATTTATGAATTTTTTTTTAATGGATATTATTAATCCTTTGGTGCTAGTGGTGATGTCACATGATATATCAATATTCAAATATACACACATCTTTAGTTTTGGAAACACACAATTGTAGTACATGAGTGCCACTACTCAAATTCCAGCTAAGGTTTGGAGCAAAGTTTTGGAAGGAAAAAAGGTTATTCAAAATTCATGTTTGAAATTGCTTGAGGAAAATAAATATTCAGTGGGGAGGATTTTCATGTCCCCAATTAAATAATTTCCAAATAAGACTACTTGCAAATAATGTTCCACCAACCTACTAGTTCCCTAGGTTGAGATGGAGACATATATTTTTGTAACAAGGGGCTATGGGACCCAAAATTACTTTACTTTATAATACTCACTTTTAAGTGGGTCACATAAATGATAAATTGTAAGAAAATAAGGTGGAATGGGTTCATGAAGACACTTGGAATCTTGTGGAGCCTTTGGATGACTAGTTTCCCCACACACTTGGCATGATCTTCATCCAAATTCAAACAAATGGGTAATGTAACTTTATTGGAGGGTGATATGGTTTCAAATATAATATAATGAGCCAAGGAATTCAAATAGGTAAAGGAGAGTAACTTTCATATAAGAGGAAGAGATTAGAAGACAAGGTATACCACTTGGAAGGAGATTCCATGCACTCCATGACAACAAATGATGAAACATTCTATGAAAAGTATGACAAATTTAGACCTAATTGTATACACAACAAATCTAACATGACAGGGCTAAAAATAGCTGAAAATAGGTCTAAATTGGGAGTTAGAGGCAGCCATTCGAATTGGGGAAAGAATTGGAGCATGAAGAGGAAGACAAGTGTCACGAGAGTTACTAAACCACTAAGATGAGTTAGAGGAATCCCATGGAGGGAAATTCGACCTTAGGAGGCCTCACGAAGTTAATAAAATGATTTCATGAGGAATGAGAATATTCTTGATCATTTGTTAATTGGCCTTTGGAATTTTGGAGAGCTTTTGCTTGTCCATTGCACGATGAGTTTTCACTCTTCCTGCTTGTAAAGCAATTTCGAGGGATTTGGATTCCTTTACAAGTTGGTTGAAGGAGAGGACATTCAAAACTATCATTGGATATTAATTAATGAGTTTAGGTTGCAATTTGAAGGTCCCTATAGTCAAATTCTCATCTATCTCCCTATTTTATCATTCCCCCACACTCTCATGTTGATGGTGCACTTATTGGAGTGGTGCTTGCACTTTGCTAAGGATATTTGATTCCCAAGATTGGGTATATTATGTATGTATTTTTAATCTCATATAGATATACTTTTTAAGTCTAAATATCATAAATACATGTATGAAAGGCTTGCATTCCCCATGCTCTTGAATACCTAGTTTTCATGGATTTGGCTTCAATCTTGAAGTGGTTTTATATCAGATTTGTATGAGGAATTTTATATGAGTTTTATGATGTTGTGGACGCCATATATTATTCAAGTCTCTTTTATTTCGTTTCCATATTATATTCATCTCGAAATCCAAGAAAACCCTGTGTGAAAAGCTTGCATTCTCATGCCATTGTATCACTAGTTTTCATGGATTTTGGCTTCATTCTTGAAGTAGTTTTATACCAGATTTGTATGAGGGATATTATATGAGTTGGATGATGTTGTGACAAAAATATATTATTTGTTACTCTATAATTTCATTTTCCTATTCTCTTTGGCTCTAAATCCAAGAAATCCATATGTGAAACTCTTGCACTCCCATGCCATTGAATCACTAGTTTCCATGATTTTGGCTTCAATCTTGAAGGATTCTTGTATTAGATTTGTATGAGGGATTTTTTATGAGTTTTATGATGTTTTAAAATCCATATATGACGTGTCACTCTGTAATTTCATGTCCCTATTCTCTATGGGCCGAAATCCAAGAGATCCATATGTGAAACTCTTGCAATTCCATGCTGCTAATTTACTAGTTTCCATGTATTTTGTAAGGTTTGCCATTACACCAAAACCTGCATATGTTGGTGAAAATTTGAAACCCAGCACAAGGCCCTATCACCAGGAGTGGTGGTTAAACCACTTGTTTTATATTCCCAGAGGTGCGATGGTTATACCATGTGGAGGTACCCGATACTCCAACACCCCTCCTTCGGCGTAGCTTGGGGGAATTGAACCTGAGACCTATGCTCTGATACCATGTGGAAATTGAAAAAAGGTGATAGATCAATTGCACTCACAAAATTACTAATCAAACATGCAAATTTACACACAAAGGATACTGAAATTGGAGCATAACACTAATCTGTATTGAATAAGTGTACAATAGCCAAACATATGAAGTCACAGGCTACTGCAATAAATAATTACATGAGAGATTCGAATGCATAAGGATTCCATTCAAAATAGTCAAAAGCATGCTTACTAAATCTAGTCAAATCCCCCATAGGTGCATAAATCAGTTTCCAAATTCGCCTAGGAGCTCACGAATTGGAAAAGTCAAGTAGGAAAGCTAATAGGTGATGGAAAGACAACTCATACATGCTTTTATTAGGACAAAAGAATGGAGAATGATGAGGGAAAAAAACAAGTCAACTGCACCTAGTCTTACTTTCCCTTTTCCCATAAAACTCAGTAAAGTAGGCAATAAAGCAGAAAAAGCAGACATGCGATAGGGAGGATCTAGAATAAAGTAGATATGCTAAATATGGATTCCAGGAGGTTTCCCAAGCGCTCCATGACTCAATTTTAGCAAGTTTGACTTCTAGGACATGTGGAAGACAACTTGCATAGAGTGGAATATTGGAAACTAGGAAAATAAGACAAAAATGGATTAATTAATGTCTAAGGTAGCTAACTATGGGTTGATTATTCTAACATATTTGACTCCCATATTGAATGAGTTGTATACACGACTTGTATGAGGGGATTTATATGGTGTTTAATACTATTTGGGAATAAATTTTTATGCTATATATGGTCTCTATACATCAGATCCTGATCTGAGCCTCTAACTCTACCTTTCATATGTCAAAATCAAGCTAGTTATGCAATTTCCCCATAAGCAATTTCATTGGAAGTTATCAAACGGATGTGGAACTCTATAACCATTTTGAAGAACTAATAACCATGTGTAATGAAATTCCATGAGCTATTATATCAGTCCCCATACTCTTCTTACAAATTTGGGAGGTTCGTACATAATTTGAGAAGCCTAGTTGGCCTACACCCTAGGGGGGATTTCATCACAATTTCCTAGTAATTTTGGCCTTTTTGTCATAATCCCTGAACAAGGTTGCAAAGTTCTAAGGTTAGATAAAAAGTTTCTATAAAACACCTTGGTATGTTTTAAGACTCACGATACCATTTCCTTTCAAATTAGGGACCATTTGGTGAAAGTTGGAACCCTCTAGAGTAATGACCAGTTAAGCTCGAATTTTGTCCAATTTGTAATTTTCTCCAAAATTCCAAAAAAGGGACATTACAATTTTCTAAAAAAAAATCCATAACTATCCACATTATATTAATTACCAATACTTTTTTATAAGGAAAATACTCAGAATTTACAAGAGCATGAAGATTATTTTTTTCCATAAAAACTCATTGCGCTGAGAGGCGTTCTACAACCCAGTATGAGGGAGATCTTGTAACGTTTGTCGATATTATGTTTGTTACTAACACAATAATAAAATATAAAAAATTTAATTATCTGCCAAAATAAATGTCGGCCACAAAAACAACGTTATAGAGTATATGTTGTAATGTTCCTAACTAACAAAACACTAAAAAATAAAAAAATTAATTATCCATAAAAAACATGTCAATAAGAAAAACAACACAATTTGGTGGAGATGTTGAAATGTTCCTACCCAACAAAATAATAAAAAATAACTGGCCTCATTCCAAAATTTCATGCCTCTACAATTGCACTCATAACTGGCATTAGAGAGATGAATTTCCAGATTTTAAAAGAGAGAATATTGGGATAAAGATAACTTACGACAGATGAATTTCATGCACACAATTAGTCAATGAAGTTTTCACATTGATTGTAGAGAGATATCCATGTAACTGAAATCACTTAGAAGGATTTTGCTTTGAATTATTTAGCTAATGTGCCTTGAATTGATCAAATTATAATGGCAAAACAAGCAGGTTGTCCAAAGAGGGATCAAGCAACGCTTAAGGATCATGAGAAATGAGGGTTATTCCAGAAGTAAGTGGTACAGGTGAAAAGGCTCTCAGTACGAGTTTATTCCATTTACATGAAACTAGATAGATAGAGTGCATCTCTCTGTCGATTTTTCTTTTTCCTGTGTGCGGAAAATGGGAACAATGACGACTCGACTGCTTGTTTTAAGGTTTTAGCCATACACGACATGCCGGTTTATTGTTATTTGCTTGGTAAAGGTGATACGATACCAAGCCGGTTTGGTATGTTTACACTGTTTACATGCATTAAATAAATACATATGGTTTGTTTGAGGCTTGGAATCAACATTATTTTTCCCCCACATTTTATTACCTATTTTTTTATTTGATTTAATCCCACTCACTGATTAAGCCCCACGTTTTATTACCTGTTTTTTTATTTGATTTAATCCCACTCACTGATTAAGCAAAGAGGCTGCTATGTTCAATTGGATTCAGTCCCATCATACCAAAAAAATAAACAGGCCTAGTATTTTGTGCTTCTATCCATTTTATCTTATTATGCTTGCCGTAGGCATGTTATATAATAATCGAGTTGTATGAAGAGGGGATTTTTTGACCTCTGTTTCTAGCTGTTTTTTACCAGTTTTTTTCCATGAATCTTCACGAAAATTTCAAAACGCTCAATAACATTGCTAGATATTATAGAGTGTGAGTGTTTGGGGGTTCCCCTATCATTTGATTTCATTTCTAAGCTTAAAATCTCCCAACAAACAATAGAAATTACAGATTTTGTAGATTAAATTCACCGGATTCCGGTTAAAATCAGCCTAAAAGTCAAAAAGTCCCCTAGTTAGACAGGTCCATATAATAATCCGTAAGCAGTTGACCATCATTAGTTTGGCTTTGACCAACTCAAATTTAATTATTTTGCAAAGTTTAACTTTTACACATATATATATTTATGTTTTTTAAAATATATTAAAAATGAATTATGTACAAATTGATTGTTCCTTTGCAACAAAGGTCTTATTTATAAATGATGGCATGCTTTAACTTTCATGACATACCATGCACTATAACTTGTCAACCATCTGACGAACTTATAGTTGGGCGACTATGTAGGGCGGAGTGATTAGAGGTAATTAATTAACATACTTTTAATGTATTTCTTTGGGATCTGAATCAGTACAAAACGTACCTTTACAAAGTTCAGCTTCTTTTCACCTTTCACTGGTGTTGTCTGCTGAAGACACGTTCAACAACTAAATTTATTGTACATCAACATAGGACCGATATGTCTCTTCGAGACATCAAGCATCTGGTGTGTATGCCTCCGAAGGGTTAAGACACCTTGGGGGCAAAGATATAGGGTTTCTAATGACCTTAGTTTGCCTTTGGACGCTTCTGAGTTTTCATATGGTGAGGTTGGATTGATGCACTCTAGTGCGGGTGAGAGATACCATGTTCATTTGGTCCTTGGTTCAGCTATGCCGGTTAGTGCTAGGGGTTTATCAGAAAAGGGTCATTTTCAGCACAATTTTTCTGATGGAGTTTTCATGGAGGATGGTCGACCTTTGATGAATCCTTTAGGTTTTTATCTCTCGAAGGGTGTTCGTGGGGATCCTTTGATAACTGGATTGGATGTGAATTTGGATGGCTCCATTGAGGGCTTTTCCATTATGGGTGTTGTTCATGGATTAAGGCAGGATGCGAAAGCTACTTTGATGGCCCTGTAAATATCTCTCCTGTGATTGGTGATGAATAGGGAGTTGGGTTCGTTAAGACTAGTGCGAATCCTATGGGAGATTTCTCTTTCGAACACCATTCCAAGAGGGATACGGTGCATTCTGTCAAGCAATCGAAAAGGATGAGGCAAATTATTAGAAAAATTGTTAAACCTATTTTAATGGTTGTTGGAGAGGATGTATGTTTAAATGACATTGTACTCAGGAATGCTTTGACCCTGGTGGGGCGTTTTGGTGGCCAAAAATACAATTATGATGGTGTAAAGAATTGGGCATCTGCTACATGGAAGGATCAAATGGGTCTCTATCCTATTATTTTCTTGCTCCCATGTGGATGGATTGCATTTAAATTTCTCTCTGAAGCTGATGCGGCCTCAGTCCTTGCTGGTGTCTAGAGATGGGATAATGCCAGCCTGTTACTGAAAATATGGTCTCCCCTTTTCGATCCGAGAACTGAAAGGTGTGACTTATTACCAATCTGGTTTAAGTTACCAAATCTTCTATTTCAGTATTGGTCTATGGATTTCTTTAAGTTGGTCGGGAATACGTTAGGGACTTTCTTAGAGGCATATTTATCCTTCCTTGATTCGGGTGTGTGCTGTCTCGGTAAGGTCTTGGTCCTTCTTGATTTACGTAATGGGTTAGCTACTGATATCATGATCAGGCAAGGGGATTTTGAGTTTTGTCGGCCTTTATATTATTTGGGTGTCCCTTTCAGATGTAACAGATGCCATGTCTACGGGCATTTGGTTCTTGATTGCACTTTGTCTTTTAGTAAGAATTACAAACCTGTTCATGTTCCTACGACCAAACCCCTTTGGCGTGTCAAGAGTTGATCCGGATTTATGAAAGAACACAATAGAATACACAAATAACCATAGAAACAAAGGTGTAGCAGAAATAACACTTCATTTCATAATCAAAGAACTGAAATTTGTTTACATACATAATGGGAATAAACTAGCTAGAGTGTTGGTAGCTTCTCTTTGAGAAGAGATGTGGCGAATACATGCCTCTAAACTCTGTGTTACAATGAGGCTCGAAGGCCTATATATTATTGAGAAACAATGGAAACCCTACACATCCAAAAACCTAACCCTATGAGGTGAAATGCTAGAATGTTGGCCCCGTTGGGTAACTTGGTACATCAATTTTCCTAGGTCGTAACTTTGGCATACTACCTCCGTTTGACGCACATGATACATTGTTAGAAATATACATTCAAGGAATACATCCATATTAAAAGATATTAAGTCTAAAATTGACTCATATTTTCTCGACTATTCAATGCCAAAAAAACGTCGTTTAGGGCCTCAAAATGGCTCTGGAAGTTTACGACCCGAAAACTGCCAAAAATAGTAAATTGTGCTACAATTAAGGAAACTAGAAAATTGAAAGAAACAATGGTGGGGGTCCAAGTGGAATAGGTGGGTCACCTCCAATATCCTCTTGTATCATTCCTCCCCCCTTAGGAAGCAATGGTCACCATTGCGTTGAGTTCCTCCATGAGATGAGGAAACTTCTGCTAAACTTGGTCCCTAGTGAGCCACTTTCCGTAGTGAAGGAGTTGGCCTACTTTCACAACTCGATATAGCTGGATCTCTTGCTGGTAGGTGTTCTTGATCAGTGTGTCCATAATCTGATTAGTTGTGGCTTGTTCTATGAAGTTGGGTTTTAACTCTAATGGTGTGAGTTGTTCTGCCACGTTTGATGTGTCCAATAGAGGTGGAAAGTAGGGCCGAAGGTGGTCCACATTGAACACTAGGTGTAGACCAAGGAATGGTGGAATACTGAGCTCGAAGGAATTATCCCTGACAGCCTTGGTGATGGTGTATGGCCCATATCGAAGCGGGCGAAGCTTGCGGTGGGGTCTAACGAGGCACTCCTTCGGTAAATGTAACCACACTTTGTCTCCCACCTGGAAGTTGTGTTGCACCTGATGCTGATCATGCCGGTGCTTGTACTTAGCATTGGATCTATCCAATATGTCATGAACCTATTGGTGAATGTGCTGAATGCACTCAATGAAGCTGTTTTCCTTGGAAACTTCAGACTGGACATGAGCTGAACCAGCCTGAGTAGCTGCAGATGGCATGGCTATGTCAATGGGACATAGTGGCTGGAATCCAAAGCCCACCTGAAAGGGGTTATGGTTAGTTGAGCTATGGAGGGCTCTATTATAGCTATGTTGTACATAGGGGAGGCTCTCATCCCATGTGCATGGATGCTTTGAGTTGTACATGTGCAAAATGTTTACAATCATCCTATTGACGACATTTGTCTGGCCATCCGTTTGGGGATGGAAAGCTATGGAATTTGTGAGCTTGGTGTCTAGAATTGACCATAGGATAGACCAAAATGTACTAAGGAACCTGCTGTCTTGATCTGAGATTATAGACTATGGGATCCCAAAGTGTACCCACACTCGTTCAAAGAAGAGTTTAGCAGTGGCTTCTGCTGTGATATTCTTCTTGTAGGCCACCATGATGGCCATATTTGAGAATCTGTTGATGACCATGAACACACAGTAATTGTCATTCTTAGTAGAAGGAAGGTCTGACATGTAATCCATGGGCATGGATTCCCAAGGTCGACTAGGGGTAGGCAACGGAGTATAGAGGCCTTGCTTCTTGATGGACGGTTTGGCAATGGAGTAGGCAGTGTAGGATTAGATGTACATCACGACGTCCTATCGAAGCTTCAACCAATAAAAATACTTCTACAGTACTGCCACTATTTTCTCGACCCCGAAATTCCTAGCGACCCGACTGTAGTGCGCTTCCCAAATCATCTTGGCATGCTCTCTTGAAGGAACACAAAGGTGTCCCATGTGACATAGTAGTGCATCTTGGAGGTGAAAATTTGGAACTTGGTTTCCCTCCAAGAGCATCCTGTATGTGTGGCTGCATTCTGGATCGCTCTGGTAGAGAAGTGGCTAATCAGAAGTCTTGTGCCCACAAGAGTTGAGCACGGTGGTTATCTCCATGATCGGTGGTCGACTGAGGCAGTCTGCAACATTGTTGGTGCTTCCCTTCTTATACTTGATGTTCAAATGAAACTATTGTAGATATGTGGACCACTTCTGATGGCGGTCGCTCTATAACTTCCCTTGTGTCTGTATGAACTGCAGGGGTTGGTGGTTTGTGTGGATGATCATTTCCTTCCCCAAAATGTAATGCTTCCATTGTTGGCAAGCCTGCACAATGGAATACATCTCTTTGTCATAAGTGGGATATTTGCGGACTGTGTCGGATAGTGTCTCACTGTGATATGCCACTGGATGCACTTGTTGAGTAAGGACTACCCCAATAGCATAGTTAGAGGCATCCATCTCAATCTCAAATGGTTGTTGCAAGTCTAGTAATGTGAGCTATGGGGCACAACATAGGCGATGTTTCAATTCTACAAACACCTTTTGTTGAGTTTCTGACCAAAAGAATTTTGCTTTCACTCCTCCCTTGGTGACTTGAATCAAGGACCAAGTGATATGAGAGAATCCCAACACGAACCTGCGGTAGAAATTAGCAAGACCCAGAAAGATGCGAAGCTCTGTTAGAGTAGTTGGGGCTGTCCAATCCTGAATGACTTGGATCTTGGTTAGATCCACATGTACCCCACACTCATTAATAATGTATCCTAGATACCGAACCTGGGTCATGCCAAAAGTGCACTTTTCCAAATTGGCACACAACTTGTGCTTCCACAGTGTTTGGAGGATTTGTAGGATGTGGTGGAGGTGCTCTTCCCAAGTCTGGCTGAATATCAGGATGTAATCCAAGTACACTACTATAAATGAGTTGGTGAATGGCTACAAGATGTCATCCATCAGTCTCATGAAGGTTTCGGGAGCATTCGTCAGCTCGAAAGGCATGACCAACCATTCGAAAAGGCCCTCCTTGGCTTTGAAGGCAGTGTTCCACACATCGGTCGGTTCGATTGGTACCTAGTGATACACAAAATTTAAGTCGATCTTGCTAAAATATTTCACCCCTTTAAGCTGGTCTAGGAGGTCATCAATCCATGGGATTGGGTACCTATTCCGGACAGTGATCTTGTTCAGTGCCCGATAGTCAATACAGAGTCTCCAAGTCCCATCCTTCTTCTATACCAACACGATTGAGCTCCCATAGGGCAATGAACTTGGAAGGATGTGACCCTTCTGCAACAGCTCTTGAATTTGTCTCTTGATTTCATCATTCTCCAGAACAGAGCGTCGATAGATCGATCCATTGGGCAGCGGCACACCTGGGGTCATATCGATGGGGTGCTTGACTTGATAGTGCAGAGGCACCCCTGTGGGTGAGGTGAATATGCCCCGATACTCCTCCATGACCTTGTTCATTTGTTGTTGTTGTGCAGAGTGGCCTTATCTAGAGGTCGTGGTCACGATATTCTTCTTTCCCTGAGGGCGGATCATCAAGAAAACAAATTTCCCGGTTTTGGAAATGAGCTTACTGCATTGTTTTGTAGTAACCAAAGAGATAGGGGTAGGAGGTTGTACCTCTGGTATCCTGTACAAATTATTTCCCAACGTAACAATAACAACACGATTCTAGGACTCATACACAACATGTCGCTTCCATAAGTATGGTTGACCTAATAATACATCACAAACATCAAGAGGAGCAATATCACATAATACCTCATTGGTGAAGGGCTTGATGTTGTAGGGAAGGCGACACTGCTGGCTGACGTGGAGATCCCGTCCTTAGTGAAGCCACCTGATGGTGTACAACTGTGGGTGTGCTATGGTCAACAAGCCCAACCGCTTCACAACCTCTGCTGAAATGAGGTTCTTTTGGCTCCCACTCTCAACAATGAGCTGTAGTGGGGAACCCTTTACCCACATCTGGGAGCGAAAAAGATGCTCCTCCTCCCCTGAATATTCAGGTTCTTCCTTTTGGATCTTCGTGGTGGAAACGGTGGCATTGAGATCTGCATCGATAATATTCTTCCCTCTATCATTGCCCTTCTCAGGTTCTGATTCAGTGTTAGAGTATGCATCTGATTCAGAAGCCTTTATCTAGCCACCAGTGACTGCTTGGCCCGACACTCACTTGTGTTGTGAGTGGGGCTCTTATGGAACTCACACCACTTTCCTGCTTCCTTCTTCAGCTTCACAATGTTTCTCTTTGCTTGTGGCTTTGACAAGTTGTCTTGAGTTGCCATGCCTTGGCTATGTCCTTGGTTTTTTTGTTTGAGGGCACCTTTCGCTTGCTTTTGATTTGCAGGTCCAAAGTCTCGCTTTTTCTATTTGAATTTTTGTTCAATTTTGGTAGCATACCGGTATGCCGTACCCAAGAGAGGAGATGTCAAGGAAATCCATTTCCTCCTGAATGCATATGTGTAGACAACTGCGGTACTTTAGCACCAAATGTTTCTCTGAATCTTTGATACCCAACTTGGTGTGCAGGGTATGGAACAGATTTGTCAGTTCATGAAAACCTTTATCTCTTTGCTACTGCAGCGTAGTCCATTATATGTACTTATCCTCATAGATTCCCACAAGATAATATTGTCCCTTTATGGCATCTCAAAAGGAATTCCAAGTGGGTACGACTGAGAACAGAGAGGGTTCCTCCTCGTCCTTTCTCTCGCAGTAGGTTTCCCACCAATCCTTGACATGGGGGGCGGCTTTGAGTAGTGAAAAAGTAATATTTTCCTGGTCGAAAAAAGTCATGAACTGAGAAATATCCTTTTAATAGATTCAACCATCTATCTATGACATCTGCATCTATTCGGCCATCAAATATCGGAATGCTGAAGATTACTTATACCTTAAAAGGGGTTGCACCTCTGGAGTGGCTGATAGATGCAGATGTGCCACCTGTGGGAAGTCGTTGAAGGATCTGGGTGAAGTTATCCATCATCACATTCCTTTGTTTTTCAAGGGCCTCCTCGAGCAACATTTTGATAGGATCTTCTGTGTCCTCATATTTCTTTTCGTCCCCCATGGGCGGCCTTCGGTATTTGCGAGGCTGATCTTGAAAAGGTTCAACCAGATCGAGCCCTAACTCTTTATACCCTACCCTCGTTGGGGACATGCAAAGAAGGATCGAGAAAGAGTAGATTGCTTTGATACCACTAATCCATATTTATGTAGGAACGCAACATAATACACAAATAACCATAGAAACAAAGATGTAGTGGAAATAACACTTCATTTCATTAATCAAAGAACTGAAACTTGTGTACATACAGAATGGAAATAAACTAGCTAGAGTGCTGGTACCTTATCTCCGAGAAGAGATGTGGTGGCTACATGCCTCTGAACTCTGTGTTACAATGAGGCTCGAAGGCCTATATATTATTGAGAAACAATGGAAACCCTACACATCCAAAAACCTAACCCTAGGAGGTGAAACGCCAGAATGTGGGCCCCATTGGGTAACTTGGTACATCAATTTCTCGGGGTCGTAACTTTGCAATACTACCTCCGTTTGATGCACAACATAATTTCAACCCAAAATTTGACACCTGGCATGTCTAAAATTCAACACTTCTCTGTCGAATTTTTGACACACACTTTTTTTTGCCATCAGTGGCATAACGTCAGATCTTCGACATTCTACTAATGTGGGTCGAAGATCCGACAGACCATTGTGTCGCATATTCGACCATTTTTCCTTTGAAAGTGCCAACCAAAATTGTATAAACTGTCAGAAATCCGACGTCCTCTGACCCTTGAAGCATTGGCCTTTCGACAGATAGAAGTGTCAGAGGAATGGCGATGTCGTCGATATTTTAGCCAAAAACTATTAGAAATACGACGCCATCTGACACTGGAAGAGTCAGTCTTCCGACGTGGTCTGACACTTTAACCATCGGTCGTCCAACGGGCGGAAGCGTCAGAGCCATGACATGGCCATCAGATGGGTTTATCAAACTGTCGGTTGAATGTTGGTAAAGCGATGCCTGTTGATGGATTTAAAAAAAAAATCCAAAGATTTCACTTACCTCCACATGGTTTCAGCCTAGAATTTGACCACTGAAGGAAACTTGTTTGGACAAGACATTGGTGAGTTTACAAGTAGCTCAGATGATCGAACAAAGGTTAATATGTGGAGTGTGTCAAAGGGCTCAAAGAGAGAGTCTTTACATTCAAATTTGTTAGACATTTTGGGAGCTGAGTTTGAGAATACTAGTGAGAACAAACCTGAGTTTGAGATTACAGGCAAGAAGAATCAACAAGTTTCTGAACAGTCAGTGATGGATTTGAGAGAAAACACTAAAGAGCTTCCAATTTTGTCAAATTTCTCTGAGCAACATGGTTCATTGTTTGCGGTCAATTCCTCCTTAGTCATAGATTGCAGGCCTGCAGAAAACAAGTATGTTGAGTATGTTCCCATGATTGGGGCCTGTTCTAGTAATGGTACCTCACCATTATTCTGATATATTTCCCTATATAAAAGACAGCTGTTAGAATTGACCCTGATTGAACTATCTTAAATGTTGTTTCATATAAAACCCCCAAAAAAGTAAAAACAAAACTAAGTTTAAACTTGCAATACCTTACTCTCTTCCAGAAGGTGTTGATGTCCTTGTCCAAGGTATCGAGAAGACTAATAGCCTGTATAACCATGTTATCCACTCTATTGACATTGAATTTCATGTTGGCTCTGTTGTAGCTGTGCCCAAGACCTAATTGAGCCTTCTCCAAGTCTATGTGATTCAAGATACGTGATTTCAACTCAATGGCATATAAGCTTTCTAAATATACTTTGTTGTTACAAAAGGGTACCTAAACCAAACAAGAATTTAGAAAAGTCACTTCCTATCTGATTCAGAAAAAACTTGTACTAACAACCACTTAATGGCAGATTAGCTTAGAGTCATAGCTGAGGGATGTAGACACTAGTTATGCTCGTCTTGTTGTATTGCTGGTTTAGATAGTATGACTCTTTTGATGATTCTGTATTGATGACAAATTGAGTATCCTAGAGAATGCGTAAGGAATACTTTTAATACTTTTCTTAAATTTCTTTGTTTTTGAATGATGGACAACAAAACAGTATCTAGCACACTTGAGTCCTCGCAGGACTAGTCAAATGTATATTTTTATTTATTCCTTGGGAATATCAAATATAGTGATTTTAAAACACATCTCAGAGAACAAAGAAATCATGGATCTGATATAAATCTAAGTTAATAAACAAATCCTTTTACCTTTTAGTATAAATATGATTCACAATTCCTAACCAAAGAATTAAAAGACACTTATGGGAAATTGACCTCAACTTGACAGCTATTAGAATTGACCCCGACTGAACTATCTTAAATGTTGTTTCATATAAAACCCCAAAAAAAGTAAAAACAATACTAAGTTTAAACTTGCAATACCTTACTCTCATGTAGAAGGTGTTCATGAGGTCCTTGTCCAAGGTTTCGAGAAGACTAATAGCATGTATAACAATTTTATCCACTCTATTGACATTGAATTTCATGTTGTCTCTGCTGTGGCTATGCCCAAGACCCAATTGAGCCTTCTCCAAGTCTATGTGATTCAAGATATGTGATTCAATTACAAAGCTCTGTTTACTCATTTTTGCATGATTCCTCAATGTCTAAACTAAATATCCATTCATTTGATGCTATGACCCATTTTTCTCCAAACTAAGCCAGTATTACTACATATCAACACTATGTACATCCATTAATTACAGTTACCTAGGATATGTATGAACAAAATTATTCAAGCACATGCAAAAATATTATAAATGGACAAATAGAAGAAAACAATGTGGTTTAGACATTCCTTAATTTCTATACTCAGATTTATAATATGATCACACTTTGTCTCTTAGGAGACAAGTCACTAACGAAACAATGGACATACCTGAGAGAGAAAGATATAGGTAGTTGTAGGGCAGAGTGAGACAAATATAGACCACAAGGTCATGGATCAATACTGTCAACCTCAAAACATATATAAAAAACAAAAAAATCTATTTGCATTTGCAGCAGCTGTTGACCCAACAACTCTCCACCCACAAAACTCAAAATCCCTAATCGAGGTTCTACACCCAGCTTGATAAGATTCAAACCAGATTCAGTTAATTTTTTTAGGCCTTTCTGGCCACAAACAACTGCACCTAACTGGACTAAATTTTTAACAGCTACACTTATTGCCTCATGGCTTGGGGCTTGAGGTCCAAACTCCACTCAGCGGAATCCATCCACAGTATCTATATTGACCAAAGAAACACCTTATCCTACTGGCCCGCAAGCAACAAATACAACAGAGACAATAATTTACCTTCCCAAAGCTAAATCACTATGTATCCTTGCTCAATTGCCTTTCAAAGACAGTGATTCCCTCTGCCATTACTTAGACAACAAAATAGTGACAAGTGGATCCCTAGGAGAGGCTGACAATGCTGGAAAAACATTGATCTCCCTTATAACCCAATTTATCCAAATTTATCATGCATTTCCCTTTGTAATTTATTATATTGGCTTTCCATTTTTATGCTTTGTGTTGCTGTTGTGTTTTCTACAGGCTGGGAGCATGAGTTTATAGCATCCAATCCTTTTGCAGTCAGTGAATCCCTTTATTTTCCTAGAGAGATGGCAACAGAGCTTTTATAAAAGATTTATTTATAAGAAGACCAATGATCGGTGGGTCAATGCCTTTGATGCAGTGAATGGAGTCTATGAAGGCTTTGGCAGCTAAAACAAATAGATATTGAAGTCGAGATATCTCACGGTCTGATAATAAAGTATTTTCCAGAAAAAGAGAAACTCTATAAGGCTTCGCAATTGATTTTTACTACAAGCACACATAATGTTCTATTATAACCAACATTGGTGGCTAACTATTAAGCACAATGATTACCATCTAACTACTTTGTATTAGCTATTATGCACGGGGCAAGGAATGCCTTATTGTCTGTGACTTTGTACAAAGAGGAAATATTTAAGAGGGCCTTCATATTGAAGAGCATAAACCAATGATTCCATATAAATAATGGTTTACAATGGATGTGGAGTTGCAGGAGCATTAGATTGACCCACTTTTGACAAGCAAAATGAAGCCCACGAAAAAGTTGATCATAAAAATAAATTGTATGTTTTTTCAAAGTTTTTGCTTAAAACTCCTACTCTGGCTTTGTTAATTCATTCTAATGATATAGGCTTTCCTATGGATTCACAGGGGAAACTTATCAAATATATTACTATTTCTTCTTTGGATTTATGGTAAAATGATGGGTAAATTCTAGGGTTTCATGCACATGCAAGATTGATGCTAGCATTGTTGGAAGAACACAAGCACAAGGAGGATCTAGGGTTTTCTTGGTTGCTCCATTGGTAAAGTTTGGTGAAATTATGCTTCTATGGATTGAATGGTGGTTGTAATGCTACGTTTTCTCTGAATTAGGGCTTTTTACCAGCTTTTGTCAACTTTTACATGTTATAAAACATCCTCTTGAAGGAATTTTCTCTTGTTTGTCCTTATATCTCTGATTTTTTCCCTAATTAGGATCCTCCAACAAACCCTAGAGGTAAATATAGTAGTATTTCATGTGTAATTATACACATTTGCGTGATTAGTGTATTGTTAGATTAGATATACGTTTTTATAAACTAGAAAACCTTAGAAATTTATAAAATTCAATAACCCAAAAATAACAACAATTTTCAATTTATAAGCCACCCTCGAATTTTGGTCTGCCTATTTAGCCCTAGATCCTCTAGTGCATCACCTATCTTCTTGTCTACATCCACGAACTTGAGAAGCAACCTAAAAAAACCAGTCAAACGGTTAGATCTAGGGTTTCATACTTGACATGTTTCAGGGGTTGGGATAATTTGGCCTTGATAAAAGGTTACTTTATGCCTTACAAAGACCCCATTTAATTGTTTAGTAGGGAAATTTAGGGACTCTTTCATTACTGATCAGTGTTAGTATCGTTTCTAGCCCTAAAACCTATCAAAAGACCTGCAAAATCAACCAAGTTAGGGTCATATTTGAGTTATGGGGAAATCTCAACAATATAATTGAATTCTGCCTTCCAAAAGCATTCTTTTCAGGCTAAGGAGTGCTTGTATAAACCATTAAAAGGACGGTTAACTCAACTGGTAATTCATGTTGATATACCAATGTGTACAATGGGGTGAAAAATTACAATGGAAACTGAAAATACCAATGTGTACCATGCCCAACTCACATCCTACCGGGATAAGCACAAATATAAACATAGGTTTACCACTGCACAATCAACCATTAAAGTTGAACAAGATATGAGATTAATAAACAAATTACAAAACTACTGGAGAAAGATAAATTGGGGCAGATAACAATATACTCATGCGGAATAATAGGGAAACAACGCTTTGGATACCATTTTCCTCACAAGTCTATCTATCTTGTTCTATCTTTTGACCTTTCATATTCCCATCAAACTCAAATGCCTATCATATTTCTTGTAATGAAATGCCTACATTTAATTTTGTTGTCCTAGCCATATGGTATTGGTAAAGTATTACCAAGGGGCCCGTTATCACGATAAATCAAAATATTTAAGGTAATTGTTTAGATCAGATATAACAAAGTTCGCCTCTATGTATGGTAATCATCATCATCAACTAAATGTATGTGTGTGCACATGCATAAATACCCAATACACAACTCAATCAAACAAAATAAAACATATTTATACCTTGATTTCTAGATCTTCACACTGTCTTCTTATGCTTTACCTTTCAAAACATCATTCAACATACTTCATTTTTTGTCCTGTTGCAATAGTTTCATGTTAGGACCCATCAAATATATTTATGTTTGTTTATGAAAATAACAAAAACAATATAAATAAATACAATTCTATTACAATGTAAATTACAATACTATTCAAGTAAATTAATTGTTAAGAATATATCACCTGATAAAACATGGATAACCAAAAATACTATGTATATAAGGCCATCGATCTAATCAAAACTCCATTTCTTGCCTCTTAACTATCGAAATGTTTCTCAACGCTATCTATAACAAGTTCCAATGGAGGAGTCAAATAGCAATAGTGAAAATTACACAGTAAAAATATAGAAATAGATGTTTTTTAATGTATTCTTCCTTACCATTCATTGAGCTCCTCTCTGTTTCGAGAATAATTTAATATTCTCTACTAAGTAGGACCAACCACATGAAGGTGGAAGCTCTTATGGTCCCTCCCCCCCCTCTCACATCACTCTTAACTCCCCAAACCCAATGCCTATACTTGCAAATAACAATTTATTTCACTATTTCACAATGCAAATAACAATGCATCTACAATGCAAATGATTTCACTTAATAGTTGAAAAATGCTTTCATTAAATCATTCATTAAACCATTCAATCATTCAACAACTGAAAAAACCATTCATTAACTCATTCATTAAAACATTAATTTAGTCAATGGCATAAAAAAATCAGTAAACAATTCAGTAAAGTATTCATTCATAAAATAGAGGAAAAAAACATTATTTTTTTTTTATAAATAAGAATTACTCAAAATTTGTTTAGTCACTTCCTTTTTACTTTTCTTCTCTTTAAATATTTAGTTAGAGTCACATCTTCAAGAATCTGATCATCGGTATCCCTACTAGTATGCTCGCAAGGTTGAACTTCAGGCGAGGGGCGATGAATTTTTGCAATAATGTCAAAATATTTCATTAATATATTTATATTTTGATAAATACGAGTAATTGATTTAAAAAACATTACGAATGTGTGTTTTTATCTTCCATGTGCACATCAACATGTTCAACATTATATTGTAATGGCCCAACCTGTTCCGTGTTATGATCTGCAGCTACATGCTCTGTAGTTGAATTGTGTAGAATTAGAATTAATATTCATCATCTGCAATGGTATATAAAAAAAAATAGCACATTAATAAATTCATTACCAGGATGAGAAGCATGATCTTCGTTTGGTTGGTCATGTACTACATCCTCGACATGAATGGGATCATTACTTTCCTGCACAAAAAGGAATAAACAATTTACGTTAGTTTATTTATAAGGAACAAATTTCATGAGCATTAATAAATTATCATTAAACTATACAGTTTTCACATACCTGGGCACTAGATGGATCAGCAGAAGACCGTGTAGTATTCACAGACAAGCTTCTTCGGTGTTCAACAATGGCGTCAAAGCCATGTTCGAAGCCAAGCTTCATGTAATCCGCACTAGGCAATTCTTTGAACCGGTCGACCTTCATATTTGCATGATGATATTAATTTTAAATCCTTTTGTCAGAACACAAACAAAAATAATAATCTGTATGATATTTGGATGCAGATTCGGGTTTTGCGATACTTACATATCGGGCCGCCAAGTTGGAGTAACCACCAGGTAGAAGCTTGTGTTGGCCAATTTTTTCAATTCTTGCCTTTGTGGCCTTATATGTGTCCGAGAGCCTAATTAAGTTTTTAAACATATTAGTTTATGTACCAAAATTGATATAAAAACTAGTAATAATAAGGCTTACCACTACATTTTGGAATGTATTGCATACCTCCCTGTTCCACCTGGTGGTATCTTTCCTGATTTTCTCAAGCCCTTCTCTTTTCCATATTCCACCAGGGCTTTCCACTCCATAGATGGAATCATTGGAGGGCGCTCATACCTAGGGTTCTTTTCTAGGTGAACCCTATATTGGTCTCGGACAATCTTTAGATGTTTTCCAGTGTTCTGTAGTACCTTTGATGTATCAAAGGTATCTTTTGCGAACAGACTAACCAAGCGATTAGTCAGATAATCCTTTAAATCTTTTGGATGCTTGTTCCACATTGTGCGGATGGTGGGCCCAAATATATGCAAGGACAAATCATTCATGTGTTTATAAAATATATCATTTCCTACAAAACATTATTGCCATCATTAGTCAACATTAGAAAATATTATCGGTATATTAGACACAAATTATAAAAAATAAATTGAATAATCTATAATGACCTGGAATCCTCTCTATATTTATTGGAACCCATTCTTCATTCACCAAAAATGTACACTTTATTGAACCAGTGCTAGTCACAGGAAAAGATCTAGGAAATGCTTCCACATCTCTATCTAGCCCTGCATCCACCCCTTCTTCTGCAACATCTATTGTGGGTGGGGCAACATCGGCTGCACCCTCCACTGCCCTCGGTGGTGTCACAGAGCGTGTTTCCAATTGTTCAGTGGACAATATGGGAGTAGTATGTGGTGTATGTGGAGTGGTTTGGTCACTGGGACCAACATTGCCTTGAACACCATTGATAATATCCATAGTGCGTTGTAAATTAAACCCATTGTATTATAAGTTCAACAACATATAAAATCAAATATTATAAAGTTTTTATAAATGAATTTACATTTTTATTCAATAACTTACGTCCACTTGTTTACGTTGCTGTAACAACAATTGAATCCTTTGTTCGAGCCCTTCTGTTAGTGGAACTGCCAATGTCAGACGAATCAGTTCCTCATTTTGTTTTCTCCTTGTCCTTTGTAGCACCCTAAATGGGTCTGTAGACTCTCTAATTTCACTATCTCTCATCAACTGAGAGACCTCATTCTGTAAATAGTTTTGAGATGCCGTTTGATAAACGGAATCCCCTGTCTGCATTTGAAATATATAAAAAATTGCTTAGTCTTTGAAAATATAGTGTGCGCAAATAATTATATTAGGGATTACATCTAGGATTACCTGACACCTAGCCGAGGGCGTGGTCTGATCAACAGATGGGGATTTACCTCGATCAACCACCTGCAAAAAAAGTAGAGAACATTATCACAATGAACGCAATATGTATAAGCTAACAAATATAGACTAAAAACAAAAATAAACACTATGTTACATGTTTTATATGTGTACATTTTTGAAGTATTTAGAATGTGGAATTACATTTAGGGTAAATAGTTGCCTTGAGTCTCCAGTCGTCTGATCAACAGCTGGGGATTTTCCCCGGTCAATCTGCAAAAAAGGTAGACAACGTTACCATTATGAACACAACCATAAAAATGAAAGAATACATAACAAAATAAACATAATGCGTCACGATAGACATGTTTACAATTTTAAAGTATTTGAAATGGAGAATTACATTCATGTTTGGCTATTTCCCTGATGCTGTAGTCGGCTGATCAATAGCCGGTTGGCTTCCCTGATCAACACTCTGCATGGAAAATCAATAATATTATATAAACGAACCTAATATACTAATGAAAATACATAACAACGTATTTGTATGTCCATCCTAAATTTAATATTACATTGGCAATATTGATGTATACTTGCTACCTTAACTCGGGTCGACAAACATCTACGGAGATGGAGGTGCCCCTGAGAGAACCCTGCATAAAAAACATACTAAAAGTTACATAAGGAAACATGAAAAGTAGATAATTTCAATTATATGCTAACAAAAATTACTATAGATGTTAAAATAATTAATAAAAGGGTGGTTAAATTGTTTGTTGTACCACAACCATACTAACATTGTTTGTATCTACATGATTCAAATTGTAATCAATAAGCAATTCTTCGCCAACAGCTATTGATTTACTTGCACATACAAAGACACGGTTTCCTTCACGCGACTCGAATATGCAGTTGGGTTTCTTTAATGTAGACCTTGGTTGTGTACTGTTTATAAACACTGCAATATTACTGGTTGTTTTTGGCCTTCCGTCCATGTACATCGTTGCTCCTTTATTTTGAGCTTTGTCTTTCAGTTGTATATAATTCGCTGACAACCCATATCTATGCATACTTTGTGTATATTGGACCAGGCACATCGAATCACTGTAGTTGTAATAGGGTCCAACATACTCCATCAATTATGTACATCTACCGTATCCAACCTTTATGTCGTCCATGCAAAACAAGCCCAATCCCTGCAATGAGGACGGTGCAATTCTATATATCCTTTCATTCACACAAAAATCAGTGTTTACTTTAGGAAGATCGCTAGGCACCTATTGTTTCACTAGGTGTTGGTACCTTAAGGGCACGTCGATGTCTCCCACTGTCTCATCATCATAGGAACATGACCCCCCTCCTTGGAGAAAAAAATTCATTCGTTTGCCGAATTTTCTTTTGATCTTCTGACATCTAGTTGATCTAGCCCGTGTAGACCTACTGGATGTCTCACTTTCCTCTAGCCTTCCCAAACTCCCTTCGCTGGAGGAAGACAGGTATGAAAAATACCTGTTTAGTTCTACCTGTATCGTGGCCAATTTTTTTTTTGGCATAAGCATAGCAAAATACCAGCAAAAAAAAGTGGAAAGACTTATAAGAAAAAAAACTTGGAAAGGCTTGTAAGCCAATAACTTGTTAAAGAAAAATCTTGTCAAGAATGAGTTTGGTTAATAGGTGTGGGCATTTGGTAGCCCTAAAAATTCTAATGTATGCCCCTCTTTTGGTTACATACAAGTCTCCATTCTAACTTATTACTTTCATTGCCTTTTGCTAACATTAATTGGGTAGGCTTCATAAGCTTCAAATGTATGCTTATGGCCATTATACTTTAGCCTTTCAACGTTGTCAACTTGAGACAATATGTTATGCATATGCATCACATATAACACTGCAATTTATGCCAATATATGTCTATACAAAACCTGGAGGTTCTCCTTTAATGGACTATCTCCTTCAAAGAACATATCTCCTTTAAGTGGTTTTTAGTTTTCCCATGAATGATTTTGTGATGTTGTAGATGATTGTCCATTTTACCTAATATGTTTTATGATATTTTCCATGTTTTCTAGGGTGCACATACTTGTTGTTGATGGCTTCTTTTGCTTGAAAGTTGAACTGCCTAAAAGTGAACAGATCTCATCTAGGACCCTTTAAGAGTCATAATAACAACTATTGTTATAGGATTTTATTCTCCAAATGAAACACCAAAACCATACTTATCGGTTAATATTTGTGTAGGGATGTTTTTCTGATCTCTCCCATAATTTATGATACTAATGGGATTGTATGCAAAAAATTATGTATGCCTTAAGAAATCTTATGTATGCCTTAAGAAATCTTATGTATGCCCCTCTTTTAGTTACATACAATTCTCCATTCTCACTTATTGCTTGCATTTCCTTTTCCTAACATTGCCTTTTCCTTTTACTGGCCTAACCCCTTTTCAACAATAATAGTTGCAGATTTAATCAAGTGTTTTTCTACCGAGGTGGCTGAGTCAACCGAGTTGACCCCCAATTGAGCTAACTCGGCCTTTGAAACGATTGGAGTGACAAGTTTGGTACCGAACCAAGCAAATCAGGGTATGATTGAATGGATCGGTAACAAAATGGTCAATTCATCCCAACTCGTACTAAATTGACCAATTGAATGTGGGAATGCACAGGCCACACACATGACACTTCAATTCAAAAAAAAAATTAACCAAGAAATATAAACATATAGACTCTAAACCTACTTCATTGTCGAGTCAATTAGGTTTGTAGGATTCCTATACATCATAACACTATTTGGAGTAAAACACAACTTGCTTTGTAGGCCCTAGATGCCACCCATGTGCACAATAGTAAATCTATAAAGCAACCCTTGAATACAAAATCGTTCTTCACAAAATAGGGCATGAACCATGTGAACAACCTTCCAAGTGGACCAGCTCAATGAGTGACCTCCAATCATGTAATATCTCTCATGAAATGGTGTATAAAATAGTGTAAGCATGCTTCAAATGATCACCTTCTCCTTCGGTAGGGCTGAACACTGCCCTTATGCATGTGTCTCCAAGGGTGAATGTTCCTCAAATAATGAGAGAAGGCCTTCCTCTAACAATAAACCAGTACACCAAGGTGAATTGGCCCTTCCAGAACAAACTTGGTATTTTCAATGTCACACTAGGAGCAATGTTGGGTAGTCCTATGGGCATAAACAACTCTAGAATCAAGTATGATCATCAAAGGGACAAATATAAGCACTTTATAGTAATGGACAAATAATGATGTTGAGTTCTTGGAGATCCTGTAGAGTGGATGTTTTAACCTCTGTGCTACTCTGTAAAGTGGATGTTTTAACCTCTGTTCAAACTTGTGTATGAGTTTGAGCCAACATTTACATCCACTCTACAGGATCTCCAGAGAACTAACATCATTATTTTTCCATTAGTATAAAGGATATGTACTAGAAGATTTTCCTGTACATGTTGATTTTACTGTTTAGTTGAACCTAAATGAGAAACAAAGAGGAGCACTGAGCAAGCTACAACACTTTTTGTGCATGTCAATGTGCGCGCGCGTCAAAGAGTTGTAGCTTGCTTAGTCTCCTCTCTATTTTGTTCAACTTCTTCGTGAAATCAACAAGTCCTCGCAAATCTTCTAGTACAATTCCTTTACAGTAATTGACAAAGAGCGGACATTTCTAGATCTGCTACTTGGCACGTTCAGGAATGAAAAGAATGTTTTAAATAAATTTATATCAGTCTGTAATATTTGCTGATTCTAAAGCTAATGATGAAGAACAAACTTGGTATTTTCAATGTCACACTAGGAGCAATGTTGGGCAGTCATATTGGCATAAACAAATCTAGAATCAAGTATGAGCATCAAAGGGACAAATCTGAGCACTTTGGGAGCATTCTGAATGTCACAACAAACAGTAAAGCATCTCAAATCAGCTATAATTATGCCAACTTTTAGATCTGGGCACATTACAGCAATGAAAGATGATCATCAATGGAAATAGGAGGCGGTCTTTGCAATTATGGCTGTGAAAATGAGAAATATGTGGGTGAAAGAAACCCTAAAATCTCATTCATATGCCTTATAGCAGCATCCACATAAATTTTGGACAGAAACAAACCTGTTTGGCAGTAAAAAAGGGTATGAAGAAACCCTATTTCACCATCTTGGGCACCCTTGTGCACTTATCCATCACCGAACAGGCGTACCTCTAAATCTGGGCCAAATTGGAGGGTTAAAAGGTAGTTCTGGGCATGAATAGCCCTATGAAAAGTGACAGACAATGGAAAAACTGGCTTTCAGAAAGCCATTGAATATGCTAATGCTTGTATTACCAACATAAGGGCTGTTCTAACCTCCTAAACAACAATTTATAGTAGTATCATGAATCCTGGGTGCTTTTTCTCCACAAAAATGAGGTAAACAAACCTAAATAAAACCAATACCATTTAATTTCAGACCCTATAAACCAAGTTGGATTGTGCTTTTGGTGATTCTCGACAGTCTCTTGAAGGAGATCAATAGCAAATAACAGTCTTTGGTGGCTTTCCTTGCAACTGTAGGTCACAAAACAACCCTAAAAATATCTAGACCTATGCACAAGAGAAGTAACAACCCCAGTTGGCCCTAAAATACCAATTTTGTTTTGCATTAAGGGCCCCTATCAGTGCAATGATTCTTCCCAATGTTTGACAGTTGCACTGTGATTGCCATTACATGATTTCCATCTATAAACCACTATTGTGGTTTCATCATTTCTCCCATTCAAGAACAAAAAAGGAGACATGAATTCTCTCCCTACATTAAGTCCACGTGCACATAATGACTATCTTTGGTACTTCCTAACTTTTCAGTATTCCTTTTGACAACAAAAGTGAAACATGAAACAATATCCTCACTTTCAGCATCTTGCACAACTGATGGTTTTGATCGAACTGTATAAGTACTTTGTTCCCAAATTAAATATTTTGAGACCTACGAACGAAGGGGAGTGAGATGAATGGTTGAAGGACTCAAATGGAGGATGAATTGATGCCCTGTTCTGCCTACCCAAAGGTCCTTTTATAATGAATATTATCCCTAACTTATCATTGATTTGTAGTCTTATATTGTTCACCCATACTACTCTACGAAACAAAGTTTTATGCCGATCTAGTATGTATATTCATGATGATGCTTGTTTTCAGATATTAATTTTCAACCCTAAGGAAATGCTAACTTGTTTTCCCATACTAATTTTCAACCCTAAGGAAATCCCAACCAACCACAAAGGTCATCTTATCCTGTTAATTGTAAGAGGGGCCAAAAAAAATCAGAGACGGTGAAAATTGGCATAAAATGATCAAATAAAAAATGGAGGACATCAAAATACCTAGTACTTGCTTCAAGACCCAAACATCATTCAAGTGAAATGTCCGCTCTTCACCACCATTTATTAGATATATATATATATATATATATGCACTACATAGTAGCACTGAAGAGGTTAAAAGATCCACTATAGATGATCGCCAAGAACTAACATCATTTAAGTGAAGGATGTATGCAGAATGCTGTAGACATTATATCTCTACTCATTCGATTTACTACAAAGTGTTGTATCTTGCTTAGTGCTCCTCTATGTTTATGATTTACGTTCAAATTCACTGTGAAATCAACAAGTCCAGGCAAATATTCTAGTACAATGCCTTTACAGTAATGGACAAATAATGATGTTGAGTTCTTGGAGATCCTGTAGAGTGGATGTTT
>LPNX011047854.1:572109-710794 GCA_001517045.1 Pseudotsuga menziesii | reverse complement strand
TGAAGATTGGAAAGCTCAACGAGGATCTACTTCAACCGTCCGGAATAAGGTACGAGGTTCGATCCTTTAGTGTTATATTGTTTATTTCTATTGCATATTGGAGAATATTGATTTCTGGAGTCTAGCTGTCTGTTGTGGTACCCCAAGCCATAGGAATTTCTCTCCGTAACACCTAGTGACACTAGGAGGACTAGATCTCAATTTGAGAGTGTCGTTTGTGTGAAAGAATGATTCTTTTCTAAGAATTATTATTTTATGGTTGAATATTATCCTCATACATATGAATATGCATCACATGATCCAATATGGGAAACAACCATGAAGGAGGAATTCAGCTCGCTTCAGAAGAACAACACATGGGAACTAGTTGATCTCCCCCAAGGGAGAAAGCTAGTAAAGTGTAAATGGGTCTATAAAACTAAGTTTTCCTCTGATAGTTAACCTTTGAAATATAAGTCAATATTTATATCCAATGGATACTCATAATTACATGGTATTGATTACAATGAGACCTTTGCACCAGTGGCAAATATGGACTCCATAAGGCTAGCTCTAGCCATTGGAGCTTCAAGGCAATGGGAGGTACATCAGATGGATGTGAAGTGTTCCTTTCTAAATGGATATATGAATGAAGATATTTATATGCATCAACCTAAAGATTTTTTTTCTAATCCATCTTTAGTGTCCAGTTTAAATAAATCATTGTATGGGCTCAAGCAAGCCCCCACGGCTTGGTATGCCAAGATTGATGGATTTCTGCTATCGATGAGTTTTGTTCGATGTAAATCTAATCCGAATGTTTATTTTAAGTTGGTTAATGGTTATTTAATGATTATTTTTTTATGTGTGGATGCAATGAACCATGCATTTTCCATGATTTATCCAATTCGTGAGCATCTTCTTAGATTTGGAAATTGTTTTTATGCACCTATGGGGGATTTGACTAGTTTTAGTAAGCCTTATTTTTGACCAATTCGAATAGCATCCTTATGCTTTTGAATCTATGATGTAATCATATATTAGGACAGCCCATTACTTGATAAGGTTTTCTGATGTACACTTATTCACTACAGGATTATGTCATGCTCCTGTTATCTCCCAAAATAAATTTATTTTGATAGTATGAAGAATTCTAGTCATGTTATGAAATATTTAAAGATGAATAGAAAATTTAAGGTCTCTAGTTTTTCTATGGTTGAAGAAATTGGAATTTTTAGCTTTCGATGGCTTAGGAGGGGTTCTTAATAGCTCATTAGCCACTGAAAGGATTTGTTTCGGCAGCTAACAGTTTAACATAGGATAAAGGTTAACCACCGAAAGCGGGCCCGATCGCGTAAATAGTAAAATCGCTTTTGGTGGCTTAGGTGAGAATTCAAACAACTCATTAGCCACCGAAAAGTGTTGATTTTGGCAGCTTAGTGAACAATCCAAGAAGGGCGTTAACCACCGAAAGCGGGCAAAAAAGCATTAGGGAAAAAGCAGTTTCGATGGCTTAGGAGAAATCTCTGATGTTTCATTAGCCACCGAAAGGCCATTCTTTTGGTGGTTAAAAGAGATATCTGGAGAGACCACTGTCCACTGAAATCCAATTTTTATGGCGCCATTGGGAAAATGGTTTCAGTGGCTTGGGAAAAAAGGTTAGAATTTCATTAGCCACTGAAATCCTTATTTTTGGTGGCTAGAAAACAAATTCTTGATGGCCCTTAATCATCGAAAAGGTAAAAAGAAGAAACGGTTTGAAACCTATCAAATCATATCCCATCAGCAAAACAACGATCATCAAAGGGCGTGATAAACCACCAAAAGGACAGGAGGTTGCATTAAGGTGTGAGGAAATGAGTGAGGAGGTCATTGTTAAACTGATAAGGACTGATGTGATTTGAAACCCTCCTTCTCCCTCCATCTATCTAAAGAACTGTAGACAATCCCCAATGGGTATCCAGGTTGATTTTAACATGATTTTTGGGCAAGGGGTCTTGAAAAGATCAACTAGAGCCATCACCCTCTGACCTAAGCATTAATCATGAAGTTGAAAGCCCTCATAATCAATGCCCATTCTTCAGTACACTCCACCTTCAACTTTAGCATTTCTCACCACTAGAAAACCATCTCTAAGAAGTTGCCTGCTAAAAACACTATCCCACAAAACTTGAATTGATTGTTGTAGGTATCCGGGAGTGAAATTTAGTAAATGAAGAAGGGAGGGCCTGCTCTTAGGCAAGATTTGGGAGACATTAGCTACCTAGAGGCACATCCAGAAGTCTGTTAATTTTTCAAGGATGTTGGCTGCTATAGGTTTTGTGAAAAGATTCAAGGTTCACACCAGCAAGTGGCTGAGGCATTTTCTCTCTCTTTCGATGGTTCCAAGGTGGTAATAAGCAAAGAAAAATTCATAATAGGTGAAACCCTAATTATTGATGTGACTGAACTACCTAGCACAGAAGAGAAGTGGTTTAAAACCACCATACCAAAGGATGTAGAGTTCATATCTTACCTGAATCCTGAACATAGAGGGGTGGTGTGGAAGAAAAGTGTACCATCATCCTGGATAGAAGGGAGGTGGCAGCAACTACTGAAGGCCATTGTGGTCTACATAACATGTGAAGGGAGATACAACAAGGCCATGATTTACCATTTTAAATTTATGAACAACTTCACAGGGAAAAGTCCACTGAATTTGCCTTTCTACTTACACAAGATCTTGGAAAAAATGGCACACTAGGTGAAGGCTCAACTAACCAAGATTGCTGGTAGACTGTCTCATCATGGTATTATCCAACTTCTGATCCAAGAATTGTTGAAGAGGAGAAATATGGCATGGGATTATTTATTATTTTGGAATGGTTTCGAAATAGGCCTGCAACTAGAAGAAAAGGGGAAGTATCCTGCTAAAAATTCTAGCACACCAAGAAGTGGGAGAAGGAAGAGAAGGGCTATATCCCCAGTAACAGCAGAACAACCTCCTTCCTCTTCCAAATCTAAGAAGGTCAAAAGAAACTTGGATTTCGATGAAAAGGGCCAGGAAGTTACAACACACATTGAGAACATCTTGAACCTGCCCTACTCAGATTCAAAAGAGGAAAAAGAGGAAGGTGCAAACCTAGCATTGAAAGTTGTAGCAGAGATTGAAGAACTCCCATCACCTACACCAAAAGAGCAAGATGAACCAGCAGAGAAGGCTTCCTCTAGCAAGCCCAAGAATCAAAGGATAAATCGGTGGCTGAGGCAAGTGTATGAGATGGAGATTTTAGAAAGGGAGATAAAGAAAAATAATGCTACATTGACAAGTAGGAACAAGTTGTTGCATAAATCTTACCTAGAGCTGAGAGAAAGGTATGCTTTCCTAAAAAGACTAAATAAAAGATACCTGAAAGACAACACAAGGATGTATATAATGATTAGGATTTATAGATTGCAGATGAAGGAGGCCAAGCTAAACCCTAGCACTCACCTCACATTGGAAACCCTAGCTGAAGCTGCAGTAAGCCTTCAGCCTCCAAAATCAAGCTAGGTTGCTATTAACCTTCCTAACATAGAGCCTGCTAAAGAAGAAAGCTAAGAAGACAAACTTGAAAGAACAATTTTGGAGGTGGCTTAAGAATTTTTGAAGAACAGGGCTTTCAGTGGCTTAGGCGGACGCTGAGGCAGTTCATTAGCCACTGAAAGCACCACTTTCAACAGCTAACAATTCTGATATTTTGGCCTCTTAACCACCGAAAGAAGAAAGAGGCATAAGATTGAATCTTGACACGAAGGACTAGTTTTGGGCGAACATGAATAGCTTAGGGACAAAGTATAAAGATGAAGGATGCTGAAGAATACATCAGGGAAGGTATGCTTCAATTTTGCTGTGACATAAAGGAAGAAAAGATCACCAACACTTAAATTTCAAAGTGAAACAGTGACTTAACCAGCAGAGGACTAGTGGCATTGATTTCCAATACTTACTTTACTTATTAGAAGGTTCAAACAGTGAACAAATTCTACATTTAGTTAGACTAGTAGTTAAATTAGGGTTTTTTGACCTAATTATGCAAAAATAGTTATTTTGTCTATTTTTAGTAAATCAGATCCAATTTTTCAGGATCTGAATATTTTTGTAAAGGATATAAAGCCTAAGATTTATTTGATTGAAAGGGTTCGACTTCGGGAAATTGTATACAATTGTTATTGTCAAGCTTCTCATATTGCTAATGACCTAATATAAGCTCTTTTGTTATCATATGTTCAGCTTCCATTTTCTGTATATTCTGTGTTTATGCTTGAATGTGTTATTCAAGTTTTATTTAGGTTAATTGATGTCCTATAGCTGTCATCCTATTGGCATATTGATGGTTTGAATTATAAGTGCTTTCCTTGTCATGATTAGCCATTTATATATATCTATTTTATGTATGAATATGCCAGCATGATAAGTTCTCCATCTCTGCAACATATTTTCCACCTCTGAACAGTGGTAATTCGAATCCTTATCTGTGGTTGAGTTTCATGCATGTATTGAGAGTGTGAGTTCTTATAGTTCACCTGACTTGATCCACTTAGAAAACCACAAAAACATTTAATTTACCAGGAATCCTCGAGCTGCAACCTAGAGGATTTTCCTAGAGTGATAATACCTCCAATTTCAGTCTCCTTTTGTGTGAATTTTGCATGTTTTATTAGCAATTTTGTGAGTGTAATTGTTTTACTGCTTGGGTTCAATTTCCACAATAATATCCCTCCATAAATCTAATCAATTTCACAACTACTTGGATCTGGAGTAGTTTATTTTTGGTGTATCTCATTGTCCATTTTTAGGAAGTATTTTCCTCATGTGGTTTTGCCTTTTTTCTCATTTTACATGGATAAATAATTTTTACATTTAGATTGTAATGGGTGACTTTTAGTCTTAGTTATCAGGGCCCAGGTCGTCCAAATTTTGGATTAAATGGGGGTGTTAGGATTATTATTAATCCTCTCTTTGACCACATTAGTCTATTTGTTTATTTCCCTATCTTAGGAGGTCTTCATGACTTCACTGGCGCATGGGGGACACGTCTACTAGAATTGAACCACTTATTGTGCATGTTTGCATGCATTTTAGTGATCCAGGGATCAATCCCTATATTTTAGGAACCCACTCGAAGCATCACCAGTAGTATACAATAATTGTCTTCAGTAGATATTTAGTCACGTCCAGTTGTGCTCCAATCCCCATCAGCTATATCACTTCCAGTGTATCTAGCACCAGTTTTGCATGCATGTAAGGAATGTGGTGCCTTGATGGAAGGTAATATCTAGAAGACCAAAAATCCTCTTGATCATCTTAAATTTATGATAAAAATATTCTTCCGCAAACCAAATTATGCAACTAGCTCTCTACAAGCTAGGTTTCACAAAATCAATTCTGCAATAACCTTTCCACAACTGTGGATTGTGTATTGTGGGTATGTAATTACCAATATTCAAAAACTTTAAATTCACAATCTTGCGTTCAGAACAATCCTTCCTCAATTGGATTGCGGATTGCAGATACACCTTCCCACCTTTCCCAAAAACGGGCTTCCGCAATTTTCCTCCTGTAAGTCTCTTTCCACCACTGCTTAGAACCGTTGATATTTTGCAGAACGCTTCCTAGCCATTTATCTCTGATCAAGTGTGGAACTTCATTCCTGTACACTTTTCTTTTTTGCAATTCATCTATGACTGTAGATCTTTCAATATTATAGATTTTAACTCAGACAATTACAGACGAAATGATCAGGAAAAGGATCAATTCATTTATGTTGCACTCACATGAATAAATCTCCATCATCATGAATTATATAAACATTTCTATTAGTAAATATTCATATACAAAGAGAATTAAACATACTTTTGGTTATTGAAAAGAAGACATAAGATAATCACATATGTGCAGAGTATTGGAACTTTGTTCTTCATTCAATAAGCCATTCATACATTCATTCACACACTCACTCACTCAATCATGCATCTATGCATTCATGCATTCATGTATCTTATTATTATATTCGACACTTAATATAGAAATATATCAAACCTGTCAGATCCGAATAGACAGGATCTAAAATTCCTAAGAAAGTAAATCTACAACTAACCTATCCTCGAGCAACCTTTTGCAATATTGAAGGGTATCTATGGAAAATTTCCATTATTACAATCAAACAAATCCTATATATAAAACATATTACAAGAATCAACAACTAACCTTGTCTTCTAGAAAAGATTACATGGAAGTAGAAAAATAACATTGATTGCTTATTCAACAAACATAGGACTTTGTCTCGATGCTCCTACATCATACTCCCGGGGAAGAAAATAATTCTTCATTAGATATTCATGGTTAACCTTCTACTTGGAAATATCCAGTTCATTCATCCATGTTTCATCTTCAGAAGTTTGATATTTCCATTTGACTAAATACTAAAAATAATCTTTGTTCTTGGTCTTCATTGAAATTTTCTTCTCAAGGATAGCTTCAATCCGTGGTTGTTATTTATTTGGTAATTGTCCTTGCCAATATACAAATGGACCATATTCACCTAAGATCATTTCTTCTATCTAAACACCTAAATATTTAAAAGGATATAAATCTGAGACATTAAAAATTGGAGAAATTTCAAGGTCAGAAGGAAGTTTTGATTCATATGCATTTGCATAAAAATTCGTCAAGATTTTACAAGGATGAATTTTCTTAACCTTCAATTTATTGTAGGTTCCCTTAGGAAACATTTCCTTTATAATATATGCCATTACTAAATCTCCAACCTGAAAATTAACTCCCCTTCTCTTCAAGTCTTCTCTTTGTTTGTATTTTCCAGCACTTTCCTGCAATTTTATCCTAACATTTTCTTGTAGCTCATGCATGCAAGATGCAAATTCTTCATCATAGGCACTTTTTTCTTTTCTTATCCTCCCAAATTCTTGAGTTCATACAATCCTCTTGGATGCATTCCATACACAATTTTAAAAAGACTCATACGTGTACTCATGTTAGGTGAATCATTATAGGCAAACTAAACTTGATCAAGAGCTAAATCCCATTGTTTTGGATTTTCATAAACAAGACTTCTCAAAATATTTCCCAAGATCCTATTTACCACTTTAGTATTCCTATCATCTTGAGGATGATAAGAAGAGATAAAAATGATATTTGTACCCAATTTCTTCCATAAAGTTCTCCAAAAATGACCAACAAATTTAGTATCCCTATCAGAAACAATACTTAAAGGCAGACCATGTCACTTCACAATTTATGAAAAGAACAAATTAACAATATTTGTTGCATCATTGGTCTTATTACAAGCAATAAAATGAGCCAATTTTTAAAACCTTTCCGCGACAACATAAATAGAATCATCCCCCCTCTGATTTCTAGGCAATCCCAGAACAAAATCCATACTGATGGAATCCCAAGGCCTAGTTGGAATGGGTAGGGGTTGATACAGTCCATTGTTTTGTCTTCTCCCTTTGGCATGTTGACATATCCTACATTTTTCAACAAACTTCTTCACATCATGTTGCATTCGCGGCCATAATTAAAAAAGTACTCACCTGAGCAAATTTTTTTTCTTCCCAAAATGACCTGACAAACCTCTATCCTGTTTCTCCTGTATCATATTTTATGTCATAGAATATTTAGGGATGCACAATTTACTACTCTGGAACAACAACCCTTCTTGTATCATATTGTTTATTAGCACTTGTACTAAAATTTAAGGATTTTTACATATGCATCTGCACTAATTCCCCTACTGAAGCTTAGACCACTAAGATAAAGAGTAAGGCCTAGAATATTTATATCAAATGACCTTGAAGGATATTGATGGGGTTTCTATATGTTCTAAGGAGGTTTATCCAATGCTTTGAAATACAAAATTGATGAAAACCCCAAGTTTTAGCCCTATAAATATGCCTGAATTAGAAAAATCTGATCAAGGTTAAAGGATGACCGACATCGATGGCCTACATGCACAGCGGAGAAGATCAAAGGCCACAAATCATTTTTTCCAATGGAAGATCAAGATTAGAAAAGTGAAAAAGGAAAAATTTGGTTGTGAAAGATGGTAAACCCAAATTCCACTTTCTAGATTCTGAGATCCGATGGTCAAGGATGACTCCGGAATAAATCAACCGTCCATGAAAGGCGGGAAGTAAAAAGGAAGAAGGAGAAAGGGCCAAATTTGGTGATAAAAGTCGGTAAATATGCCTTCCGCTAGTTTATGGAAAGGAAATATCGGAAAGAAAAAGATACAGAATTTGGTCATAAAAAAGTTAGAATCTTGTTTTTCATGATCTACAAGATCGACGGCCCACACATTTTCCACCAAAGATCAATGTCTTAGAAAGGAATATAAATTTGGAATTCCACTCTCCAATTTTTTCCATCCTGTAAGATCTACAATTCAGAGAGCTTCCACACAGATTAACGGCCAAGAAGGGAGAAGAAAGGAGGAAAGAGGAAATATAGAAAATTTGGTTATGAAAAGTCGGAAGCCATATTTATGCTTTCTTCCAACCCACAATATCAACGGTTCGGAGAACTTCTACACAGATCAATGGGCCAGAAGGAAGCAAAAATGTGGAAAGTGGAAATAAAAAAAATTAACATCGTGAAAGTAGAAATCTCGACTTTCGTTTTCTGCAACCCGCAGCTTTGATCCCAGATCAACGGTGTAGGATGAATATTTTAGAAATCAATGGTTAAAGAGCAATTTAATGGGTGGAATTTTAAAGGATGAAGGAAACCATTGCAAGATGTTCGGAGATCCTTTGAACAATCATTTTCATTAAGCAGTCCTGAGTCCTAGACGTCATTTTTTCCATTTTTAATCCACCACGCGCATCTCGGCATGCTTTCTTGATTTGTTTTGTGGTCATGGTGAATCTGCCAGATCACAATTTGTTAATATTTTGCATTTGTGAGTTTTATTCCCATATCATAACTGAGTTTGGATATATTTCGAGGTTGGTCTTGGGATCCCATGAGACTATAAAATGTAACCTAAATAGAGGAAGAAAGGGATGGGATTCAACATTCATATTTTGAATCCTATGTGCTTGGTCTTGTAGCTTTGCAACTTTTCTTGGGAGAATTAATGCAAATTATTTCATGAGTGTCTAAGATTCATCATGATGTTCAATGTTCACTATGTGTTCCCCTATATGCTTCATTTCTATGTTTGTGTAGTTTCTGCTAATTCATTTCTAGTTGTATGCAAGGAATTCTTTCTTTGTCTAGCACTCCCTATGTCATATAACATGTTTGTTATGTGTTTATGGTCAATTTCTTTGGATTCATCCTCTGTTAGATGCTCTATTTTGGTTATCATCCTTTACTGTTTCTTCTGATAAAGGTTTTTCAAGAGATTCATCCATAGATAGGTTCCCCCTGTCTCATTGGGATTCTTTTCATTTCCCCTTGCCATCCCTCAAATATATTTTGTTGAATATTAACACCTTTTTTTCCTCAGATTGCGAAGGTTATAAATGGTCATTATTTGTTGTAAGTCCTTGAATGTTCTAGTTTTTGACTCCATTTCTCAAAGGTATTTAATATATTTATGTCTTACACTCTTTAAAATCCAAACAAACCTTCCCCTCAGAAATCTATCCTTCTAAATGATTGTTTAAATATATATGTGTATGTGAATGACCTTGTGACAAAGAGAGAGCCCTCTCTAACTGTATAGGCTAGAATACAACCTAAATATTGGTTTGAAATGTTTACCCCAATGATTCTCCTACCAAAACCATAGGAAAATTATTGGGTGATAACATCATGGCACCATTGTCGAGGACTAATTGCTATTATCTCCTCGGGGAAATGATATTGTTCTAGTTCTACAACCTGGTTGAGCAACCAGTCAGAGACACATGCTGGTTGTACATGCTCTGGTGACTCCACTCAAAATTTTTGGAAGGTGACTCCACAGGGAAATACTAGAGGCCAAAAGAACCAACACGAGGAGAAATCATGATGCTGAATCTTTCCAAGATATTTTTTTATCCAGAGAGTGTTATTCGAAGGGCCAATAATATGGAAATGTTAGTTAGAACTCTTTCCTTACCTATTGAAGGTGTTGTTTTTTTTTTAATTATATATCTGAGCATTGCAATGAAGTGTTTGGGCTAGCTATCCCTAGGACTAAATCTGATTCCAGCTTCTCTGAAGTGGTTTTTGACACCTCTGTATTTGAATTCTCTCACATTTCCTGGTCACCCCAGACCTTAGAGCCTATGGGAAGGGATCTCCAACACTTTCCTGACCCAGAGTTCCCCCTATTTTTCTCTAAAATAATTGCATTAATCTCCACTTTCAAGCTCAAGAAAACTACATCATTCACTTTTAGAACCCCTCATAGCTCTCTAGTTCCTCACAACACACTGATTTTTTCTATCACACCAACTTCTATCCCTCTTGGAAACTCTGCCTTACCTCCAAGGATGGAAAATAGGTTTGCCCCTATACTCCACCCTGCTTCTCTTCATGAACTTCCTCAGGGATACTCCCAAAGGATCAAACAGGTTCATGGGAAGAGGGGGTATTCAATTAAGGAACACTTGCGATGGTTTTTAGACTAGGTAGATCTGGAGGAAGTCTCTGTGATGATGTTAAGGTTAGACTATTTTCCCAAACCTTAGATGGAGAAGCAAGAAAATGGTACAAAAACATCCCATACAAATCTATTATGAGCTATCAAGCCTTTGAAGATTCTTTGAAGGACAAATGTGCAGAAAAGAAGAACCCTAAGCAATATATGTCCCAATACCATTCCATGAGGAGGAGGGAGAGTAAATATATCCAAGAATTTTCTTATAGATTTATGAATACATATCATGCCATCCCTTCCCAGTTCAAACGTCCCCCTGGTTCTTCCCAACTCCAATATGCTAAAACCTTTGATAGTGAGTTTACCTTGTGGCTAAGTGAAAGAAGATCAGCCTCCTTATCATATATGATGAAAGATGCCATAGAGGTAGAGGTAAACCTGACTGCTACTAGAAATAAGAAAAGGGATGAGGGAGAATGGAGAGAAGAGGAAGGAGAAAGAGGAGAGAGAAGTGTTGATCTTAGTTTTGTCACCATTTTTGGCTAGTAAATTACACTTTTTGACATCCAGTTTGTCATCCTTTTGACAAATTTCTGTCATACAGCTTATCATTCATCCTTAGGTATGAATATATTTGGATTTATGCAAATTCTGGTTGATTATTGTTATTTCACGATTTTATTAATTAAAATCGATGCTATTCAAGAACACATTTGATATATGTGTGAATTGTTTTGCAGGTTATAGTCCTTCAATGAGCCAACAAATGGACACGCATCATGCTAGCTATGCGTAGATCGCAGCTAACTCGCCATCTGGCTTGTCGATCAAGCCGTGCATTCTTTGATGGCATATTCCACAACGTTAAAGGATAGAATGGTCTACAACTATTTTTTTGTCCACACATCTGGATGATAGAATGACCCTTGCTATAGAAGGCTCATCAGCTTTCCTTCTCTATTCGACATCATGACACCAGTCCACATCAAAGAGGATCCTCATGACATAGCACATGCAATGGAGAACCAGCATGAGAGGAAGAAGGAGAAGCATTGTGTGTTCAAATTCAATCATTCATTTGTAATAACAGTTGATGAAAGGGTCAACCCGCTCATCCTTGTAAAACACTATATATTTGCCTCTAAGCGAGAGCGTAGTTAGCCAGTTTTACATTCTGTCAGTGGATTTTAGAGAAACTCTGTAATATTGTTCCGCGTTTTAATAGAAGTTACATTCTTGTTGTGTATATGATCTTGTTTGTGTAAGAATTTAGTGAAGCATCACCTTGATTGCTAAGAGGGCCCTCATCAACCAGTGGTTTTCATTCTTCTGTGTATTTTTGTCATCCCTTTCCTTGCAAATAAGTACATTTGTTTCTAATTTGTTTATGTGATTAAGTTACTATAATCGTTTATTCTTTTGTTTCTGTAATGTATGCTTGCTGAAGTTTCTAGAATCCATATTATAATGTTTGTAGTTTCTATTTCATATATTAAAATAACCAGTTGCATGCATAGTTTGCTTATAGTTTCCCTTCGAGTCTTTTCCAGCTTATGATTTAGTTTTATATTGACAAGTACACAGAGTAGATTCCTTTAATATCCTAGAATCAAGTTGCAATAGGTTTAGTTTTGTTAAGTCTTGTATTGTTAGAAGTTTGCTTTGGTTATATTTTAGTTTTTCTAATGATGCAACAGGTAATAATTTCCTTCTAATCATGAATTAGCTTAAGTTATTTTGTTGTTGAATTCGATCACTAAGTAGGTTTACTTCCTTTCCTTTATGCATTTTGTTTTCATGTGCAAAAAATCAGCAGATAATTAGATCATTTAGGATATTTATATTGTTTTCTCTATACATACTGTCATTCAGACATCTTGTTCAACCTTTCATTTAGACCTACCTTCCAGTTTGTTATCCAGCCCTTCGTTCAGCCTTCAATATTCATGTTTTGAAGTTCTATTTCTTTAGCTTTCGAATTCTATGTTCTTTTGATAATTAGATACTGGTTATATTTATCATTAGGACCTTAGGTTATATTATTTAAAGTATTATCAAGTTCCATCCTTATTTTCCACCTTATCTTACCTAAATATGCTTTGAGTTATACTTTGTTTTGTTTCTTTTATCTTTGATTTCCTTATTCAATATTGTTGCAATGTGTGGTAATTATATCTTTAGTTTGGATTGATTTATCCTTGTGTATGTTGATTTTAGGGTTATACATGTTAAAACTCTAGAGAAGTACGCTAGCACCTTGTAAATTGATCATAGCAGTAGGAATTGTTTCTTTCACTGTTTGGTTACTAAAGAGATTTGCCGAGTAGGATTTAAAGGAGTTATCTTTATTAAGTTTTCTACTTGCTTCTTATTAAAGTTTTCTTTATTAATTTTTCTACTTGCTTTCCTAATTAAGTCTTCTTTATTAAGTTTTCTACTTGCTTCTTATTAAACTTATCTTTATTAAGTTTTCTACTAGATTCTTTCATTAAGGTCTTTTACTTGTTTATAAGCTAGATTTCCCTTACATTTGTTTCATATAAGAATTGGTTATTTATGAAAGTAATATTTAAAAAGAATCATGTCTCTTAATGGATTAGTTGTTCATAATATATTTTTAGTTAAGAGTCAGTTGCTTATGGAATAGATCACCATGTTTACCATCACCTGTAATTGGACCTTCCTTAGCTTCCACATATTTGTAGAAGTTAAGTTAGATTTGATTCCATTTAGTTTCTTTACTTCTTTTGAAATCCATTTTAACACTACTCCTCCAGTTCCAATCACAGTGAATGCATATCCATAGATCAATCAAGGAGAGTGGAATTAGATAGTTCAATTTGAACCATTATGTACATTTGTTAATTGTATGTATAGTTGGTTTCTAATATAATCCTTCCTTGTATAGTTAGTTTCTGAAATCGTTAAAAAGTAGAATAGTTAATTAATAGGTTTTACTATAAAGAGTAGAATAGTATTGTTTATATATTTATCTTTCAGTAATTTTCTATAGAGTAGAGTAGTAAAGCTTGATACTGATCTAATCTAATGCTCTGTTTTGGTTTAATGACTTTCATAGTTGAATTTATAGGAGTTTGACTCGGTTTATCATTTTGAAATATATTTCGATCTTTTCTTTGTTAAAATATTTCCACAAAACCATAAGAACCCCTCTACCTTCACATATACTTTGTGTCAAATCTAAGTTTACCAACCTCGGTCGATAATTAATTATTAGGTGAATTAATTAAGACATTATAACACCCAACATTTTTTGCCGCCGTTGCCGTGGAGGTGTTCAGTAAGGTAGAGTAAGTAGAATTCCCTTATGAAGTTTAGTAATAGGCTGGTGGCAAGGGAGTGGTAAGACGAGAGGTAAGAATATAGGTATCTATTATAAAAGGTGCCCCCAAATCTAGTAGTAGTAGTATTAGTAGCATAGGTTCCCCTTTAGTTTAGTTTTTCATGAACATACCTAGAGATTCTAAGGGTAGATACGCTAGAGATAATTCCCAAAATATTATTCAAATCCCTACTAACCTTTACGGGGGATGAAATACCCCAATCACTAACTCAACAGAAAGAAATAAAAGAACCCACATAGGAAGTAGTTCTACTTGGAAACCTAAAGACTTTATAGGAGAAACCATAGACAGGGAATAAATCCTAGCGGGGAGTCCTAAGGATCCCATTTCTGAAGAAATTCAAGAGGATCAACCTGTGGAAACCCGCAACCCTCCACTAGTGCAGAAACCTAACAATACAACTTTCTCATTAGTAGGGGATCCTAACTTTGTTGATTTCATTGATCTTGACCAGGTACAAGCCCTCTTTGGTGGCTCAACAAATATAGTTATTTCACAGATAGAAACCTCCACAGTAGCACCTACCATTCCTATAGAATCTAATAAAAACATAGTTGGTCGTAGGAAGATCTCCCCCAAAAAAGAACGTTGGGATGACCCATTATCACCTCGAAAGGAGCCTCTTAGGCACACACTCTTTAGGATTCAAACCTACATGGAGCGATGGGGAGAGAATGAAGATAATGATGAGGTTAGAAATGATGAAGGAGAAGGAGAAAAACAAACTAAGACTACCTTTGGGTTTCCTATTTTAGACACTGCACAAGATATAAATATGAAGAACATCCCTCCTTCCTCCTTAACTAATTTCTATGGGAAAAGTAATGAAGATCTGGACACATTTTTGTTCGAGTTTGGCATCCTGTGTAGAAGTTATAACTATCTACAAGATGCCCATAAATTCAAAAAATTTCCATCTACACTGAAAGACTCTTCCTTAAGATGGTTCATGGGATTAGGATAATCTAGTATTAGGACTTGGGAAGATTTGAAAACTACATTTTTATGAAAATACCAATAGTATTGCAAACCAAGAGACTCTCAAAATGATATCTTTAAGATACATCAACTTGAAGACAAGATATTGGAAGACTATATTGAAAGATTATATATACATTACATAAATCTAAACATAATGACCTTCGAGAAGATGCAGTACGAATAATCTTCCTTAAATGGATCTTAGAAGACCTGGTAGAAAACCTCAATCTCATGGCATCTAGCGATATCTCTCATAAATATTTTTTACAAATTGGGGAGATATGTATAAATTACTCTAGGAGTAGGGGGAAAGACGGGAGAAATATTCGGGAGCCTTATAATAGAAATATAAAAGGAAATACTCCCAGTTCAGGAGGAGTCAGAAGGATGGAATTAGGAAACCTATTGGAAAATTTCAAAACTGATATTTTAGGAGCAATGGGTTCCCAACTAGATGCATTACCAGATAATAAAAGGCAAGAAGAGGAACGAGCAGCGATGAGTATTTTTAGTCCAAGATTTAGAACTAAACATCCCCGATGGAAATACCCATTAAATAACATCTATGTATGTCACATCTATATAGAGGAGCATCCAACAAATGATTTCCCATCGTTAGGGTTACAATCCATATACAAGAGTGGGGATGTTGGTGAAACATCCAGGAGGCCTCTATGGAAACCAAGGGACCCGCCACCATATCATAATTTGTCACCATATTCTCCACCTTATTACCAACCTTACCAACCACCTCAGCATTGGAACACTACAAGTTGGCAGCATTGGCCACCCCAATATCCTCCTCCTCCTCATTTTACTTAGCAACAGTATTGGCCACAGGGGTGGAGGGGACAATCCTACCCCCAACCACCACTTTTCTCTGCACCTAATCACCCATATCCTCAACACTCAGCCAATACCCAACAATTTTTACTAGGTTTTGCGCCTCTAGTTCCCCTTATTACACAACAACCTCATCACTTCCAAAATACAAACCCTCCATGACCTACATTGTTACCTGCACAACTGATACCTAATCCAAATAATAAGCCAACTCAAGATCTTAATAGAATCGAGTTGAAAACTCTTCCATCTTACGTTATTTCAATTTTACCTGTACATGAGATATAATTACAATCTGGAAGAGTTGTAAATGGAAGACCCAAGTCATTAGTTTTCATTCATGAAGACAATGACGAAAAAGATTCAAAAAAAGTCATGAATGATGCTATTATGTAGGATGTGGATATTCCAAATATCCCAGTGCATACCCATCCTCAGCAAGAACCCATTCAGGAACAAAGGATTCCTCCATTTCCAGAATGAATAGCAATATAAAAACCCATAGTTCATCCCGAGTATGACATTATGAATGAACTAAAGAATATCTATTTCAAAATTCCTCTATTACAAGCTATTAAGGATATACCAATTTACACCAAGGTAATAAAGGAACTATGCATTAAGCACCCAGGAAAGAAGCAAAAATACCCCCTCATAATTCATGTTATAGGAGAGATGTCTTAGTGTATGACAGACCAATCTTGGATTGCAAAATATACAAACCTGGGGGCCCCAGTAGTAACTGTGATTGTAAATAATACCGCCATAGAAAATACACTTATCGATTTAGGATCTTCCATTAATATGATGACCAATGCAGTTTTAGAAGTTTTACAATTGGGTCAGTTTCTCTTACCTACCCCTTCAATCCTAGAACTAACAGACCATACCATAGTAAGACCTGCTAGAGTCCTAGACGATATTATTGTATCAGTAGCTTCATGGGAATACCCTATCAACTTTATGGTTGTGGAATCAAAGGATCTTTCTAAAGGACATCCTATTATCTTAGGGAGACCATGGTTAGCCACTTCTAATGCCTTTATAGGATGTAGGGATGGGGAACTGACCATTTTGAATGGGTTGTCTACACAGAGAATTATTTTATATCCCCCAACAAAACCTGTAACTAACAATTTTTGGTGGTTATATTGCCCCTTAGGGGATTAAAATATTGAATATCTCTTTTTTCCTAGTGACTATTCCTGGGCACTTCAGAAGCAAACTACTAAGAATATATTAAACCAGTTTGTCTCTTCCACAACTTGTATAAAGTTTCCGCATTATTTTTCCCAACTCAATCAGATCTTTAGAGATGTGTTTCAAGAAAATATGGCTCTCTCGACATTCGTAGAAACACCATGTGTATTTTCAATTGAAGAGCACATAGGGTCTTATACTGTACCTTGTGAAGTTATCCCTGGAAAATTTTTACACATAAATGCAGGGTTAACTAAGAGCCAACAAGAACAATTGCTTAAGGTCCTTAAAATCCAATCTAGATAATTTTCATGGGAATACACTAAAATGAAAGGTATACACCCTAACACCTGTATTCACCATATCTACATGGATCCAACCATTCCACCTGTGATACAGCCTTAGAGGAGGATGAATCCTGCTCTAAAAGATATAGTAAAAGAGGAGTTACAAAAACTTCTCAATACTGGTTTCATCTATCCTATATCTGACAGTAAATGGTTGTATCCTCTAGTGGTAGTCTCAAAGAAAGTCATAGGGAAGTGGTGTATTTGTGTTGATTTCAAAGAGCTAAATAAGGCCACTCTTAAACACTGTTTTCCTTTTCCCTTTATTGATCAAGTGTTAGATACCTTGTTAGGAAAACAATACTTTTCCTTTATTGATGGGTATAGTGGATATAATCAGATTTTAATAGCACCCGAGGATCAAGATAAGACCACTTTTACATGCCCTTGGGGAACATACGCCTATAGATTTTTTCCATTTGGCTTATGTAATGTACCTGCCACTTTTCAACATGTAGTTTTAGGAATTTTTGCTGATTTTATACATGAATATGTGGAGGTGTACATGGCTGATTTTACAACTTATGGTAATACATTTCAAGAGGCCCTTAATAACCTTGAGAAGGTCCTAATTCAATGTCAAGAAACAAACCTGGCCCTTAGTCATGAGAAATGAAAAATGTTATTAACAGAAGGTATAGTCTTGGGGCATCATGTTCCTTCCCAAGGAATCAAGATGGATCCTGCAAAAATAGAAGTAATTGTTGGCCTTCCTTCTCCAAAAACTCAAAAAGAGGTAAGAAGCTTTCTTGGCCATGCAGGCTATTATCATCATTTTATTGATAATTTCACTAAAATAGCTACACCAATGCTTAAGCTGCTTACAAAGGACGTAGAATTCCAATGGACTGCATCTTGTCAAAGTGCTTTCGAAGTCTTAAAAGATAAATTATCAGTGGCGCCAATACTGAGGGGTCCTGAATGGTCCCTTCCTTTCCATATATCCACTAATGCTTCTGATACGGCCATAAGAGGATTCCTAGTCCAAAAAGAAGGCCAATCACCTTATGCCATTTATTTTATTAGCAAGAATTTGACCCATGCCGAGCTGAATTATATTGTTACTAAAAAATATTTTTTGGCAATAGTCTATTCTAATAATAAATTTTGCCATTACATTACAAGATATGAAGTTTTTGTGCATATGTATCACTTTGCCATCAGATTTTTAATGAATAAACCAATTACCAATGGTAGGGTGACTCGGTTTCTTCTTTTATTACAAGAATTTAACATTACCGTCATTGACCGACTTGGTAAAGAGAATTTGTAGCATATTTCCTTTCCCGTATTCAACATAATGACGGTAATAAACCTGTTGATGACACTTTTCCTGATGAACATATATTTGTTGTATCTATTCAAACCCCTTGGTTTGTAGACATCTCCAATTATTTAGCAATTATCACATTTCCCCACTTAAGAAGCATCGCATTATAGTTCAAAGATATAACTATTCCTGAGTTGATAATGATCTCTTTCGTATTGGCCCAGGTATTATTATTAGATAATGCATACGGGAGGATGAAATGACAGATATCATCTGTAGAAGGAGCAAGTCGACATAAGTCGACTTGAATGAAGACTGACTTAGTCAGCCGACTAAGTCGATGGGCCGACTAAGTCGGTCGACCGACTAAACTAAAAGATTAGTCGACTTAACTAACAGTCGTGTCGGTTCACTGAACCGACAGGTAGTTATTTTTTGTAACTATTTTTAACTGGTATATATTAGGCTGTTGAGCCAAGCAAGAACTCAGTTCAGTTCTGTGCCTTGTATGAACTCACTACATTAATATAATCTGTTTTCCTATATGTTCTTGTCTCTTGTCTCTTATTTATGGTTATGTTTTAGTATGTATTATTGGTAACCTTATGTGATCTGTGATATTACAACATTGGTTCCGTTGCCGGTAGTACATGTCTAAAATATAGGCTCACATATGATAACAGAGCAGGAGATCAAGGACTAGTGGAACCGTAAAGTTGCGAACTACTTGCAAAATTACGCCCGACGAAACAGATTAACAGTCGTTGAAGCTAGAGCCATATTTTTCACAGAGACACATGAAAAATTTGTCGAGTCTGTACCACAACTGTTGAAGCATCTTTTGGATGAGAAGACCGGACGCGACTAAAGAATAGCAGTTGCTAGATAAACTATTCCGAGGGGGACGTACAAATCTGTCGGAGTGGTTTGAGAGAATCATCGACGACTTCTGTGAGGAGGGAGCGGTCGAAGACAGGACGTCAGTGGAAACTGTCAAAGCACAATTCTACACAAATTTTATCGACCAATTCTTGTGCTCCCTGCCAACCTTGCTATTCAAATTCTTGATAGAGAAAGGAGTAGGACACATCGTCGAACCTAGACCACCCCTGTGCGAACAGCCACCAAACACCAACTGGGCGGAAAAACAGAGGAAGTGGGAGAAATTTATTGCAGAAAGGGAGTGGGAATACTTCTTGAGCAAGTGATTCGAACTATCCGGGCTTTCTAAAAAGCATCGGGTAGGCTACAGGGGGGTAGCTGGTCATGTGTCGGAGGTAGAGTAAAGTGGATCCTAGTTGACCTAAGGCCTATAGCTATCACCAGTAATGAAAAGTCGACCGAAGGGAAATAGAAGGTATAGTATTGTAAGAAAGTATGTCAGACATTAAGAAAATCGAAAGGGATGAAAGACAGTAGCGAAGGGAAGCCAGACGAGAAAGAGCAGTAGAGCTGCATCAAAGACAAAACCCTAGGGAGACCGCTCGTGAGGAGATTCCGCCAGAGTCAGGTCATGACCGACATGGAGAGGGCGTAGAAGAGGAGACAACACCTACGGAAGAAGAAGTGTGGATAGAGCAGCCTGAAGCTCTCCAAATAACTGTCCCCGACCAAGGAGTAACCCTTTCCCTAGTAAATCTGCGTACCACAATACAGACTATTATTGAAGATGACCTCCGATTGTGAGCTGGTGACATTACTATATGGAGCCAACTAGGTGATTAACCATTCCCGGGATGACTTGTTATATGCCGACCGCTCAAAGGGAATTGGATGACCTTTCAAATGGCACCATCCTTTCGGAGTATCCACTTGCTCTTATCGACACATGAAGGAGCACCCCCCCTGCCACATATAGCTTTCGAAGAAATCCAAGAGTCATACCTGAGCACGCAAAGTTCCAGCGGACCATCGACAATACAAATCCACAACAATCCACTGTACGACGCAAAATTGACCACCGACGGAGGCACAAGTTCCGTCGACCAAAACTCCTCAGGCTCAACTATATCAACGACCCCACCTCTTTCACCACCACCCACACCCCCACCTCCACCGCCGTCAGATATCAGTGACAACGACTCAGACATGGGTCACGGAACTACCCACATTCCTCTCTATGAAGGGGATGAAGACCCCAGACGACATTGGTTCATCTGCGAGTCCATCTGGGATGCAAACCAGGTGAAGGATGAAGACCGATAGATGGCTCAGTTCGCAGGAACCTTACAGAAAAGGGCACTGACCTGGTATATGACCTTTTCAGAACGGAAACCCAGAGCAACGAAAGCTGAAATTAAAGCACAGTTCTTATCCTTTTTCAATACCCTAGATGCTAAGCACCTGGCCGCTAAAAAGCTCAAGACAACGCAGCAAAAGCTAGGGGAAATTGTCCGCCATTATGACAAACGCTGGAAGGACCTGTTGAGTCAATTAGATTATGTTATTGATGAACAATTGCTAATTCAATGGTTTCTTGCAGGCTTATCACAAAAAATACACAGACACATCAGTCTGGAAACCTTCAAGACATATGAAGATGCGCTGACTAAAGCTCTGCAGGTGGAAATGGACGAAGATATACCTACCTATCCGATGGACCACAGGATCGAAGAACAGCTAGAAAGTGTCCAGAAGTCCTTCAAAGAATTGTCCCTCAAAAATCAAGAAATCTGGTGTACAAAATGTTCGACGGCCGGACACACGAAAGATAATTGTCGACATGAATACAGCCGACAAGATGTCCGATTTGTGCAAACTAAAGTCTTTTGCGATATTTTCCAGGAGACCGGAGATCATTCCACAAAGGAATGTGCATTTAACATGAAGAATGCAAAAGCTTCCTGGTGCGCCATTTGCGAGACAAAAATTCACAATACGGTCGACTGTCAACTAAACCTGAAAAACAGACAGAACTATCAGGCGGTCTACCAGACGAATGCAGTGGCGCAGAGCAATGAGCAAAATACTACCAATGACCAGAACAAGAAACGATATGAAGGTTGACGATATGAGAGTCGGTATGAAAATCGACGACAAGGGTTTGGAGGAAGAGGTCGATTCGTCGGGAATCGCGACATCCGACCATGTCGATCTAGCCAGTGCTTCATCTGCTATAAGGAAGGACATAGATGTGCAGACTATCCTTACAAGGACAGAAATGACCTTAAATTCTGTACGCATTGTGGGGTAGGCGATCACTCTCTAGAGGATTGTCCTACCATGTTAGAAAAAAATCAATAATAAAAAGAATGTTAATGTCTTGTCTTGTGTACAAAAGCATGATATATTAACCACTAAAAATCTGCATATTGTTACTCGTCAAGGCACAAAAACAGGCCCTGATAACCCACAAATTAGTAAAATTAAAAACACAAATGGTTATCCGGATCCCCTGAAGGAAAAACAAACTTATCAAGAAGCCACACACATATTTCAAGACATTGCATAGCAAGAAGATAGTATTACCAGTCGACTTAGCACGACACAGCAATTAACACATCTCATCCAAACCGACAAATCCGTAGCCCAGTTTATTGATTTATTACACGAAATAAAAATCACTAACTGTGGAAAACAAACTAAGAACATTTGTAACCTCAATCAAAAAGATAAAAATGATGTCGACCCACTTGTCGACCTAGAAATCAAAGGTTATCACGTCCGATAAGTGGTGCTCGATTTCGGGTCTCAGGTAAATATCATGACCGGAGATACATGGGAAAAGTTGGGCCGACCTCGACTCTATGAGTCAGGAATTTACCTAAAACTCACCGACCAAGGCCTTATTGAACCCATTGTGGTTTGGAAAGATGTCGACACGACCATCAAGGGAATCTCGACTAAGGTTGATTTTGAAATCATTGACCCGAAAGAAGGATCTAGCTCCTTCCCCGCACTAGTTGGTCGACCTTGGGGATGAAAGATGAAAGCCTCCATATCCCTAGGCAAAGAATTAATTAAGTTAAAATGAAATGGTCAAAGAGTCATCGTACCCATTAATCCTTCTCTAGGAGCACCTTGGACCGAACCAATTGATGAGGAAGTCGATGTCTGATAGCTCTACCAGATTCATAATAATACGGACTACACCGAGCCAAAAATTTATGGGGAACTTCACTTAGGTAACCAAGACTCAATTGGTTACAATTCAAATGCTGAATTATATGACTGGGAGATGGAAAATTATGAAACACAAGAAAGAGGGTGATGGACTATACAAAAGGTACAGAAAAACCCCACCCGATAGTGCTTCACTGTCTCTATTATCCCCAAAGTATTGGAAAACAAAATCAGGGAACGGCCTACATTACAACCGACCAATTTACATAGTACCCAACTGCCAAGGTATAAGGAAAGGGAATCCCCAACAATGCACCTTGAACAAGTATCTAAAATATTGGCGAACATGGAAGACTTCAAAGCTTAGTGGAAATATTTACAGGTCAAGCAGCTAGATGGTGGAACACCCACCAGACAAAATTGCAGACCTGGACAACTGCTTCAACTTTCTTTGTCGAATGATTGGTGGGAAAATGATAACTCAGGAAGCTCAAATCCCTATCTTTTTCCAAGGCCAAGACCCAGAAGAACACATCAAGCTTTGTGAAAAAGAGTGGAGACGGCTTGGACACAAAGATGAGCGAGCCTGGCCACATTTGTTCCCTTCAACCCTAGCTGACTTGCCTACTAAATGGTATAAAATGGAGGAGGCTAGAGGAGAAACTTTCTTCTGGCCTGAACTTAAATAAAATTTTATTAAGGACTTCCAGTTCATACCCCAAAACGAAAATTTGGCTAAGACAGCAAACCAAATCAAAAAATTTCTTCAACCGACAGCTAACCAATTCAACCACGACCATCGACAAATCAAGGACTGTAACAAGATACAAGCTGAATCAAAATCACAGTCGACATGATTACACTTGGAAAATGAACACACAGAAGGTAAGAGATTTAGGTGGAAGACTGACCACATTGAAACAACCAAGCCGGTCTACTCAATCCTGAAAGTCGAGACCACCGACAAACCAGACCTAGACAGAATGATTGCAGCCGACTTTCCGGTGAAATTCTCACAGTTTCAAGAAGGAAGTCGGCCGATCAATGAAGCTAAAGCACCAGGGTGGCTGGATGCCAAAGTGAAAACTAAGGAGGTCGACATTTCAAACGACGACCGTCCAAAAATAGCTAATATTGGAGACTACTGGAACGAACACCAAACCACCGAAATCATCAACTTACTGAAAGAATTCCAAGATGTCTTTGCAAGGGATTACAAAGACTTAAAAGGGTTAGTACAAGAAATGGGAGAAATGAAAATAGATACTAAACCTAATGTCCGACTTGTCAAGAAATGACCTTACAAACTAGCTCATAAGTATAAGGAGATAGTTAAGAAGGAAATAGACAACATGTTAGTAACAGGAATTATTTACCCCATCGACTAGTCGGAATGGGGAATTCCCATGGTCGTACATCCAAAGAAACATGACCCGATCAGGTTAAGAATTTGTGTCGACTTTAGGGAGCTCAACAAAGTCACACTCACAGATCCATTCCCCACCCCCTATGCTGATGAAATATTGAATGAAGTTGCCGGCCATGAATGTTATTCATTTACAGATGGATTTTCAGGGTATAATCAGGTACCCATAGCAAAAGAGGATCAAAAGAAAACAACATTTGTATGTGAATTTGGGTCCTTTGCATATAGAGTTATGCCTTTTGGGTTGAAGAATGCACCTACAGTATTCTCACGAATTGTGGTCAAAACATTCCAAGAGTATATCTATAAGACCATGGCAGTATACTTCGATGACTGGACCATATATTCCACCCTAAAGGACCACTGCACCTGGCTCCGACTTATGCTGGAGAGATGTCGACAGATACAACTCTCCTTAAATATTAAGAAATGTACTTTTATGACTCCCATTGGCATACTCTTAGGGCATATTGTCTGCAAAGACGGTATAAAGGTCGACTTTGCCAAAATAAAAATCATCCTCGACCTAAAACCCCCAATAAACCCTAAACAGGTCCGAGTGTTATTGGGCCATACAGGATACTACAGGAAATTCATCAGACATTATTCAGATATGACTTATCCTCTGGAGGAACTGCTAAAATATGATCAGGATTTTATATGGATGGAGGAATGCCAAATATCCTTCGACAAATTGAAAAGAAAACTGGTCGAAGCACCCATACTTAAATTTCCAAACTGGTCGACTAAATTTCATGTACATATTGATGCATCAGGCATTCCAATTGGATCCATCCTTACTCAACCAGGGGATGATGGGATGGAATACCCTATCGTATACAGCAGTCGAAAACTAAATGAATATGAAAGGAACTACTCGACCACTGAACGAGAAGCCCTAGGTATTGTCTTTGCTCTCCAGAAGTATCGACATTACCTATTGGACAACCCTTTTATATTTTATACTGACCATCAAGCTTTGAAGTACCTTGTTAATAAACCCCTTCATCATGGACAAATCTGCCGATGGTTACTTCTTTTTCAAGAATTTGAGTTTGAAGTAGTGGTCTGACCAGGAAAGCTAAATGTCGGACCCGACCACCTATCACGTATCGACACAGGGGAGGAACCAACCGGAATCGACAACGATCTGCCAGATGCACATCTATTTCACATAGAAGTAGTACCCGAAGAACTAGAAGAAATTGCTCAGTTCTTGGAGACAGGTCAGGCACCTGAAGGTCTGAACACCAAGAAGAAACAAATCCTAGCTATGAAGGCTGCACCCTACAGCGTAATCAATGGATTTTTGTACAAAATGGGGTTAGACGACATTTTAAGAAGTTGTGTACTCAACCATGAGAGAGAACAAATCATGCATGAAGCACACTATGGACCTGCAGGAGGACATTTTCAAGCGGATACAACTGCCAGAAAAATCCAACAGTTAGGCTTATGGTGGCTGACCATCCACAAGGATTGCAAAAACTTTGTTAGTTGATGTGATCGATGTCAACGACTTGGTCAACCTCTATCGAGCACAGAAATTCCCTTGATATCTGTCAACCCTAGTCTCACATTTGAAATTTGGGCTATAGACTTCATAGGACCTTTTTCTATCCCAGCCAAATGATCAGGTGCCAGATATATTATCATGACAGTGGAATATGTCACTAAATGGGTAGAAGCAGAACCTATCGATACATATTCAAGTGAGGTAGCTGCTAAGTTTATCTACGAAAACATTATCACCCGATTTGGATACCCACTCACATTGATTAGCGACCAAGGATCACACTTTATCAACAGAACCATCAAAAACTTGACCGACCAGTTTAACATCGACCACTGACGAAGCACTGCATATCATCCTCAGTCGAACGGTGCCATTGAAGATTTTAACAAAACACTAACCAAAGGGCTAACCAAAATATGCAGCACCGACAAAGATGACTGGGATGAGAAAATTCCTGCTGTTCTCTGGGCATATAGGATAGCATATAAGCAGTCAACCGACCAAACACCCTTTCGACTAGTCTACGGGCAGGAAGCAGTCGTCCCCCTGCATTTCCGACAACAGACACCTATTATTGCACAACTACTATATGTCGATGTCGAACAGGAAAGAAAGGACCGACTCTTTCAACTCAGTAAGCTAGAAGAACATCGAATCATGGCTATTCAACATTAGGAAATTCACAAACAACAACAAAAATCATGGCACGACCGTAACATCAAAAACAAACACCTCTCGATCGGCGACCTTGCTTTACTGTATAACAGTCGAGTCAAGGGAAAACCCAAGAAATTACACACAGAATGGATGGGACCTTATGTTGTTGAAGAAATACATCCCAATGGTTCAGTCCGATTGAAAACATTACAGAGCCTAGTATTCCGAAAGCTCGTTAATGGAGCCTGACTCAAACGCTACAAAAACTGGAAAAAAATAAATAAATAAATAAATAAATAAAAATCAAATAATGACCTTAACCGTCAACCAAAACCTATAAAAAGACAGAAAAATTCCAAAAACAAAATAATACATCCGACAACAAACCATGACAACAACTCACTACCTCGACCACCAACATCACTACCATCGACCATCTTCATCGAGCAGTCAGGTCGACCGTTTTCACCCACGACACCGACCATTGACCTCGAATGTCCCATCATGCATTGATGGCCTCGAGCGCAGAAACAAATCCTCCATTAAGTTGCACTTGAGTATTGCAACTGGACTATCAAGTCCACCATTAATACACCCATTTCGACACTCAACCCCATCCATGCCTATAAATAATGGACCGCTGAAGGTTCATTCACCACACCCATTTCCATCAGAGCACCTGCAATCTCAGTCGACCAAAGCACAAGAACCCTGTCAAAACTCCAACCAGTCTGACACAATGGCACCGAAACTAACCAGAGCTGCGGCCAAGGAAAAGGAGTTGCAAGCCGAGGACACCCCCTTGCTCAACAGACTCAAGAACATCAAAAATGCAAAGGTCTAGGAGGGACCATTTCAGAAACTTTGGCAAGAGATCCAAGAGTGGGCCTTTGTTTACAACTGAATGACCCTGGCCGCTGAGAAAATCCAGAAGAGCACCATTTTCCAATACCCTAACGCACCACTGATGGCAAGCTTCGGTGGGACAAAAGAGGCAGCGGTTAAATTCATCATCAGTTGTTACCACAATGGCCGATTTTATTTCGACCAACCGATTGACATAACCGGGGATGACATCTCCAAGCTTACAGGCCTGTCGAGCCAAGGCATTCCGGTACCTATTGGCATCAAAGAAGGGTTGGTCCAGAAACTTACGGGAACACCCACTGGGAAAAACTCGAAGGGACTAATGATCGGCCAGATTACGACAAGGATGCCATAAATTGTGGCTAAAATCATAGCAGTCACCCTCACATTGGCTGGTCGAAGCAGCGACCTTAAACTAGAAATGTTGGAGGCTGTCGACACGATCGCCACCGACGGCAGGATCTACCGATGGGGAGACTATGTCGTCGACATGGTCAAAACCATCTGCGAGCACTGCCAAGAGGTCAGAGGTATAATCAAGTTTCCATCCCTTATTATCTGGATTGTTATGTATCACATTTGTCCTGAAGGAAGTCCAGTCTTCCGGGAGTCGACCAGGTTCCAAATGCACAGATTTAAGCCCTTTTCACAAAAAGGCACCCTACATGAGCTGGCCCAGGGGAAAGTCTTTCTAGAAAACTGGTTCCAACAACTGAAGGTCTGCACGACAAGGTGGAGGGTGCCCTAGAACATCCAACGAAACCTCCCTGCTGAGTCTCACATCCAGTTGGAACTGGACCATACCTCCGTATGGTATATGCGCGGTCAAGACCCCAAAGCACAGGACCTCGACTACTACCTAATGGTCGACCAGATTTTTCGCGAGTTGAACTGATAGGAAAAGATGAAGATACCAGTCCCAGAGGCTGCCAAACAGGTCAACTTCTCCATTATCGAGCCGCTTACCGACCAGGAGAAGGAGGAGGACTACGAGCTTAATCTCTACATCAGCACATTTGTGTCGGAGGATACCCCGACCGTGCCCACTAGTCGGGTACACCTCACAATCAAACCTCTGACTGCCAAGGTAGTCGACCCCCAGACGATAGTACAACAACAGCCAACAGTGCCACAGATAACTCCACTGGCTCCAGCATCAGCTCCAGCAATAGTCGACCTAGCTCAGATACCCACAGGTGAAGTCGACGAAGCCGATCCTGAATATGCTTTATCCTGAAGCATCATCAAGAAGCTGGCTAAGGAGATAGCTGTCGCCCGGAAGAAAATCAAAACCCAAAAACAACAACAAGGGAGGGGTAAGCGTAAGCTTATTTTGGCTGACTCCTTTGACGATGAGGAGGAACTAGTAGCCGTGGCCATCGACATTGTCGAGGATGCCCGTGCCAATAAAGTATCCGTTGAAGTTTAGTTTCAAGGGTATCTGGAAGCAGGAGCTCCGGAGGGTCGGCCCAAGAAATCCAAAACACAAACGACGCCTGAAAATGTTGTCGACCTTGTGTCGACCCCCCCACCCCCATCTCCGACGCTCGTAGTCAAAGAACAAGCACCAGCAGAAGGGTTGGGCAGCCCCAGTGAAGAATATGAACGTGCAATCCCGGAGGCACTCAGAGCCAGGGTCAGCCAAGACGCTGAGCTTAAAGATTTTTTTGCGACACTGCCTTCACTATTTAAGTCGGCCCAGAAAATAAAGAGAACGACTCCTCTCAAAATACACAAATATATTTATGCACAGGAAACGACAACTTTTACCAGGATCAATGACGAGAGCGACATCATAGGACACAGACAGTCTGTCACCGAGCAGGTCGATCCCGAGACACAGAACGAACCACCCACGTCACCGTCCGAAGCAGCAATCTCTTCCGATGGAAGTCTCGACCATGTTGAAGCCACTCTCACAACCCCTGACCATACCCCCACTCCGTCCCCAACACCACCATCATCCCAAACTCCTTCCCCACCACCTCCACCGTAGAAATCCCCACCACCAGAATTACAGCCAAACCCAGCATAGCAACCGTTATCTTCACAACCAGAAGCCAACATCCCACCTCCTCAAAAAGGTCACAGATCACATAATGTTATAATCTCACAGATCACATAAGGTTACCAATAATACATACTAAAACACAACCATAAATAAGAGATAAGAGACAAGAACAGATAGGAAAACAGATTATATTAATGTAATGAGTTCATACAAGGCACAGAACTGAACTGAGTTCTTGCTTGGCTCAACAGCCTAATATATACCAGTTACAAACATTTACAAAAAATAACTACCTGTCGGTTCGGTGAACCGACACGACTGTTAGTTAAGTCGACTAATATTTTAGTTTAGTCAGTCGACCGACTTAGTCGTCCCATCGACTTAGTCGGCTGACTAAGTCGGTCTTCATTCAAGTAGACTTATGTCGACTTGCTCCTTCTACATCTCCCCCATGAACAAAACATTTCTTTGTCCCGAAGAAACAGGGAGGTACAAAAAATGAACTCTTGTGGATGCAGTCAGACTTGCTCATGCTGGGGGCTGTGCAGCCGGATGGTGGGTCTCCTTTGGACACAGATTTCGACGATAGCTGGAGATGTGATGGCCAGATGATGCTGAAAGTCGGTCCAAATCTGTAATGCCTTCTGGATATCGATCATTAAGTTTGTAATATTTGAAAGGATCGACATCTTTTCAGACATGGGCATTTCTGCGATGTTTTCCATGTTGGAACCCAACAGTTGGTTTTGCTCTTCTACAGCAGTGATGAGTCATTTCATCTGTGGACAAATGTGGTTGATGCTCCCTAGATTGGGAAGGGCCTGTTGAACCCACTGATGTGCCTCTCGTTCTAGTTTCTGCAGTTTGTTAGTCTCCATCACAATTTATTCTTCAATGGTCTGCCTCAGTTCTGCCTCTGTCGACTTTCGACTCTCCAGATCCTGAATGCCCTGCCTTGCCTGCCTGGTCTGCTGATAGACTTGCCCATAGTGATTAGGCCAGTCTCGTAATACTTCCTTGGTGACCACTGATTCTTCCATATGATCCTGGAGAACTTTGTAAGCTTCCGAGAATGCAGTGTGTTGGGCCAGGAGTAGTCGAATAGTCTCCTCCTTTTGTCCTTCTTTAGTCTCGTGCAGTCGAGTCTGGACGGTCGATACCATTGTCTCGAAGAGCTTATATGCTCTTTCAAGTGGTTGATCTGTGTCGACGTCTATATGGCCTAGTATCACGGTCTATACTAGAGCTCTGCATCGACCGAGAAACTCGACTTCTTCTGCATTTTTGGCGATTAGCTCTTTAGTTCTCCGATATGTTCTTTTCTTGGACTCTTTGGCCACTGTTTTTAGGAGTTGGCCGACCTCTTTGTCGTCCAAGGAACTTGCACCCTTTAGGTTAATGCAGAGGCCGGATGGTCTATGCTACTCTTTCTCTTTTTGTTGCTTGTCTGGCTATTGTTCTTGCTCCTGGGTACCTGCAGTAGTGGAAGTTGGGTCTGTGGTTGGTGGATTGGAGGTCGAGGGTTGTTCTGGTTGGTTAGGTGGTATAGAATATGGTTTTGTTTCTTTTTTAGGAGGAGGTATGGGGGACGGGGGTTTTTCTGTTTGAGGAGGTGGGATGTCGGCTTCTGGTTGTGAAGATAACGGTTGTTGTGCTGGGTTTGGCTGTAATTTTGGTGGTGGGGATTTCGACAGTGTAGGTGGTGGGGAAGGAGGTTGGGATGATGGTGGTGTTGGGGACGGAGTGGGGGTATGGTCAGGGGTTGCGAGAGTTGCTTCAACATGGTCGAGCCTGCCATCGAAAGAGATTGCTGCTTTGGACAGTGACGTGGGTGGTTCGTTCTGTGTCTCAAGATTGACCTGCTTCGGTGACAGACTGACTGTGTCCTATGATGTTGCTCTCGTCATTGATCCTAGTAAAAGTTGTCTTTTCCTCTGCATAAATCTGTTTGTGTATTTTGAGAGGAGTTGTTGTCTTTATTTTCTGGGCTGACTTAAACAGTCAAGGCAGTGTCGCAAAAAAAGCTTTAAGCTCAGCGTCCTGGCTGACCCTGGATCTGAGTGCCTCCGGGATTGCACATTCATATTCTTCACTGGGGCTTCCCAACCCTTCTGTTGGTGCTTGTTCTTCGAGTACGAGCATCGGATATGGGGGTGGGGGGGTCGACACAAGGTCAACGACATTTTCAGTCGTCGTTTGTGTTTTGGATTTCTTGGGATGACCCTCTGGAGCTCCTGCTTCCAGATACCATTGAAACTTAACTTCAACGGATACTTTATTGGCACGGGCATCCTCGATAATGTCGACGGTCGTGGCCGCTAGTTCCTCCTCATCATCGGAGGAGTCAGCCAGAATAAGCTTGTGCTTACCCCTCCCTTGTTGTTGTTTTTGTGTTTTGATTTTCTTCTGGGCAACATCTATCTCCTTAGCCAGCTTCTTGATGATGCTTCGGGATAAAGCATATTCAGGATCGGCTTCGTCGACTTCACCTGTGGGTATCTGAGCTGGGTCGACTGTTGCTGGAGCCGGTGCTGGAGCTGGTGGAGTTGTCTGTGGCACTGTTGGCTGTTGTTGTACTGTCGTCTGGGGGTCGACTACCTTGGCAGTCGGAGGTTTGATTGTGAGGTGTACCCGACTAGTGGGCACGGTCGGGGTATCCTTCGACACAAATGTGCTGATGTAGACATTAAGCTCGTAGTCCTCCTCCTTCTCCTGGTCAGTAAGCGACTCGATAATGGAGAAGTCGACCTGTTTGACAGCCTCTGGGACTAGTATCTTTGTCTTTTCATGTCAGGTCAACTCACGGAAAATCTGGTCGACCGTTGGGTAGTAGTCGAGGTCCTGTGCTTTGGGGTCTTAACCGTGCATATACCATACGGAGGTATGGTCCAGTTCCAACTGGATGTGAGACTCAGCAGGGAGGTTTTGTCGGATGTTCTAGGGAAGCCTCCACCTTGTCGTGCGGACCTTCAGTTGCTGGAACCAGTTTTCTAGAAAGACTTTCCCCTGGGCCAGCTCATGTAGGGTGCCTTTTTGTGAAAAGGGCTTAAATCTGTGCATTTGGAACCTGGTCGACTCCTAGAAGACTAGACTGCCTTCGGGACAAATGTGATACATAAAAATCCAGATAATAAGGGATGGAAACTTGATTATACCTATGACCTCTTGGCAGCGCTCGCAGATGGTTTTGACCATGTCGGCGACATAGTCTCCCCATCGGTAGATCCTTCCATCGATGGCAATCGTGTCGACAGCCACCAGCATTTCTAGTTTAAGGTCACTGCTTCGACCAGCCAATGTGAGGGTGACTACTATGATTTTAGCCACAATTTGTGGCGTCCTTGTCGCAATCTGGATGATCATTAGTCCCTTCGAGTTTTTCCCAGTGGGTGTGCCCATAAGTTCCTGGACCAACCCTTCTTTGATACCGATAGGTACCAGATTGCCTTGGTTGGACAGACCTGTAAGCTTGGATATATCATCCCCGGTTATGTCAATCGGTTGGTTGAAATAAAACTGGTCGTTGTGGTAACGACTGATGATGAATTTAACCACTGCCTCTTTTGTCCCACTGAAGCTGGAGAGATGTCGACAGATACAACTCTCCTTAAATATTAAGAAATGTACTTTTATGACTCCCATTGGCATACTCTTAGGGAATATTATCTGCAAAGACGGTATAAAGGTCAACTTTTCCAAAATAAAAATCATCCTCGACCTAAAACCCCCAATAAACCCTAAACAGGTCCGGGTGTTATTGGGCCATACAGGATACTACAAGAAATTCATCAGACATTATTCAGATATGACTTATCCTCTGGAGGAATTTCTAAAAGACGATCAGGATTTTATATGGACAGAGGAATGCCAAATATCTTTCGACAAATTGAAAAGAAAACTGGTCGAAGCACCCAGACTTAAATTTCCAAACTGGTCGACTAAATTTCATGTACATATTGATGCATCAGGCATTGCAATTGGAGCCATCCTTACTCAACCAGGGGATGATGGGATGGACTACCCTATCGTATACAATAGTCAAAAACTAAATAAAGCTGAAAGGAACTACTCGACCACTGAACGAGAAGCCCTAGGTATGGTCTTTGCTCTCCAGAAGTATCGACATTACCTATTGGCCAAACCTTTTATATTTTATACTGACCATCAAGCTTTGAAGTACCTTGTTAATAAACCCCTTCATCATGGACGAATCTGCCGATGGTTACTTCTTTTTCAAGAATTTGATTTTGAAGTAGTGGTCCGACCAGGAAAGCTAAATGTCGGACCCAACCACCTATCACGTATCGACACAGGGGAGGAACCAACCGGAATTGATGACGATCTGCCAGGTGCACATCTATTTCGCATAGAAGTAGTACCCGAAGAACTCGAAGAAATCGCTCAGTTCTTGGAGACAGGTCAGGCACCTGAAGGTCTAAACACTAAGAAGAAACAAATCCTAGCTATGAAGGTTGCACCCTACAGCCTAATCAATGGATTTTTGTACAAAATGGGGTTAGACGACATTTTAAGACATTGTGTACTCAACCATGAGAGAGAAAAAATCATGCATGAAGCACACTATGGACCTGCAGGAGGACATTTTCAAGCGGATACAACTGCCAGAAAAATCCAACAGTCAGGCTTATGGTGGCCGACCATCCACAAGGATTGCAAAAACTTTGTTAGTTGATGTGATCGATGTCAATGACTTGGTCGACCTCTACCGAGCACAAAAATTCCCTTGATATCTGTCAACCCTAGTCTCACATTCGAACTTTGGGCTATAGACTTCATAGGACCTTTTCCTATCCCAGCCAAACGATCAGGTGCCAGATATATTATCACAGTAGTGGAATATGTCACTAAATGGGCAGAAGCGGAACCTGTCGATACATGTTCAAGTGAGGTAGCTGCTAATTTTATCTACGAAAACATTATCACCCAATTTGGATGCCCACTCACATTAATCAGCGACCAAGGATCACACTTTATCAACAAAACCATCAAAAACTTGACCGACCAGTTTCACATCGACCACCGACAAAGCACTGCATATCATCCTCAGTCGAACGACGCCATTGAATATTTTAACAAAACACTAACCACGGGGCTAACCAAAATATGCAGCACCGACAAAGACAACTGGGATGAGAAAATCCTTGCGGTTCTCTGGGCATATAGAATAGCATATAAGCGATCGACCGATCAAACACCCTTTCGACTAGTCTATGGGCAGGAAGCAGTCGTCCCCCTACATTTTCGACAGCAGACACCTATTATTGCACAACTACTACATGTCGATGTCGAACAGGAAATAAAGGACCGAATATTTCAACTTAGTAAGCTAGAAGAACATCGAATCATGGCTATTCAAAATCAGGAAATTCACAAACAACAACAAAAAGCCTGGCACGATCGTAACATCAAAAACAAAAACCTCTCGGTCGGTGACCTTGCTTTACTGTATAATAGTCGAGTCAAGGGCAAACCCAAGAAATTACACACATAATGGATGGGACCTTATGTTGTTGAAGAAATACATCCCAACGGTTCAGTTTGACTGAAAACGTTACAGGGCCTAGTATTCTGAAAGCTCGTTAATGGATCCTGACTCAAACGCTACAAAAACTGGAAAAAAAAATAAAAAATAAAAAATAAAAAAATAAAAAAATATTGGGGCATGGTGTTCATTCCCAAGGAATCAAGGTGGATCCTGCGAAAATAGAATTAATTGTTGGCCTTCCTTCTCCAAAAACTCAAAAAGAGGTAAGAAGCTTTCTTGGCCATGCAGGCTATTATTGTCATTTTATTGAGAATTTCACTAAAATAGCTACACCAATGCTTAAGCTGCTTACAAAGGACATAGAATTCCAATGGACTGCATCTTGTCAAAGTGCTTTCAAAGTCTTAAAAGATAAATTATCAGTGGCGCCAATACTGAGGGGTCCTGAATGGTCCCTTCCTTTCCATATATCCACTGATGCTTCTGATACAGCCATAAGAGGAGTCCTAGTCCAAAAAGAAGGCAATCACCTTATGCCATTTATTTTATTATCAATAATTTGACCCATGCCGAGCTGAATTATATTGTTACTAAAAAAATATTTTTTGGCAATAGTCTATTCTAATAATAAATTTTGCCATTACATTACAAGATATGAAGTTTTTGTGCATACGGATCACTTTGCCATCAGATTTTTAATGAATAAACCAATTACCAATGGTAGGGTGACTCGGTTTCTTCTTTTATTACAAGAATTTAACATTACCGTCATTGACCGACCTGGTAAAGAGAATTTGTAGCATATTTCCTTTCCTGTATTCAACATAATGACGGTAATAAACCCGTTGATGACACTTTTTCTGATGAACATATATTTGTTGTATCTATTCAAACCCTTTGGTTTGTAGACATTTCCAATTATTTAGCAATTGGGACATTACCAAATCACATTTCCCCACTTAAGAAGCATCGCATTATAGTTCAAAGATATAACTATTCCTGAGTTGATAATGATCTCTTTCGTATTGGCCCAGATATTATTATTAGATAATGCATACAGGAGGATGAAATGATAGATATCGTCCATGCATGCCATGATGGACCATGTGGAGGACATTTTCCAGATAAGCAGACGGCATACAAAGTGCTTCACTCTGGTTTTAACTGGCCAAGAATTTTCAAGGATGCTTCCAAATATGTTAACAGATGTGATAGTTGCCAAAGAATGGGTAGACCTACGTCTTCTGATCAGATTCCCTTACAACCTTAGGTCATGATAGAGCCTTTTGAGAAATGGGCTCTAGATTTTGTAGGACCAATTTTTCCCATGTCTCGTAAAAAGAAGTATATCCTAGTTTGCACAGACTGTGTTACCAAGTGGGTAGAAGCTAAAGCTTTGTTTAGGGCCACAGAGAAATCAGTAGTAGAATTCATATATGAAGAAATATTCACTCGGTTTGGTGTGCCTAGAGAAATTTTCATAGATAAAGGCTCTCAATTCACTTCTAAGTTAATGAAATAACTCACCACGATGTATGGCATCTGACATTGCAAATCCTCACCTTATCATCCCCATGCTAATGGCTAGGTAGACTCAACCAATAAAGTATTAGAATCCATCTTAACCAAAACCATTCACTTACATCATAAGTATTGGGAAGATAGACTCCCAGAGGCCTTGTGCGCCTATAGGATAACATGGAGAAGCACTACCAGACATAACCCCTATGAGTTATTGTATGGAAAAAAAGTTTTTTACCTATCGAATTTCAAGTTAAGACCTTTCATATGGCAACAGAATTAGGCATGAATTTGGATGAAGCACAGAAACAACGAGTATTACAGATTAATGAGTTAGATGAAATTAGATAGGATGCATTCCAAAGAAAAATGTTAATACAGAATCAACAGAATAAATGGCATGATAAATTTATTAAGAAAAAACAATTTAATACTGGAGATTGGGCATTTCTATTTGACTCAAGGTACAAAAATTTTAAAGTAAAGTTAACTACTCGTTGGATGGGTCCATATGAAGTAGTTACAGCTTTCGATAATGGGTCAGTAGAAATTAATACAATTGATGGTTCACAAATTTCCTTTGTAGTAAATGGGAATAGAATTAGACTTTACCGTCAATCAATATCTAAACATGATTTCGTACAAAATGTCTTGCAGCAAAAGGAGATGGAATTGGTTGATGAGGAAATTATTCCTCCTCCTCCTGATCCTTAAAATTATTTTGGGTTGTCATTACTTGTATATATGTAAATATGTTTGTGTTCACCCAAATAAGTAAGATTCATTTCTAAAAAATTAACAGCATTTATATAGAATTTTCATTCCCACGATCATTTGTTGCAATTTTGTCAAATTAAAGCAGAAAGACTCTTTTTCCTTTTTCTCATTCTTATGAATTTTATAGATGCTTTGTTATGAATAAATATGAATCATATAAGAAGTGGTGTCACAGTTTGATTACAAATACTGTATCTCTATAAGCAGCTTATGGAGTATTATCTGAAAAGGGAAGTGCTTTAAAAGACTCAGAATATATCTTAAATCTTTCTTTTTGGTTACTATCAAAATTGAAGTTTATAGTGCAATTAAAGAATTCTTTGTATATCATCCTTAACCATTTATTCTATGATTTGTTATGCTTTTATATATGGTATTTTGATTCAGACATGTACATTTTTTATTTAATAGAACATTTTCTTGAAATACCTACTCTAATTATCATGTTCTTCAGATTCTCATCTTACACCTATGGACTACTAATTCATCCTATACTTGTCATCAAAACTTGTCTCTTAAACATTTTTCTGGTAACTTGAAAGTAAGTGAACTTTCTGCTTGTGGGGAACATTACTGACCTTTTATGAAGAAGATATACTGAAAGGTCAAAGAACAACTTTAAGTTATTCTCTTTTGACATAATCCATAATTAAGGCCATTATAAAAATTACTTATGAGCTTTGTTCTAAATTTGAATTATGTATTTAGTAGGCTTAGCACGCTCTAGTACCAACCCACTTCCATATACTCAAAATCATTATACGAAGCAAACCCATCAGGGTACTGAACAGGTCTGCTGGTAGCGGGTCAATGCTAAGTAACATCTAGAAAAAAGGAAGCTCGGTAAATGTAAGTAAACCCGTTAGGGTATTGAACAAGCCTACTGGTAGCGGGGCTACACTTGCATGGTACCAAGATAAACCTACCAGGGTACTGAACAGGCCTGCTGGCAGTGGGGCAATATCAGGTAAAGAGATCTAGCTAATGCACCACTATGCACATGGTTCGGAAAAATTATAATATTTTGTAAAGAAAGTAGAATATATATAAATACATATGTAGGCAAATTGTTTATGATGTCATTAGAGAATGGATGTAAGTTGGACTTGGATCCGGCCATATAATTCAACCAATACCTAGGATATGATTATCCTAGAAATGGTACCCATAGCGATAGAATCTCACAAACTCTAGGGTAAACTCAAAAATATTCTTGAGATGACAAGAAATCCTTACAATGAGGCATGGGTGACTAGTTTTTCCTATGGCATTTTTCAATTATATTGTCATTATTCACCTGATATTTCTAAGCAATGTTGTTTTTTATAACTATACATATCTGAATCATTTCCATTTTACTAGTTAGTTTTTCTTTTTCTTGCAAAAATTATAACAGCATGATAGAACTTTGTATTAAACTATTTTGAAATTACTTAGTTTTTCTTGCATAGATTGAGGACACACCATATCTTTGGTTTGGGGGAGGAAGATTATGCTGTGAAGATTATACTATCTTTATTTTTCTAACTATTTATATAAAGATTCATTTATCTCTGACAAATGACAAATGTTTTCAGGATAATTAGCAACAATGTGATCCAGTAAAGCATGTTTTTACAGAAAAAAACCTATATGAAGGATCATATGCAGGACCATATGAAGGGTCAAATGCTGGTCTGAATGAAATGCCAAATGATAATCTAAATAAAAACTATGATATTATAGCACTAATGGTTAAGTGTGTTATAGTGTTAGGTTAATTTTTTTTGGGGGAAAAAGGTTAAATTAGCTGAGCTATACCGATGATTATTAAGTCACATCTACATGCTTATAAAAGCACTATGACTAATTTTGACCTATGATTTTGTACGATTTTGACATAATATGATCTAGCTTAAACCCCCCATATGGATATGATATGACATTAGGAACTTTTCAATCATCATTATATTGTCATCACACTTACCCTCTTATCCTCTTCCAAGTATAAACCATCAAGTGATCGATCCTCGTGTTAACTTAAGTTATTATGGTTGTAAATATGGTTTATGAAATCACATTGATGAATACGTTCAACCTATCCAAAGTTTTACTTTGGACATGGTTGAAGTGATCAAAACCTTATGAGATCATTAACGCATGCATCCTTTGATGTCACAGAACTCAATATTTGTCATAATGGCACGATCACCTAAACGCATCGATTCTTGGCGTGATCGTTTGATCAATTGAATGGAGCACATTTTAAACCACCCTTTTCTATTTTCTTTCTATTTTGTCGCCCTCACCTACTATCATCGTTGTAGAGCCATTTTAGTCACTATCTCCCTGTACTATCTATGAGCTTTGCATCCTTTACTCTGTCTGAACAATGCCGAATCGCCTTGAACCTGAAAGCTATCAAGATTTATTTTAGATACCGAAATTTTGAGAGTGCCAAGAGATATTATTTCAGGCTGGGTGGAACCCATTTCTTCACCTGCTGTAAGGATATGATGAAGAAATTTCGCTACTTTTCACGATGGGTTTTGATGGGAGCATAGCCAAGGTTGGTCATCTCACCTTTTCGGTAACTGAGGAGTCTATCGCCCTTCCGACTAAGCTACCAAGAGAGGGCATTCGATGGAATAAACATTGGTTTCTTTCACAGGCATCCCACAACTTTGCTCTTAAACCAGAATACCGACATGTTGAAGGCATCAAAAGATTCCACCAAAACTGGATTAAGCCAGACTCTACATCAACCCTTTGACTATCATCATCCACATTGTCACTTGCGAGGGTAAGTTCAGTGTATTCAAAGATTTCCATCTTTGTTTGTTACCACATTTTGTTAATCGACAGTTCCTTAATTTTCCTTTTTATTTCCTTCCAAGCTTGGATAAAATGTCAAGCTAGGTTAGGAAAAATACCATTAACACTAAAGGTAGTTTATATCACCATAGTCTGATTAATATTTTGATCTTGGATCAGCTTAAAGAGAGGAATCAGACTTGGGATAATTTTGTGTTTAAAGTTCTTAACCCCCATCTCAACATTCGAAAATGCCCTAGGCATCTCCATAATCATGAAGCTAGTCAAATCCCATCTGCAAAGAAGAAAATCCCTAACATCATCCATATCGATGAATATACACTAGAGGCTAGCCCATCTGCCCATTCTACCCTTGCTAGTCCTGTGTCTGCTGAATTTTTACCTTTTCCATGAATTTGTACTAGGGATCAAAAGGTGAAGTTTTCCCAATCCATTGTTAATCCTATTGTCCAGACCATGGCTCATCTCGATATTCAGACTGATCATCCAGACATCATGGTGGAAGCAGATAAACCTGACCCAGACTCACCTCTGTATACATTGGCTAGTGTCTCAGCTGAATTGCTTAAATATGTTGCTCGTGAGACCGTCCCTACACTTACTCAGGGCACGAGTCCTAAAATACAAGTTCCCTCTATTGATCTCAATATACCAACCAAGGAATGGAGTCTGCATCCAGACCCCAAGCAGCCTACAGAACCTTTCACTCCTAATCATCCAACAGTAGGCTAATTAACTCAAGAATTTGCATAGTCAGTGAGTTGGAATGAGGAATACGCCAAGTTAATTGTAGAACTATGACACGAGAATAAGGATTTGTGTCTGCAAGTTAAAGTTGTCGAAGACCTCAACAAGGATATCAATTCATCACATAACACTCAACAAGAGAGGTGTGGTGTTTTAAAATCTCAGGCCAAGAATTTGAAGTTTAAATCCTCTGTTTCATCTTCTAAGTCGAAGGCAGCTACTAACGCAGCTCAGCCTTCTTCCTAACTCCTCTTTGTTTTTTTTTAGTGGGACCTAGAATTTATCCGATTTGGGGAAATGTTGATCTTAGTTTTGTCACCATTTTTGGCTGGTAAATTACACCTTTTGACATCCATTTTGTCATATTTTTGACAAATTTCTATCATATAGCTTATCATTCAGCCTTAGGTATGAATATATTTGGATTTATGAGAATTCTAGTTTATTATTGTTATTTCATGATTTTATTAATTAAATTCGATGCTATTTGAGAATACGTTTGATATATGTGTGCATGTGTTTGCATTTTATAGTCCTTGAATGAGCCAACGATTGGACACGCATCATGCTAGCTATGCATAGATCACATCTAACTCACCATCCAGCTCGTCGATCAAGCCACGCATTGTTTGATGGCATATTCCATAGTGTTAAAGGATAGAATGGTCTGCAACTGTTTTGTTGTCCACGTGTCTAGATGATAGAATGACCCTTGTTCTAGAAGGTTCGTCAACTTTCCTTCTCTGTCTGACATCATGACACCAGTCCACGTCAAAGAGGATCCTCATTCCATAGCACACGCAATGGAAACCGAGCACATGAGGAAGAAGGAGAAGCATTATGTGTTGGAATTCAATCATTTGTTTGTAATAATGGTTGACTGTTTTAGGAGCAGTCGACCACTGAAAAGGTCGACCCACTCATCCTTGTAAAACATATATATATTTGCCTCTAAGTGAGAGCGTAGTTAGCTAGTTTTACATTATGTCAGTGGATTTTAGAAAAACTCTATAATATTGTTCCACATTTTAATAGAAGTTACATTCCTGCTGTGTATATGATCTTATTCATGTAAGCGTTTAGCAAAGCGTCACCATGATTGCTGAGAGGGCCCCTCATCAACCAGTGGTTTTCATTCTTGTGTGTATTTTTGTCATCCCTTTCCTTGCAAATAAAAAGGTTTATTTCTAATGTGTTTCTGTGATTAAGTTACTATAATCATTTATTCTTTTGTTTTTGTATTACATGCTTGTTGAAGTTTTTATCATCCATATTATACTGTTAGTGCAGTTTCTATTTAATAGATTAAAATAACCGGTTGTGTGCATAGTTTTCCTATAGTTTCCCTTCTAGTATTTTCCAGCTTATGATTTAGTTTTATATTGACAAGTACAAAGAGTAGATTGCTTTAATATCCTAGAATCAAGTTGCAATAGGTTTAGTTTTGCTAAGCCTTGTCTTGTTAGAAGTTTTCTTTGGTTATATTTTAGTTTGTCTAATGATTCAATAGGTTATAATTTCCTTCTAATCATGAATTAGCTTAAGTTATTTTTTTTTGAATTCGATCACTAAGTAGGTTTACTTCCTGTCCTTTATGCATTTTGTTTTAATGTGCACAAAATTAGCTAATAATGAGATCATTTAGGCTATTTTATATTGTTTTCTCTATACAGACTGTCATTTAGAGAGCCTATTCAGCCTGTCATTCAGACCTACCTTCCAATATACTATCCAACCCTTCATTCAGCCTTCAATATTCTGGTTTTGTTTTAAACCTATTTTGAAGTTCAGTTTCTTTAGCTTTCAAATTCTATGTTGTTTTGGTAATTAGATATTGATTATATTTATCATTAGGACCTTAGGTTAGATTATTTAAAGTATTGTCAAGTTCCATCCTTATTTTCCACCTTCTCTTACCTACATATGGTTTGAGTTATGCTTTGTTTTGTTTCTTTTATCTTTGATTTTCTTATTCAATATTGTTGCAATGTGTGGTAATTATATCTTTAGTTTGGCTTGATTTATCCTTGTGTATGTTGATTTTAGGGTTAGACATGTTAAAACTCTAGAGAAGTACACTAGCACCTTGTAAATTAATCATAGAAGTAGGACATGTTTCTTTCACTATGTTGTTATTGAAGATATTTGTAGAGTAGGATTTAAAGGAGTTATCTTTATTAAGTTTTCTACTTGCTTCTTATTAAAGTTTTCTTTATTAAGTTTTCTACTTGCTTCCTATTAAATTTATCTTTATTAAGTTCTCTACTTGCTTCTTTCATTCAGTTCTTTTACTTGTTTATAAGCTAGATTTCCCTTACATTTGTTTCATATAAGAATTGGTTATTTATGAAAGTAATATTTAAAAAGAATCGTGTCTCTTAATATATTAGTTGTTCATACTATCTTTTTGGTTAAGAGTCAGTTGCTTATGGAATAGATCACCATGTTTACCATCACCTGTAATTGGACCTTCCTTAGATTTCACATATTTGTAGAAGTTAAGCTAGATTTGATTCCATTCAGTTTATTTACTTATTTTGAAATCCATTTTGACACTACTCCTCCTCTAGTTCCAATCATAGTGAATGCATATCCACAGAACAATCAAGGAGAGTGGAATTAGATCGTTTAGTTTGAACCATTATGTACATTTGTTAATTGCATGTATAGTTCATTTCTAATATAATCCTTCCTTGTATAGTGAGTTTCTGAAATTGTTAAAAAGTAGAATAGTTAATTAATAGGTTTTACTATAAAGAGTAGAATAGTATTGTTTATATCTTTATCTTTCAGTAATTGTCCATAGAGTAGAGTAGTCTAGCTTGATATTGCTCTAATATAATACTTTGTTTTGGTTTAATGACCTTCATAGTTGAATTTATAGGAGTTTGACTTGGTTTTTCATTTTGAGAGATCTGTCGATCTTTTCTTTGTTAAAATATTTCCACGACACTTTAAGAACCCCTCTACCTTTGCATATAATTTGTGTCAACTCTAATTTTACCAACCTCGGTCGATAATTAAATATTAGGTGAATTAATTAAGACATTATAACACCCAACAAGAAGAAAAGATAAAGAACTTGAAAAACCCTCGACCTCTAACTCACAAGAGGCTAGAATAGACATGATGATGAAAACCATGGAGAATTTGACGGAAAGGCTCACTATGGATAACAGACACCTCCTAAGGAAAATCAAGAGAAGAAAAATAGAAACCAAAATCTAAGAAGACCCCAAGTCCTCCAAAACAGACAGAGAGACCAGTGAAACCCTTCAGATCCACCTGTCAGGCCCCCATTTCAGGAGAACTATGTGGAGAAAGGTCATGAAGACCAATATGAAAATGAAATCCACCATATGGATACTGACTCATCATATACCTTTTTTATCAAAGGAGAGCATGATAATTCTTGTCATGTAGTTGAGGAGCAACCTGTTGAGGAAACAGAGGATTTTCAGAGGGGATATCAACTCGTTGTCATGGATATTCAAAGGAAGATCAGTCTAATAAATAGATATGTTCCTATTATAAGAAATAAAGAGGCTAGAAACAAAGTCTCTACAAGCAAACCAAATAGAATTCCACCCCCTAAGGACACCTCCAAGGATGTAACAAAGCCCAAAGGGAAATACAAGAAGGAGGATAATCCAAGGAGCTCAGATTATGGGAAATCCTCTTTCAGTCTAGAGGATGAAATTACAAAGATCAAAATATTTGTTCATCTCACTGAATTGTTAAAAAATTATGAATATCATTTCAAAATTTCCACAGTGTTGAATCCTCCAGGATAAATCTATGCAATATCATATAACCTAAATATTCAAGATGATAGTACCACCATCCTATTTGGACCCCATGTAGATGAGTCTGCCCATGAATATGTCCCCTCTTTCTATGTCAGTCTGAACATTCATAATGCCATATTACACAATGCCATGTTTGATTCAGGATCCTCCCACAATATGATGCCTAGGATGATCATGGATAAACTGGGATTGGAAGTGATTAGACCATACAAAGACCTCTTTTCCTTTGATTTCGGTAAATTCAAGTGACTAGGACTGATCAAAGATCTAGTCATCTCTCTAGCCCAAATCCCTACCAAAACCCTGGTCATGGATGTAGTTTTAATTGACATCCCTCTAAAGTTTGGAATGTTATTGTCAAGATCTTGGGCAGCAAAATCCAAAGGCGCTTTGCAAATGGATATTTCCTATTCAAATATCCTTATCTTTCGAGTACAGAGAAGGATATTTATGGATAAAATGTTAGCATACATGGTGACCAGTGTTGATAGGACAAACAACCACCCGATCTATTCATTGGATATTGAGATAGGATCTTCTATTTTCTTCACAGAAGGAGGAAAAGACAATTTCAGTTCACGGAATGATGCCTTTGTTCCTACCCAAGGAGAACTGTAGGGAGTGTGGAATGCAATTTTTGATGGGGAAAAATGCAGAGAAGGGGTGGGATATAGATTTTGGGTGAAACCCCATGGAGGGAGAGCTCTCAATTATTCCTACAAACTCTCCTTCAATTGCACAAATAATGAGGCGAAATATGAGGCTATGATGTTATCAATCCAAATCATAAAGGACTTCCAAGTTAGGAGGGTAGTGATACAAGGAGATTCTAAAATGATAATTAAACAAATGATAGGTGAATATCAGGCCATACACCCTAGAATGAGAAGCTACAAAAATGATTCCATGGATTTGATAGAGTGTTTTGAGGAATGCAGGTTTAAGTTGATCCCCAGATTACAAAATTTCCTGGCTGATTCTTTGGCCACCTCTATTGTTGTTTTCAAGACCTCCTTACATCCCAATAGAAAATATGAGTTTGAAGTTAGGTACATGCCCTCTGTCCCTGATAATTTCAAAATTTGGTAGGTCTTTGAATATGAAAAACAAATCTAGAAGTTCTTTACTCTCACTGGGGAGATCGATGGATTGACTATTGATGAAGATAATGGGATTCTAGAGGAGGATGTTCCCACTCAAGAACCCTTTCCAACCTATATTGTTTCTCCGAATGACCATGTTGTGATACCATTGTCCCTACTAAAGGTGTTTTTATCAATAAAATTGGAAATTTTGCTGGGCTAGGAATGCAGGAGATGGATGGACAATAGGAATATGTGAACAATCTTTGTGGCAAGGAAATCCTACAGCTCAAATGTAAATCTATCCCCAATAGTTTAGTTCCTTTAGAAAATATTTTTGATCCTAATGATGTTTCCAAGGAACCCCAGCTTGTCCCAAGTTATGAATATGTGGAAGATGTTAACATTGGGATAGAAGATCATCTAAAGGTCATCAAAATATCGAGAACCCTCTCACTTGAAACCAAACATAAGTACATCTCATTGATGAGGGAATACTCAGATGTATTTTCTTGGAGCTATAGTGACCTTAAGGCTTATGATACAAGCATTATCCAACACACAATACCCATAAAAAAGGATGAGATACCTTTCAAACAAAACTTGAGAAGAATGAATCCCAAACTACTACTGCTGGTAGAAAAGGAAATAAAGAAATTGTTCGAGGCAAAAATCATTGTAGCCCTTAGATTCTCAAGATGGGTGGAAAATTTGGTTCTAGTGAGGAAGAATAATGGAGACATAAGTATATGAATTGACTTCATAAATCTGAATAGAGTCTCTTTAAAGGATCATTATCCTCTTCCTAAGATGGATCACATTTTGCAGAAGGTAGTGGGCTCCCAAAGTATCTCCACTTTGGATGGTTTCTCAGGCTACAATCAGATCATGGTGCACCCAGAGGACCAAGAAAATATAGCTTTCACCACACCTTGCGGCACTTATATGTATGCAAAAATTCCATTCAGAATCATAAATGGAGGGGAAACCTTCCAATGGGAAATGGACATAGCTTTTCTTGATGAAAAGGATAAGATATTGGTCATCTATTTGTATGAAATCACTGCATTTTCACAATATGTTGAGGAACATGTCACACACCTGTTGACAATGTTTAGAAAATGCATAAAGTTTGGCATCTCCTTGAATCCGAAGAAGTCATTCTTTGCTATGAAGGATGGGAAGCTGCTTGGACACATAATTTCTTAGGAAGACATCATAATAGACCCAAAGAGATTTGAGGAAATACATAAAATTGAACTCCCTCGAAATAAGGCGAAGGTTCAGTCCTTTCCGGGAAAGGTAAATTTCCTGAGAAGGTTTGTTGCTTCCTTTGCTGAAATAGTAAGGTATATAACTAACATGACGGGGAAGGAAAAAAATATCAAGTGGACTCTTGAAGAAAAATAGTCCTTTGAAGATATCAAGAAGGCTATCTCAGAAGCACCTGTACTTGCAAGCCCTGATTCTCTAAAGAATTTCTCATATTCTCATTTTCCTCAAAGCACACAGTGGCAGGGGTATTTCTACAGAAGAATCATGAAGGAAATGAGCATCCAATTTCTTTCTATAGAAATACATTGAGAGATGATCCACTAAAATAAAACATCTTGGATAAGAAAGCTTATTTCCTGGTGCATGCCTTAAAGGAGTTCCAAGTGTACATACTGCACTCTCACATTATCTCCCATGTGCCCACCAGTGCAGTAAAGGATATCCTGACCCAAACAGATCTTGAAAGTAGGAGGGGAAAATGGATAGTAGTCCTACTTGAATATGGCTTGGAGATTAATCCCACCAAGCTGATTAAAGGCCAGGGACTAGCAAAAATCATGGCACAATCTAACTGTGATTCTCTCAGCCTACGCATGATAGCTGAATTGTGAGCAAGAGAGAAAAATCCTAAGGGACAATCAGATCCCCAAGTAGCTGAGCATTTCCTGTCATCCCCATGGTACACTGACATAATATTTGTGTTACAGAATATGCAAGCTCTACAGGGTATGGAAAAAACAAGGTCCTGGTTCTCAAGCATAAAGAATAAAGGTTTTTCATATTATATGCACAATTGTATTAGAAAGAACCAGGAGGGGTGTTTTTGAACTGTGTAAATGCATAGGAGGCAAAGAAGCTCATTAGAGAATTACATGCAGGAGAATGTGGAGGTCATCATTATTGGAAAGCCACTATGAACAAGATCATGAGGTAAGGGTTTTATTAGCCCACTATCTTTTCTGATACCTACAAAGAGGTTGTTTCCTTCCATAAGTGTCAGATATTTGAAGGGAGAAGGAATATTCTACCATTTCCTCTGAAAACCATACATGTCGAGGCCCCTTTCCAACAATGAGGGGTGGATTTTATTGGAGAGATAAACCCATCATCCTCAGGACAACACAAGTGGATCCTCACTACCACAGATTACTTCACTAAGTGGATTGAGGATATCCCAACTAGACAGGCCACTAAGACAACGATTATGCAATTTCTGGAGGAGCACGTCTTGTCAAGGTTTGAGGTTCCTAGAAATCCGATCACTAACAATGTTGTTGCATTAAAGTAAAAAAAGATGGTGGATTTTTTCTTCAAGTATTGCATACAAGTGGGGCATTCCACAGCCTACTATCCACAAGGAAATGGGTTGGAATAATCTTCAAATAAGATCCTGATGAGGATCATAAAAGAGTTGCTTCATGACAACAAAAAGGCATGGCACAAAAAATTGTCTCATGCTTTGTGGGATGATAGAATCATCGTAAAGAAACTAGTTTAAGGATTTGAAGTAATTTTTCCTAATTCTCTGAGTTTCCAGTAATGAGACTATTGTAGGAAGAAGAAATTGAAACCCATCCTACTCAGAGGAGGATGTATCAATTGATTGAACTACAGCAGCAAAGGGAGAAATTGTTTGATAAAACTAAAAAAAATTAGGAGAAAATGAAGAGATATTTGATAGGACAAAACTTGATGATTTCCAGATGGGGAATGTATTTTTGCTATGGGATGCACGATGTGAAAAAAGGGAAGCATGGTAATTTTTATCACCTATGGAAGGGCCATTACAAGGTTTGATCTTTTAGAGGAAAGAATTCCTACATACTGGAGGAGATGGAGGGTGGGCTAGTATCCAGATCTCTTGTAAATGGGAGGCTCCTCAAGCACTACTTTCTGTAAAGTAAGTTCAATTCCCATGTCATTGTATATACCATTTTATTTTAACATTGGATGTGTGGATAGCCCCCTTTTAGACTTAAATCCCGAGGTGAAGGTAGTAAGGTCTCCAATAGGGGCTGTCATTTGATTTTCTTTTTTATGCAAATTTTATGTTACATGCACTAGAACCAATTTTGCAGCAATGGGCCTTCGGGATAGTGCACAGTGGTAGAATTGGCTGGGGTTTTTGCAGGTATAGAGGGCCCAATGGAACAAGAACTTGGTCTATGGGATTTGTTTCTACCTCACAGGTGTTAGATTTTTATCATTCAAGATAGCATTATGATATTAGGATCTTTTAAGTGAGAGAATAACAAGCACAACAATAAAACATAATCACAACATAAGAGACAAGAGACACAAAGAATTTTCCTCACGGAAACCATAAAGGAGAAAACCCCACAACTTCCTTAGAGATAGAATCAGTACCAAAGGTAAAACCGAAAAATAGTAAGATGATCTATCAACAGTAGTAGTCTCTCTCTCTCACACTGAAAGAGCTTCTCCTCTCTCACTCATGCACCCCAATGAGTGAGTGTGTGTGTATGAGTATAATAAATAGAGAGGCTCTCACTCTCTATTTATATTCTTCCATTCACTTGGAACCCACTCCAACATGTCGGCCTCACTTAACAATTACTTACGAGAGCCGACATCTCTAGGAGTGTCTAATAACGCTAGTGCCCCAACACTTGTGGGGAGTTTGCCTCCTCTGACCAATAGGAGGGTAACACAATGGTGGGGACTATTGCCCCAACTTACAATGCCTCATCTAGGGTTGAATTCACTAGTAATATCTAATAACTCAAGGGCCCCATAATTGTGGGGACTTTAACCCTTGACCAATAGGAGGGTTACCCATAATGACTTGACATGGATTTCTCATTATAGAAACTTCTCGGAATAAACATCAGGGTATGACATGACTCAAATACATTACTATACATCCCATAATGAACATCGGGTTACAATAGATAAGAAGTAAAAGTGGATACATTTTGAATTTACAATTACATCAACACTCCCTCTTAACTAGGAAGGTATTCTCTCGACACAATTTATCAACACAAGTTTTATTCTCTGTATCATCTGGGTCATCGTCAAGTCCTCGTCATCTTTAATTCATCTTCATCTTCAATTCATATTCATCTAGATTTGGATCATCATTATTGGATCTAGATCATCACTTGATCTAGATCATCATCATTGGATCTAGATCATCACTCGATCTGGATCATCAGTGGACATCGTCACTAGATCTGGATCATCACTGGATCTAGATCATCACTGGATATGGATCATCACTCGATCTGGATCATCACTGGACATCATCATTGGATCTGGATCATCACTACTGGATCATCATCACTAGATCTGGATCATCGCTCGATCTGGATCGTCACGGGTGCTATCTCATGATTCTTCTCATCACAGGAAGTTCTATAGAGCCAACCCTTTTTCATGCCGGTTTTAGGCCTAGCCTCCATGTAGGTCTTCTTCAACACTTATATCTAACCTGCTCATCAGAATGGCCCGCCCAGCACTTACATCTGACCTAATCATCAAAAAGGCATGCTCAACACTCACATATGATCATGTAGGAACCAATCCTATAAGCATATCAGAAAGGCCCAGGGCTCACATTCACCAACATGATAGGAACCCAACTACTATCATCTGTGAAAAGGCTCAGTAGTTACAACCACCAGTATGATAGGAACCCAAACTACTATCATTTGTGGAAAGGCGCAACACTCACATCCACTAGCATGGTAGGAACTCAAACTACTACCATCTATGGAAAGGCATAGTACTTAAAATCACCAGCATGATAGGAACCCAAACTACTATCATCTATGACAAGGCTTAGCACTTACAACCACCAGCATGATAGGAACCCAAACTACTATCATCTACATATGATCATGTGGGAACGCATCCCTCAGTCACATCATTATGGCTCTCAGTCCTAGACTGAGGATTCCTGGTACCTCACCAGGTAGCTCCATTCAAAGAATGGCGATAGCCCTTATATCTGAAACCAAGTCAGAATTGCTAGCACTCACATCTGACATGGGAGGAACCTAATCCTTTAGCCATGACAAAATGGATCATCCCTTACATCTGATCAAGTGGGAACACATCCCTCTATCACATCAAAATGGCAATGCACTCATATCTGATCATGTGAGAGAACATCTCATGGTCATATCAGAATGGCCCTCAATCCTAGACTGAGTTTTCCTAGTACCTCACCAAGCAGCTCCATTCAAAGAATGGCAATAGCCCTTATATCTGATCATGTAGGAACCAATCCTATAGTCATATCAGAATGGATCAGCACTCATATTTGACATGGAAGGAACCAATCCTCTCACCATGATAGAATGGCCCAGCCCTTACATCTGACCATGGAAGGAACCAATCCTCTCACCATGTCAGAATGGCTATGGATCTCAACACTCATATCTGACATGGAAGGAACCAATCCTCTCACCATGACATAATGGCTCAGCCCTTACATCTAAATATGGAAGGAACCAATCCTCTTGCCATGTCAGAATGGCTATGGGACTCATCACTTTCCCTTGGAGGAAACCTCTTTCTGGAGAACACCAAGCTTCTCCCTAAAGTACTTGAACTTCACCCTAGCCAATGGATTTGTCAATACATCAGCTATCTGTTCCTCCTTCGCAACATACTAGAGCTTCACTGCTCCCCTCTGCACCATATCCCTGATATAGTGGTACTTGATCTTGATATGATTCGACTTGTCATGGAACACTAGATTCTCTGACAATTTTACGCAACTATGGTTGTCACAATGTATACAAGTAGCATACAACTGAAGATCAAATAAATAAGATAGTAGCTTCCACAGTCATGCTGCCTCACAACTAGTTGAACAAGCTGCGACATACTCTGCTTCAGCTATACTTAGTGCCACACAGGATTTCTTCTTGCTAAACCAAGAGATCACACCTGATCCCATACTGAAGCAACACACTGAGGTGCTCTTGCTATCAATAGCATTGCCTGCCCAATTTGAATCAACATAAAATTCTAGGTTAATCTTCTGATTTGCATCGTACTTGAGCCCATAATCAACTATACCCCTCAAGTACCTCAGAACATGCTTTGCAGTAATCAAGTGAACATTTCTTGGATCTGTCAAGAACTAGCTCAAGGTGTTCACAGCAAATCAAATGTTTGGTCTAGTGTTCATCAGGTACATTAATGAACCAATCATCTGACGATACATCGTAGCATCAACCGTCTCTGATGAAGAAACACTCAATAGCTTCAAGTTCGATGCCATAGGTGTGGTTATGTAGTCCATCATCCTGAACCTCTTCAGGATATCTACTGCATACTTCCTTTGTCCACACCTCCATGCCTAAATAGTGCATCAACACATAACAAGAGCATCACTGGTCTTCTGCCTTCAACCTTAAAGCAAAGGTTGGAATTCACTTTACTCTCAGTAAATCCTAAAGTCATCAGTAATCTGTCCATCCTATCGTACCATGGCGATCCTCAGGATATTCTGTAGTCACTCCCTCTGAAGCGGAGCATCATACTCCCTTTGTCTTCTGTACTCTATGCACTGAAACATTCTGTACCGGAGTGACAAGTAGCTTCATATGCTACTAATATTCTATGTGACCATCTCATGTATAGAATTGCATCTTCAACCTTGTAGCAAAGGTTAAGATCTTCATCAAGCTCATGATGTATGTGTTTCAACTCTTACTGGTTGCAAATGTATCTTCGTAGTCTAGGACTTCTTTTTGTGAGAAGCCTCGTGCTACAAATCTTGCTTTGTATCCCATGATGTTTCCATCTACTGCATGATGGAACTACGAACTTCTCTTCATGTGTTGATACTGCATCCTAGACATCATTCTTCTTAAACTGGTCTTCCCTTTCTTCTTGGTTACTTCTTCATAGCTTGAAGGTTTTGCATCAATGATGTCACTGCATTCGTCATATTATTCTTCATCTTGAACTATCGTCACTTGTTCTTCGGAACAAGTCTCATCCTTCTTTTATTGTAAGCAATTATGTATGCGATATTTCCTACAAGTCAAATGCAGTTGTATGGTTAGAAAAATTTCATAAGGTATATTCATAATGAAAAATTCTTATGCATAACTATATGATCATGCAACTATTTTAGCCAATACAACATCCATCCATATCTCATGGAAACTTTCTAGATTCCTTCCATCTCTACCAGGACAACATTGAGATTGTGCACTAATCCAATATGTCAGCAAAGAGGTTTCATTTTAGATAAGTAGCAATGGAGAGTTGTATAGCACCATGAGCTACTTACCCATCACATGCACATTAGTAGTATACTGTCATTAATGCAAACATCCTATCATGCATAATACATCAATTGAATGCATAACAAAACAATATCATGAAATGACAATTGAATACTTATCTTTATTTGTTTCATGGGTAGACTCATTCTTGAGCCTTCAGCTTCATCATCTTCTTCATTCATGATAGCATCATTTCTTATCCAAATGCTAAGGAGGATAAGAGGTGATTCAAGAGTTGAGTTCTTCATATTCCTCATCGCTTGAGGGATCTTCTTTGGATGATGAAAGCTTGATCTTCAATTGCTCCCATCTTCTCTTCTCTTCTTATGAGTCGAGCTTCTTCTTCTTCTTGGAGTCTATTGAAAGTAATCACTTCCTTCTAGTACACATTCCTCGAATGAATGAATCCTATGATCCTAGGAAGCCATTCAAGGTGGCTATCACCACTTTTGCATTCTTCACTTTTTCTTTTACAGCTTCAAGTTGTTCTTTGATTTGAGAGACCCTTGTAAAGTATGACTATATGGTCTCTGCATTTTGGATCTTCACTTCCTTCAACTAGTTTCTTAAGGTCATATTCTAATTTATGTTCTTCCCTTCAAATATCTTGGTCAAGGAATCAAACATCATCGGTGTCTTTAGGGAAGACACTTGTGGTATAAGTTGATCCATGACTGAATCAACCATGATCTTCTTGGCCTTGACCAAGTTCTTCTTGTGTAAGGCTTCTAGCCTCATCTCCTTCTAGAACTAGAACCTCTCTACTCATGTAGGTGTCCAATTCATTTTCTTCAGAGAGATCATATACTTCCATGCTTGGAAGTTGTCAACTTCACCAAGATTATCATCAAGCTGATGTGATAGATCATTTTGAAATGAGAACCTCAAATGAAAATAGCAAAGGATTAGATCTTACCGATTTGAGGTGTCCATCCTGGTTCTAGAGCTGGCTGATCTAGGGTTTGTCGCAAAAACCATAATTTTCAAAACTTGGAATATTTCAGATATTATTGGATAGATAGATATATCTCTTCAAATGGAGCTGTCCAATGTACTCCTTTTCTGAAAACAGTGGAGGGAAGCTCTCGAAACAAGAAGCCCTAGTTTTCCAATTTCTTCTGCAAAAATGCCTATTACTGTTTCTATGATATATCTGAAATTACTGTTCCTATGTGTTTGTACTTTCACATTGAGGTAACCTCACATGTCCCTGATCCAACACCATATGTTTCATTAGAATTGGTTTCACCAATTGGGATTTATGATCATTTTCCCAAGGTGAGCTGTTACAGCACTGTTCAGAACAGCAAAGTTGTACGGATTTCCACATGTTGCTGGTTCATCTTCTGAGTTTTCACTTCAAACAATAGAAATTAAAGTCTGTGCCCTTTCTAGAACATCTTTAGGAATTCCATTTGGACCTCTGTATCCCATGATATTGCAATTCTCCCCAGGTGTCCTGTTTAGGGATGAATTATGGAAGAGGATGGAACCCTAACATGGAGGGATCATATCTCCCAGAATATAGTGAATCTAAGGCTGAATGTTGGACACAGTGTTCATAAGTTTGTTATCTTCAGCCCTAGAAATTTTCAGCACCCGAGACGTCGCCAATATTGGGATATAGTGAATGTACCAAAACTTAGCAGTTTTAGTATTTAAGGTTTTTCTAGCTCAGGGTCAAACTAGGGTTTGACTTTCCCGGAGTTTCACCCAACCAAAAAACTTGATCTAGGTCTCTAAAATTCGGTTTTGATGAGGAGATCAATCCTATTCTAGGATCACACAAAAATTCCTCTTCTATAGAAAGCCCTAATTTCCGTACCAAAAACTAAAAATGCTCGGAATCGAATTTTGCTTCGACAGAAAGATGCGCCCTTCAATGGAGAGTCAGTCTAGCATACTTTTTCTGATGGATTGTGGAGAGAGACCCAAAATTTAAGAGGCCATAGATTCTATAGCTGCACAATCACTTCTTCTTAGGTTAGCTCTGATACCATGTTATATTTTTATCATTCAAGCTAGCATTATGATCTTAGGATATTTTAACTGAAAGGATAACAAGCACAAAAATAAAACATAAGCACAACACAAGAGACAAGAGACACAAAGAATTTTCCTCAGGGAAACCATAAAGGAAAAAACCCCATAACATCCTTAGAGATAGAATCAGCACCAAAGGTAAAACCGGAAAATAGTAAGATGATCTCCCGACAACAACAGTCTCTCTCTCTCTCACTGAGAGAGCTTCTCCTCTCTCACTCATTCACCCCAAGGAGTGAGTGTGTGTGTATGATTATAATAAATAGAGAGGCTCTCACTCTCTATTTATATTCTTCCATTCACTTGGAACCTACTCCAACATGTCGGCCTCACTTAACAATTACTTACTAGAGCCGACATCTCTAGGAGTGTCTAATAACCCTAGTGCCCCAACACTTGTGGGGACTTTGCCTCCTCTGGCCAATAAGAGGGTAACACAATGGTGGGGACTATTTCCCCAACTTATAATGACTCACCTAGGGTTGAATTCACTCGGATATTATAATAACCCAAGGGCCCCATAACTATGGGGACTTTAACCCTTGACCAATAGAAGGGTTACCCATAATGACTTGAAATGACTTTCTCATGATAGAAACTTCCCGAAATAAACATCGGGGTATGGCATGACTCAAATACATTACAATACATCCTGGAATGAACATCAGGTTACAATAGATAAGAAGTACAAGTGAATACATTCTGAAGTTACAACTACATCAACAACAGGGAGGATAAAATCCCTGAGTTGGAGCCTCTATTAGCACCTGTGCTAAAATTTAAGAATTTTTACATATGCATATACACTAATTCCCCTACTAAAGCTTACACTAGTGAGAGAAAGAGTAAGGTATGAAATCTTTCCATATCACATGACCCTGAAGGATATTGATGGGGTTTCTATATATTCTAAGGAGGTTTATCCATTTCTTTAAAATGCAAAATTGGTGAAAATCATAAGTTTTAGCCTTATAAATATTCCTAAATAAGGAAAATCTGATCAAGGTTAAAGGATGGCTGGAATGGACAGCCTGGATCCATAGCGTAGAAGATAAAAGGCCGCGTATGATTTTTGCCAAGGGAAAATTGGGAGCAGAAAAGGAAAATTTCGGTTGTGAAAGATGGTAAACCCAAATTCCTCTTTTCACAATCTGAGATCTGATGGTCAAGGATGACTCCAGAATAAATCAACGGTCCATGAAATGTGGGAAGTAAAAATGTGGAAGAGGAAAGGGGAAAATTTGGTTATAAAAGTTGGTAAATGCACCTTCCTCTTTTTGCTATTTTGCGGAAAGGAAAAATCCGATAGCAAAAGATAAAAAATTTGGTCATAAAAAATTTAGAATCCTTCTTTTTATGATCCGCAAGATCAATGGTCTGGAAAGTTTCCACCAAATATCAACAGCTTGGAAAGGAACAGAAAGGTGGTAGTGGAAACACATAAATTGGTTAAGGAAAGTTGGAATTCCTCTCTCTGCATTCCACCAGCCCATAAGATCTATGGTTCAGAGAGATTCCATATAGATCAACAAACTGAAAGGGAGCAGAAAGGTGGAAAGCGGAAAAATAGAAAATTTGGTTATGAAAAGTCAGAAGCCATCTTTTCGCTTTTTTCCAGCCCACAAGATTTATGATTTAGATAACTTCCACACAGATCAACAAGCCAGAAGGAAGAAGAAAGGAGGAAAGCAAAAGTAAAAAAAATTAGCATCGTGAAAGCAGAATTCCTGACTTCCATTTTCTGCAGCACACAACTTTAATCCCATATCTACGATGCAGGATGAATATTATAGAAATCAACAATTAAAGAGCAATTTCATGGGTGGAAGATAAAAGGATGAAGGAAATTGTGGCAAGATGTTGGGAGATCCTCTGAACAATTGTTTTCATTAAGAAGGCCTAAGTCCTAAACGTCAATTTTTCCATTTTTGATCGACCATGCACATCCCAGCGTACTTTCCTGATTTGTTTTGTGATCATGGAAAATATGCCAAATCATAATTTGTTAAGATTTTGCATGTGCAGGTTTGATTCCTGTATCAGAACTGAATTTGGCTCTATTTCGAGTTTGGTCTCGAGATCCTATGACACTATAAATGTAACCTCAATAGAGGAAGAAAAGGAGGGGGTTTGACATTCATATTTTGAAGCCTCTATGCTTGGTCTTCCAGCTCTGGGAATTTTCTTGGGAGAATTAATGCAAAGTATTTCATGAGTTTCTGAGATTCATCATGGTGTTCAATGTTCAGTCTTGGTTCCCTTGTATGATTCATTTCTATGTTTTTGTATTTTTTGCTAATGCGTTTCTAGTTGTATGCAAGGAATTCGTTCTCTCTCTAGTGCTCCCTGCATCAGATAACATGTTTGTTATGTGTTTATGGTAAATGTTGTGGGATTCATCCTCTGTTATATGATCCACTTCACTTATCATCCTTTACTATTGCTTCAGATAAAGGTGTTTCAGAAGACTTATCCACATATAGGTTCCTCCTAACTCATTGGGATTCTTCTCATTTCCCCCTGCCATCCCTCAAAGATATTTTGATGAATATTAACACCTATTTTTCCTTAGACTACGAAGGTTATCACTGGTCATTATTTGATGTAATTCCTTGAATGTTCAAGGTTTTGACTCCATTTCCCAATGGTATTTAATATATTTATGTCTTTAAAATCCAAAAAACCCTTCCCCTCATAAATTTAGCCTTCGGAATGCTTGTTTAAATCTATATGTGTGTGTGAATGACCTTGTGACAAAGAGAGAGCCATACTTGACTGTATAGGCTAGAATACAATCTAAATATTGGTTTGAAATGGTTACCCCATTTATTCTCCTACCAAAACCATAGGAAAATTATTGGGTGATAACACAGTCCAACAATTGACTTCTATTGTGGGCAACTGGATTCTCACATGCTACATATATATCCTTAAAATATACATCTTCTTTATACATATTAACCAAATTTTCAAATCCCAAAGTACTGACCTTAATTTCCTGCAAGATTAAATTTACCCTGCTCAAGGCATCACGAGCCTTATTAGATTTTCCACTTGTATGCTTGATCACAAAGGTAAATTTATACAAAAAATCCACCCACTTAGCATGTTTCTGATTCAATTTATGTTGACTATTGATAAATTGCAAAGCATGATTATCTGAATATAGAACAAACTATTTGGGCATGAAGTAAATCCTCCACTTCTTGAGAGCTTGCACAACAACATACAATTATTTATCATATGAGGAATACTTATGTTTTTCCTCATTTAATTTTTCACTAAAGTATGCTACTGGTCTATGTTCTTGACTCATAGAAACCCCTATTATCATCCCACTAGCATCTGTCTCTACTTGAAAAACTTTGTCAAAAGTGGGTAAAGCCATAATAGGATTTTCAGTGATATTATTCTTCAACAATTTGAAGTTTCTGTCATCTATTTCTATCCACTTGAAATATTGTCTACTTCCCCTGAAGGTGTTTATTATAGGTGCACAAATTTGACTAAAATCCTTAATGAATTTTCTATAAAAACTTGCAAGGCCATGAAAACTTCTTACCTCACAATCATTTCTTGGAGTTGGCCAACTTAAAATTGCTTGCACCTTATCTGGATCCATCTTCAACCCTTTTTCTCAAACCACGAACCTGAAATAAATCAATTATTTCTTCAGGAAACTACACTTTTTCAGATTTATCAGCAGATTCTCCTTTTGCAGAGTTTCCAACATCAATTTAAAATGTCTCAAATGTTCTTCTTTATTCTGACCGAAAAATCATAATATCATCCACATACACTATCACAAATTTTCTAGTGTACTCTTTTAAGACCTCATTCATCAATCCCATAAAAGTACTAGGTGCATTAGTAATCCCAAATGGCATTACTAACCATTCATACAGTCCATTGTTAGTATTGAATGTAGTCTTCCACTCATCCCTTTCTTTGATCCTTATTTTATGATAACCATTTTTCAAATATATCTTTCAAAAATACTTCAAACCACTCAGACAAACCATCAAATCATTAAATCGAGGTAAAGGAAATATGTACCTGATAGTGATCATATTGATTGCTCAGGAGTCACTGCACATATGCATCCACCATCTTTTTTTGGGCTAAGAACAGTGGGTACTACATAAGGACTCAAACTTTCTTTCACCAAACCTTTGTCCAACAGCTCATGAACCTATTGTTTGATCTCTTCATTCTCTTTAGGATTCAGTCTATAGGTTTCCTTATTAGGTAAACTTGCACCAGGTATTAATTCAATATGATGACTAATACTTCTCACATGAGGTAAAGCATTTGGTAACTCATCCACAATAATACCAGCATAATCATCAAGCAATATTCTAATCTCAATAGGCAAAACATCTAAATTTGTATAAATTAAAATTACCTTTGGTTTACCAACAAGAGCAAAATCTAGTTCTTCTTCTTTCTTGACTTCTTATAACAACTCCTTCACAGTCATCAGAAAAATATTGGATACATAATTTTCTTGAACTGATTCATCTTTCAATGGTGATAGTGTATACCTCTTCCCATCCTTTTCTAGAGAATAAGTGTTCTTTCTTCCATCATGAGCACCTTTTATATCATATTGTCATGGCCTTCGTAATAGTATATGGCACACATCCATAGGAATTATATCACATAATACCACATCTTTATAAGTACAAATTTGGAACTCGACATTGCACTACTCATTCACCAAGAGTTGATGTACTTTATACAACCAAGACACTTTATAAGGAGTGGGTTGTTTCATCCTCTTCAATCCCAAATTCTCTACCATCTCTTTGGAGACCAAATTATATGTACTACCACTATCAATAACCATCTTACAACATTTACCTTGTGACTTTTACTTAGCCCTGAACATAATTTTCCTCTAGGTTGGTTCATGCCCTTTATCCTCTGTTTTCACTAAAAATATCTTCATCATAATAGATTCTATTTCCTTGGGAGGATTATTCACCTCTACTTCTTCATTGGACTCCTCCCAAGCCTCAAAAATATTTTCATTCCTCTAAGTTGTAGGTTTGTTCTTTGGGCACTCCCATGACATGTGTCCAATCTCACCACATGCATATAATTTCACTTCTCTACTTCTTCCTCTTCCTCTAGCATTAAACCTACCTCCTTTGAATCCTCCCCTTTGGGTTGACTAGCTACTAGAACCATATGCCTCATCTTTAGGAGTCTGAAACTTACCTCCTCTATTTGGATATCATTTTCCTCTTGATTTACTTCTCCCTCGATTCTTCTAGTTCTATTTTCTTAGTGGCTTCTCTACTACCCTTAAGGCTTCCTGATAAGCATCTTCAACAGTATTCAAATTCAACAAGCTGATTTCATCTTGTATGTCATATCTTAACCCATTTATATATCTGAATACTCTTTCAATGTTTCCTTGTGTATGTCCAGCTCTAATACTCATCCTAAAGAATACTTCTGTGTATTCTTTAACAGTCATACCTTTTTGTCTAAGATTATGTAGTTGTCTAATGAGATTCAACTCATAATCCTTAGGCATAAATTGACTTTTAATTTTATCTAACATTTTATCCCAAGATTATATTTTGGACTTACCTATTCTTTCTCTATAGATCTGAATTTCATCCCACCAGATAGATGCATATCCTTTCAGTCTAGTCATTTTATATTTCACGTTATTTTCATCCTCAATTTCTTCAAAGTCAAAATACTTTTCTAATGCATTGATCTAGTCCATGAGTTCTTCGACATTCAGATTACCTTCATACATAATAACTTCAACTTTATGCCTATTACTAGATTTCACTAGCATCTTTAATGCCTTTACCTCATCATCCAAATTCCTCTTGTTCTTCCTCAGAGGATTCCTTTTCATCACTGGTGTATGTTGCTAGGCCCGGGGAAAGAGCACAAGAAATAAGCACAAACAAAAAAATGCACAAGAATCAATCCACCACGCAAGTACAAAAAAGGAAAAGGAAGCACGTGGAAGGATCAGAAGAAACCTGTGTAAACAAGGAAACCTACGCAGACAAGGAAAACTACACAGAAGAGGAAATCTGCATAGAATAAGAAGTATGTGCAAAACATGTAACCTGTGCGGAAAATGGAAACTACATGGAAGGAAGATGCCATAGGGTAAAATGACAGCATAAGTGCAGAATAATGACCAAAAGCGATAGGACCATCATGGGTGCTAAAGTTGGTTTAAGTCGACGGATGCCACATGAGTGAATGCATGTTGTAAGTAAGGCCATTAGTGCCTTGTGTCAAGTAATGATCACCATAGTTGTAGCCTGTGAGGAGGCTGATCATGACAGTTAATGGAATTCCTGTATGGATTCGACCCTACTTGATCATGTAAAATAGTATAAATAGGAGGGATTCAATAGTTAGAGGGTTTATTTTTAGGTGATTGTTGGTGATTATTGCTTTATGTTGGTTGTTTTTAGCCTTTAGTTTCTTTAATGGGTTAATAGAGGGAAGATCTCAAAGAGAGCAGAGCAAAGTTATGATATCAAAGTGGTAGATTAGTTGGAGGTATGCAGGATGCAGTCAGAGGTAGTGTAGTATAAGAGAATCTCTTCTAGAGTGGTGCAGATGCTAGAGGAGTCGATCCAAGCCGTGTGCAGATCAGTAGATGGTAGCAATATATTAGGAGAAATAAGACAGAGAGCTTGAGAGAAAGAAAGAGTCTAAGAAGAAGGATATATCTAAGATAGTTTGCAGTCTAATGTAGGTTGAAGGTGCCATATATTTCTCATGCCAGATGAAGAGCACCTTGTGGTTTTTCCCGGATGGGTTTCCATGTGAACTCTCCTGTGTGTTGATGATTGAATGTGTATGGTTGTTTATGTTTTGTTTATGTTTATGCTTATGATGCAGATCATGTCGTGGTTGAATGGATGGCGTATTGTCAATAGAATTATGAATGAATGAATAGGTTATTATGCACTACTTCTGAGCATTAGCTTATGTTTACGGTGCAATCGTTGTTGCGCATTTTTTATGTTGCGCCTGTTTGTTAGTTTGCTTTTATATCCCTTTATGTTTAAAGTACTAAGGCTGAATCTGTGTCGCGCCGTTAGTAGCTGATAAAACATATGCGCTGTGTGTGCTACAGTTCGGCGTAAATGACTCCATCCTCGTGACTTGGTCGAGCTCCTTGGACACGCGCCAAGGGACAATAATCCCTCAACTAATCGTGAAAACATGGTTCCGGTAGTTACCCATCGAAGAGATATCTTGAGTGAGACTACGCCTACTTTGCTGGCGTTGCCGATGGGGCTTGCTTTGTCAAGCCGGTATCTCAGGTATTTGTTGGGTTGAAGGGATGCACAGAACCTGGGTTGCACGCATTAGGAAAAGTGGCCAACAAATGGTTTTGTTGTCGGACCTATTGATCAAAGCGAGGGAAATGTTGTGGCACCTGACCAAGAGTGAAGTTGAGGATTGGATGGAGTCAAGGATGTTGATATTCATGCAGAAGGAAAGCGAGGGTTCGTGGCTAAGCCCTGAGAACTAGGTACAACGATATCTATATTCAAATATCCATGAAATTTTCTTTGCAGAATTTCCCACTATATTGCAAGAATGGTTGTCGGAGTTAGCAACCCGACAGACTAACTTCCAGAGAAGGGGGGTAGCTAAGTGGACCGACCAGTTAACAAAAGAAATAGCGCAAGTAAGTAACGCTATTTCCAGAGCTATTGATTTTTGGATTGATAGCATATTAGAAGGATATGTTACTGATTTCATTGTTGAAGCAATAACCTCATATAATGAGGCAGAGAGAAAACATTTCCAAGGACCTCAGGGAAGGTACCTTATGTCTATAAGCCTATGGATTAAAATGTTGCTTTGTGAAAAGGGTATTTTACAACTCAACAATTGAGTCACATAGTCTATGAAGGGGATATGCTATGTAAAATTTAGGAGTAATATGGAAGGTAGTAAGCAGAAATGTTCCCAGGAAGCTTAGAATATGAGTTGGACACTGGATTCTTAAGAAGCGGAAGGAAGTTTCGGTCAGGGAAGAGGAGGAAGGTAGCAGGAGGGAGGAGGGCTTATATCCTGCCCAAGGAAGGTGAATATGGATGTGAATCACACCTAGATGAAGGGTCCTATGACGAAGAGGAGGAGTATAGTATAATTTATAAGAGAGAAGAATTAGAAGAGTCTACAGAGATGACAAGGACGGGACGTGACTACGACATTCCAGGAAGATCACCTAAAGTGAGACCTAGAATTTCCTCACCTGAATAGCCTGTGAACACTAGTAGTCCTAGTGTTGGGACTGGTGCGCAAGGAATCCCATCAGTGACCCTAGTAAATCCAGCAAATTCAGGGAATCTAGTGAACAACCCCAATGCCACCCATATGGTAGGGACAGACATTAGACTACCCACATTCAATGGGAATGGAATAGAGGATCCAGAAAAACACTGGTTCCTTTGCGAAGTGGTATGGACGGTCTGCCTCGTTAACAATGATGACATCCAAAAAACATAAATGATTACGAATCTGCAGGGCAGTGCGCTGGATTGGTATATGAAGTACTGTGTAGTACCACTGGGGCTGCCATAGAGGACTCTTGAGGAGATTCGACACACAATGATCTCAAAATTTAGAAAGCCATAATCTAAGTCTTAATGTATAAATGAGATGAAGGAGATTAAGCAGGCTCCAACAGAAACAGTATGGGACTTTGACCAGTAGTTCAAAATTTTGATGGCCAAAGTAAGCTTCCAGATGTCAGACATGTAGCATAAAGAGTGGTTTATTGTTATGCTACTACGACACATTAGGGGACCACTCATGCAGCAAAAGATTGCGATGCAAACAGAGGCACTAGAATTGGCAATGAAGCTAGAGGCTTCACCTATTGGAGATGGCACTGTAGGAATGATACAGATTCATTCACAATTGGATAATCTGAAAATTCAACTCCAAGACATAAAGAGAGGAAAAGAGGTGTAGGAATACCTCTGGTGTACGCGATACCGAACCAATAGACATACCAAAGATGACTGTCCGACTTACATGAACTACATATCATCCAGTGTGCTGAACCCATTGAGTACCCAGGGGATTCCATAGTGAAACATATGCTAGATAAGAGGACACCGCGATGTAGATTGCATGTTCTTGAAGAAGACGGTATGTACCCTAGCTAGTTTGTATCGTAAATTTTGTATATTTGTAGCCCATGATGAAAAAGATTGTAGGGCCTACCAACTTCTAGGAGAAAGAAAGGTAGATGGATATCTAATGAAGACTTAGGATCAAGTAAATATTGAATAGGCACAAGCACAGTTCCAGTATGCCCCTCAGTTCTAGGATGCACCTCAGTTTCATCCTGCACAACAGTTTCAAGCTGTGCAGCAGTTTCAGGCTGCACAACAGTTTCAGGCTGTGCCTCCATTTTAGCTTGTGCAATAGTTTCAGATGGTGCTGTAGTTTTAGAAAGCGGCCTCATATAACCCATATCAATAGTAGTATCAGCAACCGCAATACCTGCCACAACCACCAAAACCTCAGTTGAGGGGGGTTGGAAATTACAGGGGCTGAGGAGGGGGAGGATTTGGCCAAGGAAGAGGGCCAGTGGTATGCTACAACTATGGAGTGCATGGCCACTATGCTAGAGACTTCCCTAAACCTATGAACAATTACTCATATTACAAACAAGAGAACAATGTGGAGCAATGTCCACAACTTATCGCTAGATGGCAAGCTTGGATGGTTGGAATAACTAACCCAGCACCAAATACTGCATCAAATGCTCCCAACCCGAATTATAATTCCAACATACAGATGATAGTCACAGAGCCATGAGAACCAACTATAGTAGTGGTAACAAGGGTAGGTGATGCGACAGTTGCAGAACAAGCTACGTAGACAGATTTGGCGGTGCAAGCACAACTGCAGGTGCGACCCGCCACGTGAAAGAAAGCACCACTTAATGTTCAAAATTAGAAGTGCATATTCATGGATGTATGCCCATATTTTGTAGGAATACAATAACCATCCACCTTAGGCCAAGTGAAAGATATGCCTAAGAGATTCCAGAAGATATTCGAACAACAGACTACAAGCAAGAGTGTAGAGAATCTTAGTAATATCAAACCATTCCTGTCAAGTTGTTTGGTGCTAATCTAGGAAAAGGATGCAATTGCATAGTTGAGAGTGCTTATAGAAATACTTTCAAAGGAAGACCCACCAACAAAGAAGGTTAACAGTGTCAAAACAAAGTTCAAAACGGGACGTGAACTTAGGATGTTCGCACAAATTGTGATTATGACATGGACTATATCATCCAAGACCTGGGATATGATGTTAACATTTTAACGCATTAGACATGTGAAAAAATGGGCAAGCCACCCCTAGAATGGCCCCCAATTCAATTAAGTCTTTCTAATTAGGAAAAGGTCCTACCCATTGGTAGACTGAGTCAAGTCCAAGTGGATATTGAAGGATTGCACACTTTTGTGGACTTTGAGGTCATCAATATAGTAGATTATACTAACCCATATCCCACGCTGCTAGGGATTGACTGGGCAATGGGAATCAAACCATTATAAACTTCAAAAGAAGGATCCTAGCATTTGAAGATGATGAGATGAGGGTAGTTGTGCCTCTCGATCCAATTGAAGGACAGAGATATGTTGAACCGGTGTTCAACAAAGGGCAAGGAGATCACCTTGACAACATCTATAATGTCACTACCCTTAAGGAGTATAAAATTAATCCTACTACAGATGGTAACCTGATATGGAGATGCGCAAGTTCATGTACATCAAACTCAGGAGAGGCCCTTGAAAACTGGCAGAACTGCTTACATGAAGTCTCTATGAGGAGATGTGCTAGGATAACTAAGTATGTCTGATGAGTGGGAACTCAATCATGGCTGATACCTACATATGAAGGAATTCCTAACTTGGAAACATTGTTGTCTAAGTTTGAAGAATTAGTAATAGAGCCGCAGTGACTATCTACGGTGGAGTTTGCACTAAAAGATACAACTGCACAGTGGTGGGGTATGCACAAAAGCTCAATAACTGAATGGCCACAGTGTAGATGGCTGTTGGAAGTAAGGTTCATAGATGAGGTCACAACTATGACACAAAGGTATACAGAATTATCAAACCCCTTTGAACACTAGGAGCATTGTTCCGTAGTGTTCTCAAACTACCTGCACTAGGAATGGGTTCACCACTTCATCCATACTCTTGAAATGGAACCCAAAGGATGGTACACATCTATGGAGTTGTGCCAAGAAATAAGACAATGGGAAAAGGTTGCGCAAAATTTCACATACAAATTCCAGTTCGTAGAGAAGTAACTGACAGTTGATATCACATTGAAGGCTATTAAGGAGAAGATATTTGTTGAAATCCCACTGGAGTTCAAGTATTCTCAACCTTGCACTGTGCATTCCCACCAGTGTTGTGAGATAGTTCAGTACTGGATGACATGCTATAACCTCTCCCGAGATCCAGAGGATGATCCAACTAACATCAATATTCTAGAGTTGAAGGATCGTGCGCAGTATAAGGAAGCGACATTTCCAGTGAGCAGTTCATCAAGCCACTAAAGATCAAGAAATTTAACATTGGTTTGAAGGACAATCCAAAATTTGCTAACATCAGAGACTATTGGGATGAAGAGACAATAGCCAAAATCATTGATCTATTACATGAGTACTAGGACCTATTCCCAATGAACTTCATGGAAATGAAGGGGATAGTAGGAGATTTGGGTGAAATTAAAATTCCACTCAAGCCCGACGCAAGACCAGTAAAATAGCGCCCGTACAGACTAAATCCACGCTATAAAGAAAAAGTGAAAGCAAAACTTGATTGCATGTTGGAAGTAGGAATCATTGAACCTGTTGAATATTCGAAGTGGATAAGCCCTATAGTGATTCAGGAAAAGAAGGCAACAAGTGAGGTTAGGATCTGTGTCGACCTTAGGAAGCTAAACGATGCCTCCTTACATGATCCATTCCCAACACCATTTACAGATGAATTCTTGGAGAGTGTTAATGGACAAGAAATGTACTCATTCACAGACGGGTTCTCGGGCTACAATCAAGTCAGAATTGCGCAAGACGACCGCCACAAGACAATATTTGTAACAGAGAGGGGATGCTACCAATACACGGTAATGCCCTTTGGCCTTAAAAACTCCCCTACTATTTTCTCTAGAATAGTAGTTTCTGCTTTTAAAGATTTAATCCATAGATTTCTTGAAGTATATTTTGATGACTGGACGGTCTTTGGTCTGGTGAGAGACCATATTGAGAATTTGCACATGATGCTAGAAAGGTGTCACTAGTATCAAATGGCGTTGAATTTGAGAAAATGCATATTTTGCACACTGTTTGGTGTACTACTAGGCCATGTAGTATGTTGCGATGGGATCCTGGTCGATCCAATGAAGATGGAAATTATTTTGGACCTACCACCGTCCACATCGGTCATGCAACTAAGATCCACATTGGGACATGCTGGATATTATCAAAAATTCATAAGAGGGTACGCAGAGATAACTGCCCCAATGGAGAAGCTGCTGAAGAAGGACACCAAATTCTAGTGGAACAAAGACTGTCAAGGAAGTCTGGATAAGTTAAAGCACAAAATGGCCACTGCGCCAATATTAATATTCCCAAACTGGAAGAAGGAGTTCCATGTACATGTTGATGCATCATCAATTGCACTTGGTATAGTATTAACACAACCAGGAGAGGGTACAATTGACAACCCAATTGCATTTGCAAGAAAGAAATTGTCAACAACAGAGAATAACTACACCACAACTGAAAGAGAAGGGCTTGCAATGGTCTATGTGCTACAAAAGTTCAGACATTATCTATTGGGTGGACACTTCAAAATGTTCACCGATCATTCTACGCTGAAGTACTGGGTCAATAAGCCAATGTTGGGGGAAAATATATGCCAATGGCTCCTCCTATTTCAATAATTTGACTTTGAATTCATTGTAAAGCTAGGCCGACTAAATGTTGGGCTAGACCACTTGTCACGCATTGAAAGTGATAAGGAACGAAACAGCTTAGAGGATAATCTATCTGAGGTGCAACTATTTTCTATCGATGTTGTCGATAAAGAATTTGATGCTATTATACACTTATTGAATATAGGCTATGCGCCTGAATATTATATGACATGGAAAAAGAAACAACTAGTTGTCAAGGTTACAGACTACACGCTAATTGTGGGACAACTGCATAAGTTGGGACCAGATGAAATACTGTGTAGATGCATCTTTGATCATGAAAGGCAATGGGTAATGGTTGAAGTGCATGCGGGTGTCATAGGAGGACACTACACCAGGAAGGAAATAGTGCATAAGATTTTTCAAGCTGGACTCTGGTGGCCGACTGTACATATGGATACAAGGAAAAACTATAGTGACTGTGATAAGTGTCAAAGAACCAGGAGACCATCATGACATGATGAAATGCCACTTGCACCACAAATTACATTGCATACCTTTGATAAAAGGGAAATGGATTTTTTCGGCCCTATTAGCCCGCCAGGGAAACAAACTGGTGCACGCTACATTATAACTTGTACAAATTACTTGACAATATGGGAAGAAGTGGCACCTATGAAATATTGCACCACCGCAAATGCGGTAAAGTTTATTTTTGAAAATGTTGTGAGAAGGTCTAGTTGCCCAAAGATCCTTATCAGTGACTAAGGTACACATTTTGTAAATAAGATAATTGTTGAGTTGACTGCAGAATTCCAAATCCATCATAAGAAGACAACACCCTACCATCCTCAAGCAAATGGAACTGTGGAAGCCTTCAACAAGATACTGGAGAATGCCTTGACTAAGGTCTATAATGTGCACAGATATGACTGGGACCAGAAAGTCTCAGCAGTATTATGGGATTACAGAACAACATGCAAATGACTTACTGGATACACTCCTTTCCATTTATTCTATGGCCAAGAAGCAGTTTCCTCTATTGTTGTAACCTTTACATTGCCTTGTAGAGCCAAGAAACTAGAGAGCTGAGCCTAATGAGTGAACTAGAACCCTCCCTTAGAGTCAAATCCCATGATCATTGATTTATCTAGTGAAAGTGAAGACTCCACTATTTCACCAGCCTCAACCTACCCGATATTGGAAGTGCCATACGTCCCTGAACCCAGTCAGCCGATGAAGAAGATGAAGAATATGTAGGACAAACCGAAGGCACCATCGAGGCCACCATGCCCACACCATTAGGAGGCCACTAGCTATAGTTACCTGCAACTCGACCACCAAGAAAACCGGGTGGAGCACAAGTTTTTGTAGCAAGAACTACATCAAGTGCAAAAATCCCCATGTCCTCTGGTCCCCCAGCAAAGATACCTAAAATTTGTAGAGTCGACCCAGTTCTACCACCACCACCAGTGGACACAGATCCGACTGATGAGGAAAAGAACTTGCTTCCTCCATATGTGTCACCTAGGGTTCCAGGAGCCCCAAGAGTGATAGTGGACGCATAGGAACTCCTGGAAGATCCCACCATTCCAGAAGGCATCCCATGGTCCCAGGATACAGTCACTCCCAAACTTCAGTATTTGAAGTTTGAAGACTATGATAACAAGAGGCAAGAGGACCTAACTAGAAATTGATTCATGGTCGCAGTGCCCGGTGAACCACCAAATGTATATGTAGTTTCTGCAATGGAGTGGGCATGAGGATTGGAACAATCAGGCATATTAAACCTACTCCTTATGCCACATTTCGGTCACATTGCCCCAGTCGAGATGTATGTCAAGCAGCTTCTGGTATGCTTCCATGGAGGATACCTCTGGCTCGACAAGCCATATGAGGTAACAATCAACCTGGCTTTGGCCATCATGGGTCTCCCATGGCAAGGAGTCGGCCTAGCCCCGTACCTTCACAAGGACAGGGAAAATATGGATAAGAAGGACATGAAGAGAAAGTACCAGCTTGTCCATGGTGAAAATGGATACCTTATTAGCTCTATCAATGATGTTGTTATAAGGTCTACAACAAACAAGATGAGGTCTACTGAATGCACTACCGCAACAGTAGAGCCAGTAGAGCAGTGTACGCAAGGAGTGCACATCAACTGGTCCCAGTTCCTAGTCAACAAACTGATGGACGACATGGTAGACATGCAGGAACTTCTCGCAATGAAGTTCTAATACTCATGGCTTCTAATTTTGATCTTGTTTACAACCTGGACTCCTCCGCTAGACTATCAACTCATGGACATCCCAGTGGAGTTCCTTGGCATGCAGTTTCAAAACCTTTGGTACCACAAAGACAATAAGCGCAAAGCCAATACAAAGTTTGAATTCTTTCTCCAAGGAGAAAGACTTAAACAAATCATGCGCTAGTAGTGTAGACTGTTCTCCATGACGGTGGCCAAGTATCCTTTCATTAACTTCCATGCAGGGCTGCACACTATCATCTTGCATTTGGGAAATGACCCCAATAATAAGGAACTCTCGACCTTCTTCTTCATCAAAGATGCAGATATCGAGATGGAAATCAAATACTGGCCCAAAGAATGGCTTAACTAGCGTGTGGAGGTGCCTACAGAACAGCAAGCGCCATGGGGGGATCCGCAAGAGAACCCACCCCAGGACCGTGTAAATACCGGCACCCAAGAGCATCAGGATGATGCCCAAGAAGAAGAAGAAGAAGAAAAATAGTGATACCCACCCAACAAGGGAAAAGAAGACACCCCTACTGATGAGGAGGTGTGCACCGAAAGAACCAGGAAGAGAAAGGGTAAAGAGCCCATGGAGGAATATGCAGAAGCCTTGGGTATCCCACATAGGAAAAAGTAGAGGGCTAATTGACCCAAAGTCATGAACATAGCAGAAGAGGATCTGATTCTTCTTAGAGAGCTAGTCACCAAAGTAGCTGAGTCTACCTTGGGTAATATCACGCGCAAGCAAATGAACTAGACGACTTCACTCAGTGCGCAAGTTACTTGGATGGAAGAGGCCGTCATCGAGGTGTGTGACATTGTACAAGCTGAGACCTATGGTGTATACCCACCAGACACCTTGGTGACATCGGTGCTTCTCCCACCCTTGAGAATAGAGATGCCCGCACAAGAACTTTCTATAGATGCAGCAGAAACAGATGCAAGTGTCCATAACGTGGACAGATTAACTTTGGATTTCTCTAAGCTGATATTTCTGCAAATCTATTCCATTCAACATGCCGCAGCTACAGAGGTGAGAATCTAAGAAAATGAGGTTGCATATCAGGAATCCAAGGCAACCAGGAAAGAAAAGGCATGCAAACAAGTCATCAAGCGCCAGTAGGAAGACCTGGAAGCATAAGCACAAAAGAAGACTTCACTGGAAGAAGCCATAAAGGAGGCAGTCACATAACTATTAGATTATGAAGAAGAAGGTGAGGTAGAACCTATGCACCAATTGAGGTGGTTATCCAAACTAGCCGCATATCTAAACAAACAGGTTTAGGAATTGAAAACCAACTAGCAGCTAAGAACGCCTCCCAAATTTGTGTAACAAATGCAAGAATTGGCAAACCAAGTTGTTTTTCTACTTAGGGAAGCCGAGAATATCTGCACAGAGGTGATGGAAGCAATTGCCGCAGTATGGGAGCAACTCATCGACAATGAGACTGCAGAACAGCTTGCCGAGCAGGTGCAGCAAGAAGACCTACAGGTATTGGTGGTAAAGGAAGAAATTAATAAGTTTCCAACCAAGGAGAAAATTTCCAAAGGAACTGAGCTCAAGTAGCGCCAAGACAAGGCAATAACCCTGCATGACCAGGAAAGCATGCGCAACAAGGAGACGGCTGAGAAGCAAGCCGAAGATGAAAATGTGATAGGGCTAATTCAGCCTATCCAACAGAGAATCCACAAGTTAATGCAGGCCATAGCCAATGCGTCGTTGGAACACCCTAGCTCCGACCGAGTGGAGGAACTCGAGCAGTAGGCAGAAGAATCCTGTTGGGAGATAGAAAGCCTTACTCCCATTTTTTGCCAATTCCAACAGAAGGTTGGAAGCGTAGAACAATATGCGTCAGAAGATGCACCATAGGATGAGTAAGAAGAGGAAAAGGAAGAATAAGAGGAAAAGAATGATGAAGAGGAAAATGAAGATGAAGAGGATCTAGAAGAACAACCTGAAGAAGAGTTGGAGAAAACACAAGGAAAACCCATGGAAGTAGACTGTTCAGATGATGCTAAGGAATAAATTGTATAACTCAAGTTTTGTAAGATAAAATATAAACAATTTTTTTCTAAGTATGAGATGAGCTCGCGATGTAGGAAACACTGCCAAAAGAAAAACAAAAAACAAAAAAAAACAAAAATTTATTGCAAAAGGAACGGTTACGCATGTTGCACCACCTCCTTCATCCATTCTTTTGTGGCCCAGGATGAGCCACATGTGATTGCTATGGGCTTGTTGGGACCAGAGAAAGCACGCAAGAAATAGGCACAAACAAAGAAATGTGCAAGGATCAATCCACCGTGAAAGCACAAACAAGAAAAAGGAAGCATGCGACAAGAATAGAAGAAACCTATGTAGACAAGGAAACCTACACGGACAACGAAAACTGCGTGGAAGAGGAAATCTGTGCAGAATAAGGAGTATGTGCAAAATATGTCACCTGCATGAAAAAGGGAAAATACACGGAACGAATATGTCGTAGGGTAAAATGCTAGCGCAAGTGTAGAATAACAGTCGAAAGCGATAGGATGATCATGGGTGTTGAATTCGGCTTAAGTCGACGGATGCCACACGAGTGAATGCATGATGTAAGTAAGGTTGTTAGTGCCTCGTGTCAAGTAATGATCGCCATAGTTGTATATTGAGGGGAAGATAATGGTTACAGTTAACAGACTGCATGTATGCAGTCGACCCTGTGTGGTCATGTAAAATAGTATAAATAGGAGGGATTCAATAGTTAGAGGGTTTCTTTTTAGGTGATTGTTGGTGATTATTGCTTTATGTTGGTTGATTTTAGCCTTTAGTTGCTTTGATGGGTTAATAGAGGGAAGATATCTGAGAGAGCAAATCGAATTTGTGAGATCAGAGTGGTATATTAGTTGGAGGTCTGTAGGATGCAGTCGGAGGTAGTACAAAAGAAGAGAAGCTCTGCTAGAGCGGTGCAGATGCTAGAGGAGTCGATCCAGGCTGTGTGCAGATCAGTAAATGGTAGCAGTAGATTAGGAGAAATAAGACAGAGAGCATGAGAGAAAGAAATATTCTGAGAAGAAGGATAGATCTAAGATAGTCTACAGTCAAATGCAGGTTGAAAGGCACCATATATTTCTCATGCCAGATGAAGAGCGCCTTGTGGTTTTTCCTGGATGGGTTTCCACATGAACTCTCATGTGTGTTGATTATTGAATGTGTATGGTTGTTTATGTTCTATTTATCTTTATGCGTATGATCCATATCCTATCATGGTTGAAGGAATTTCATACTGTCAATAGAAGTCTGAATGCATGAATAGGTTATTATGCGTTGCTTCTAAGTATTATCTTATGTTTAGGGTGCAATCGCTGTTGTGCATTTTTTATGTTGCACTTGTCTATTAGTTCTCTTTTATATCCCTTTATGTTTAAATTACCAAGTCTGAATCTGTTTCACGCCATTAGTAGCTAATAAAACATATGTGCTATGTGCGCTATAGTTCGGCGTAAATGACTCCATCCTCACGACTTGGTCGAGCTCCTTGGCCGTGCACCAAGGGACCATAATACCTCGACGAATCATAGAAACATGGTTCCCATGGTTACCCATTGAATAGATATCTCAGGTGAGACTGCACCTACTTTGCAGGTGTTGCTGACGAGGCTTGCTCTGTTGGGCCAGTATCTCGAGTGTTTGTTGGGTTGACAAGATGCGCAAAACCTTGGTTGCACAAGTTAGGAAAAGTGGCCAACATATGTATTCTTTGAATTTATTCTCTCCATAGCCTCCATCATGGCTTGGGGTTATCTCAATTCCCTTTGGGTGTCTATCTCTAATGTGTGTCTTCCTCGACCATGTCCTACTAGAACTCCACGTGCTCTTCCTTGTCTTGGAGGCATCCTTCTAGGCTCTGATATTTTAGCTCTGATACCAAAAATGATGGTAGGTAAGAGCTAGAAGACATAAAATCCTCTTGATCGGCTTAAATTGTTGATAAAAATATTCTTCTCCAAGATGGATTCCACACCTCTGCTTCCACAACCAGCATTTCGTAAGCTAGGTTCTGCAACCTCAGTTTCATAGTAACCTTTCCACAATTGTGGATTGTGGGTATGCAATTCCCAATCTTCAAAAACTCGACTTCCATAATATTGAGGTCGCAACGGTACTTTCCGCAATCAGATTGAAAATTGCAGATACACCTTCCCACTTTTCCCAAAAATGGCCTTCCACAATTTTCCTCCTGCAAGTCTCTTTACACCACTACTTAGAACTATCGACCTTTTGCAGAATACTTCATGGCCGTTGATCTCTGATCAAGTGCGAAACTTCATTCCATACACTTTTCTTTTGTGGAATTCATCTACGACTGTAGATCTATCTAGATTATATATTTTAACTCAAACAATTACAGACGGACTGATCAGGGAAACAATCAATTTGTTTCTATTGCACTCTCCTAAATACATATCCTTCTTCATGAATTCTATAAACATTTTTATCAATAAAGATTCATACACAAAGAGAATTAAACATACTTCTGGTTATTGAAAAGAAGACATCAGAAAATCGCATATGTATAGAGTATTGGAAATTTTTTCTTCATTCAATTAAGCATTCATACATTCAGTCACACACTCACTCACTCATGCATCTATGCACTCATGAATTCATGTCTAATATTATTACATTCAACACTTAATATAGAAATCTATAAAACTTATCAGATCCGAATAGACATGATCTGAAATTACTAAGAAAGTAAATCTACAACTAACCTATCCTCAAGCAACCTTTTGCAAGATTCAAGGGTATCCGTGGAAAATTTCCATTATGACAATTAAACAAATCCCATCTATAAAATAGATTACAAGAATCGACAACTAACCCTATCTTCTAGAAGTTAATAAAAGGAAGCAGAAAAATATCATTGTCTTCTTATTCAGTAAACAAAAGACTTTGTCTCAATGCTATTGCATCACGCCTTTGTTCACCTACCCTCTTTAGTTAATTGATTTTAATTGATTGTAACAAGTTATTAACTATTTTAGTGATCTATAGTTGCACTAGTTAGATCTCGTGGTGATTTTCCCACACTGATTTAGCTCCTAAGTCAGTCTACGTTGGTAAATTCAACTGCCTCTTCATGTATTCGAATTATTCCTTGATGATTTTATTATATATTCTCCCATAATGTGAATATTATTGTAATGGAATATTTCTCATATTTTTATTCAACTCATTGTGTAATAGCGATTATTCCTATCTATATTTTTCTTGTGCAATCTATGTGAAGACTATTTATGTCCCAATATCTTCCTGTCAAAATCTAATATACTTCTCCTCTTCTATGTTGGGTCCAAAAATCATTTGAATCTGTAGGCTCTGAGGTTGGTATTCCCTCTAATACTGGATATATTAGATATAAATTTTCTCTCATGACAAAACAATTGGACACAAGTGATCCCTCCACATATGCTCAAGCTAAAGACAAACCAAAATAGTAAAAAAAATGACAGTAGAGTATGACTCCTTAAAGAAGAATAAGACTTGGAATCTTATTTCCCTTGCTCCTAGAAAGAATTTAGTTGGTTGTAAATTTATTTATAAAACAAATATTGTTACAAAAGGATAGATTAAAAATATATGTCTCAGATAGTTGTTAATTTTTTTCTCAACAAGAACCTATACATTATATTGAAACCTTTTATCATATTCCTAAAATGAACACCATAAGAATCATGATTTCTCTTGCTGCATCTTTTTAATGGGAAATTCACCAAATGGATGTCATGAGTGATTTTTTAAATGATGATCTTCATGAAGAAAATTATATGAAACAACCAACCGGTTTTATCACTTATGAAAATTCAAGCTTGGTATGAAAATTGAACAAGTATTTATATGGTCTTAAACAAGAACCTAAAGCTTGGTATGAGAAAATTTATACTTATTTCTTAAAGATTGTTTTTAAGCAGTGTAGATATGATCCCAATATATATGTTCAGTAATTTGATGATGATGCCATCATTGTGGTTCTTTATGTGGATTATCTAATCCTTACCGATAGCCATCTTTCATTGATACATGAATTGAAGAATGATATTAAGAAATGATTTGAAATGACATGTTTAGGAATCTTGCATTATTTCTTGGGTCTTCAAATTTGGCACATGGTTGATGGGATATTTATTTCTTATCCTTATTATTCTTATGATTTACTACCATGGTTTCATATGAGTGAATGTAATCATTCACCAACACCATTTAATTCCAAAGTAATGTTAATTTTTGATTAATATCTATTTTGTTGTTAGTATTGTCGATAGGTTTATGCAAATAAACATTGTAAATCAACCAAGAAAATTCTCAAATATCTTCAAGGGACATTACATTATGGTGTTTTCTATTCTAGTAGGGCTTCAATTTCACTTCTTGGTTGTACATATTCTATTTGGGAAGGGAATAATATAGATAGAATGTCTACTCTTTCATCTTGGTTTAGGTTTGATTTAATCATTTCAATAGGAAGTTGAGAGTGCTTTCTCTTTGTTCTTTTAAAGTATAGTACAGGGAAGCTAAGAAAGTAGATAAAGAAGCAGTGTGGAAAGAACATGTTCTTAAAGAGATTGGACTGGTTAAGAATTATCCTATTGAGTTAATATGTGACAACCAAAGTGAAATTCACTTTGCATATAATGTAGTGTATCACTCCCATACCAAAGACATTATCCTTGGTAATCATTACATTTGAGATCTTATTGCGGGTTCTTTCATTTGTTTGGAGTATTGTCCCACAAAACAAAAAGCAACATATATCTTCGCAAAATCCATTATAGAGGCAAAGTTTGTGCATATTCACAACTTATTTGGAATGCAAGAAATTTTCATCAAGGGGAAATGTTAATGCAATGCCATCTTCCTCCATTTTTGTACCATCTCCCTCATAATGATTAAGGGGGGGTTTTGGAATATGTAATGATGTCTAATGAGATGTCATGATGTTCTACCTAGAAAAAGAAGGCATAATACTCTTCATAACTCCCTATATTAATATGTAAAATGAGTTATCCTATATGTATCATGGAGTAAAATTCACCTATTACAATTATTTATATAAGAGACGTGGAAAAATATGTATCCCAAATGTATTATTGGATGTAAATTTTCCATACCTCTAGCTATATAATAGAGGTGAAGGAGATTCATTGGGTACATGGAAAATATATTGTGAAATATTGTAAAGTTGTGATATAAGCATATGCGGGGGAGCTCAAGATTGTAAGAGTGAAAGTTTCTTGATGAATAAGAACGCTACCACATATGGTATCAAAATTTGGCGAAATATTGTGATGATTGGAATAAAATCAATTGTTTTGTCGATTTTTACTTAAAAATTATGAAAAACAATATTTTTTTTTCTCTGGAACAACTTTGTTCATCGTACTTACAAGAGTAATGATTTCTATTTGATATTACAAGTAATGGATGTTCATTGTAATAACGATGATACCTTCACATGTGTGAAGTGATAGTATACCAATTTGGGAGATCAAAATGGACATTGAATTTGAATCTTGGTCAACGTTGACCATATTGTATGCTTGTTACAAGTCCAATCATGGTGAATATAAATACTTTTTTTGGAGAGAGATCTTGAAAAATTCGTTGTAGTTGCGATAATTTTTCTAGTAATTATTCGATGCATGAAATATTGTTTTTTCTATTGGATGTGTATTGAAAACATCCAATTCTTGATCTACATAGCTTGGGCTTTAGACTTTGAAGGTCAATTTTTTTGTTCTTTAATATTCAATATTTTCCCCATATTAAATTAAATCACTATTCATGGTCTCCTTTAATTTGTCTTGGACCAAATTCTCTTCCTATACATGTTGAAAGGTATTTTTTCTAGAGATTAAATTTGTGTTGAATTTTTTTTAATACTATAAGAAATATTTAACCATTTTTTACTATTTTCAGCCAAATTTTGTATCAAATTATGGATATAATCTAAATTTAATTTCAATTTTTTGTTGAGAAAATAGGTCAATTACAATGTTAACTCTAGAAGAAATAGCAGTGTTTGTTGATTTAAAGGAGTGAATGGTGACTTAGGGTGATGGGAAATATTATTTCCCTTGCCATGAATACAGGGGATTTAATAGAAGACGACTTTTAATAAAAATATTTGAAAGGCATTGTAAGGAGAATGGGCATATTGAAGTGGGGTATGAATATCGTCCCATGGTAATTTATCTATTATAGGTCTTTGTATATATTGATTGTTTTATAATTTTTTGTTTTGTTTTAATATTTGTTATACACTCTAATTTTATTTGATTGCTTGTATTATCTATAAAGAGAAATTGGCCTCCTAGGAATCTCATATTGCTTAGTGAAAAATTATTTATGGAAATATTATTGTACAAGTTGAGGAAGATGGTATGGATATTAAATATCAAGTTAATTCTATGGAAGAAGATGACACTAATATTATAGTTGAGTATGATGGGACAAATAGGTTGATCCAAGAGATGTTCAATGCTCCCATGGATGAGGCCAACAACTTGGACGACGAAAACAATGATGAAAATTTTCATGATGTACCTATATTTGAGAGGGACTCAGAACACCTTTACGAAGGCACACAAAAGATTATTCTCTCTGTTGTAATGTTGTTGGTGAACTTGAAGGTATTGGATGGTTTGTCAAACACATGTCTCACACAAATCCTAAGGTATGCAACATAATTATTCACATGTATGTAAATGTCTACTTTTTCTTATCTATTTTTAGTGTGAATTTATCTGTAAATTAATGATGCAATATTTATATTGATTACTATTATTTACATTAACTATTTTTTTTTTCTGATGTAGATCTATTGGTGAATTTTTCTTACCATCGCCAAATAACTTACCTTGCACATATCGAGAATTATCTTCCATTATGAAATAAATTGGAATGTATTATTAGGCTAGTAATGCATGTCCCGATGATCATAGTATATATTATGGAAAATATGCATAGAAAATGAAATGCCTGCAATGTTAAATCAATATATATCAAACGGATCAAGCACTAAAAAGATGCATCACAAGGTTCTTCGTTATATTACCATAATTCCATGTTCCCAACGAGTGTTTAAGTGTCAAACCATATCATAGTTTATGGATTACCATGCATGGAATAAAAGTGTAGATGTTTGTCTTCAAATGCCTTCAGATGGTTCTATATTTACGAACATCGAATAAATATGGATGATTTTTAAATAAGAAAATCGTAATGTTATGCTTTCATTGGTATTTAATGTGGTCAATATATTTTGTGAGCTTAGTTATATTTACTTAGTGTGGTCTATTTTTGTCCTTCCTCCTCAGAAGTCAATAAAGAGGGAGAATACTATGTTGGAAATGATTGTCCCAAGTATAATTTGTTTATAATGATAGTTGTTTCAACGTATAATTTTACTAATATTATTCATTGCGTAATTCCACATACACACACACAATTAGGTAGCAATTGTGTGTATTCTCAACCAATTAGGTAAGTACCAATTGAAATATATGAATTTATATATTGATCCTCTTGTCAATGAGATAATAAAGTTATGGGATGGAATCACTATGTATGAAATATCTAGACCAATAGGTCGAAGAAAATTTCAATTCCATGGAATATTTACATTGACAAATCATGATGCCCTAGGGATAACACATTTTTATGAGATGTAACACACTACTACACTTCAATAGTATATAATTTTATGATAATATCATACTTTTTTTTAAATAATTACTTCTTAATTACATAACTAATAATGACATTAATCCATATATTGTAGGTATTCAAACAAAGGGTAAATTTGCATGTCTTATTTGTGGTGCTAGGATGAAATTTCATCATTTAAGAAGTCAGGAAAGGAGTTGTTTGATGAATATAGGAACTTTATCCCTAAGAAATATGGGTATTGAAATACCAATGAAAAACTTTTCAATGGGAAAGAAGAGACTACAATAAAACCATGAAGAATGACACCTCACCTATAGAAGATGGAATATAGCAGAAATCGTCGATGTAAGAAAATCATATATGTATCATATGAAATGTTTTAAATTTTTTTATTTTTATTGAATTCTCATATTTACCATATCTAACAATTACTATTGTAATTTCAATTACGTACCATAAAGTTGGTTTTTAAGGCATTGATTGACTTCCATGAGGAATGAAAATTTACTCCAAATAGTTTAGTAGGTTTCCCTACTATGAACACCTATAAATAGTTCATTTGATCGATAAAATGCATATTGGAAAGAACGTAACATAAATGTTATGGAGAATCTTATATGAAGGAGTGACAAATAAAAATTTATCAAAATTTGTAGTGGAATTCAAGAAGCCAGACATGCAATGAAAAATATGATTGATTCAAATATCATTGGAGTATACCTAAATAGTCATCCATGGTTATTTACAAGAAAGAAATCAATGTTGTAAAAGAGGTGATCTGGATAATTAAATTCCCCACGGGATTTTATTCAAACATAAAAGAATATCACAATGAATAAAGGTGAATTTGGTGGGGTAAAAACTCATGACAGACATACCTTCATCGATATATATATATATATATGGTAATACTTATTTCTATCTATTTTAATTTTGTTTTATTTTCAAAAAAATAATGATTATTTTTTAGTTATGGTATTATTTTCCTTTATCTCTCCCTAAAAGCTTTGAAAACAACATAAAACCAGTTATATATGATTTGGGAAACACATGAGGTACATAACGATTTATATGCAAAAAAATTGTTTCATAACCTCATGCTGACATGTGTTGTACTTTCAGTGTATATATATTTTTTTGTTGAAACTTGTGTTTTTCTTATATCATGTGTAGGTGGTTTTCATAAAAATAAATCCATAAGGTAGATATAAAATATTGGAGGAGGTAAATTCCTTGGACAATGTGTGAAATACAAAAGTATATACCTCATACATTTTTTAATGCATATAACACTACCTCATACACCAAGTTGAGGAGATTGAAATGTGTGGACATGTACAAATAACATCAGTGTGGATGGTGGAGAGGAACTTGAAGTCATTGAAGGATTTCATTAGGAAAGGGTCATGTCCTAGGGGTTCTATGGTGGACGGATATATGGTATATCAATCCTTGGTGTATATTAGTGAGTATCTTCCTAAATTGGTAAACAAAATCAATTTCCATTGCATTTGGAATGTCAATTCCATGAACAAATTTGAATGGGATTCCCTTTTCATGAAAGGTAGAATGACTAAAGTGAAAGGTATGAATATACGGTTGATATATATAATACTTTTGATTATTATTTTTTATCTATTTTCATGTACTTATTTAATTTATATTGTTCCATCAATTATTAATAATATTTCTTTGTATTATTTTTTATTCATTTTTCATACAATTGGTCAAGAGTGAGACCACATTTATTCCTTGCAAACAATATTGATTGGATGAAGGTATGGATATAAAAATGTATACAACATCATGGTAGGTTATCATGGGAAGGGATGTATACATTAATTAAATAAGTTGACCATAATCAAGATCCCAATCTTACATAAAGGTAAATTGATTTAGCATGTGGTTTAAAGGATAAACATGCCAGCAATATAGTCACCCACATTTTTAGTTATTTTCCATTATATAAATGTAATTAGTGGTGCATGTTTTTCAAATATTTACGAAGCCTAAATATGTTTATTAGTTGACAACCTATTTTTTAAGTGTTGGGCATATTGTAGTTCAAACACCACAAGACTATGTAGTGCAATGGGCATAAATTTCACATCAAAAAGTTGGATGAAAAGAAGAAAAACTCGTATTCATGGATAATTAAAGTATTTGAGGTCACAAATGTTTCCTCTAGAGGTGAGAGGAATCCAATAGTATCAAAAAATAGAAACTATGGGTATTTGGATGATATAATTGAGTGTAACTTTGAATCCTTCAAGTTAGTTTTATTCAAGGTGAAATGGTATAGGTTATGGATGAATGAACGTGATTTTTAAAGAACTATTATTGATCATGGCAATGGATTTACCATGGTTAGTACATATATGTTTGATCCAGGTATAGAATCCTATGTTCTACCAACACAATGTGAGCATGTCTTTTATTCATATGTTCTAGGTAAATCAAATTGGTCATATTTTGTTTAATATGATCTAAGAGGAAGTCCTACAAAGTATAATGTATCGAAAGAACAGAGGAACATCATGAGGTAGATTTACTATCATATGAATAAGTTAGATATGATGGGTAGTCAGATGTAGATGGAAATGTTCTCAATGATGATATATCTCATAACGATGATATTATCCAAAATGACATCGATGATGATCTTGATATGGTTGATCCATTCAACATCTGTTCTAAAATATCTAATGATATGGATGTGGAGTTTGTTGAAGAATAATATCAATGATATTGCAAAAATTTTAATGAAATGTATAATCATCGTCACATTCATTATAATCATCATCATTTTTTCGTCATCCTCATTGTAATCATCATCATCATCATCATTGTCGCCATCATCATCATCATCATCACTATCACAATTATCATAATTATCATCATCGTCATCATTGTCATCATCACTGTGTTGATCTCCATCATCAGTATATTCATCATCAACATTTTTCACCATTATCATCATCGTCATCATTTTTTTTTTCCATCATCATCATCATCATCATCAATATTCTTCCATCGTTGTCATAATCATCATCATCATCATCATCATCATTGTCATCATCACTATATTCAGCATCATCATTGTCATCGGCATCATCATCATTGAAATCATCAATTTCATCATCATTATAATCATCAACGTATTCTCTTTCATTTAAAGTTAATGTTTGTTTTTCTACTTGTTATGCATGATTAGGTATGGGTAATTCATATTGATGTGAGGGGGGGCATATGAGATTCCACCTTCATGTGGTTGGTCCTATTTAGTAGAGAATAAATTATTCTTGAATGCAAGAAGATCATCCTCATCATCATAATAGCCATCATCTTCATCATCATCATCATCATCATCATCATAATCTCCATCATCTTCATCATAATCATCATCATCATCATTATCATCATCATGATCTAAAATTTTAGGATCTTTTTTAACCATATAAATTGCATGTGAAATTTGTATGTTAAAAAAAAATCATAAAAAAAATATTTAAAGCTGGAATTTAAATGCTTAAAATACACACATAAGCAAATAAAGAGTATGCAAACCATGAAATTTAAAGACAACAGATGATAACGGAGTTCATCCCTCCTGGGATATGTCTCTGGGCCATTCTAATGAGAAGTTCGATCTTATTAAGTCTTTGAATATTACATACATGGGTTTATAGAACCACCTATGTTTTATGTTAGTCAACAACAAAAATAGACAACAGCAGTGTGATCCTCTTGAAATTTTGAGAAAAATGAGTATAAAGTCAATTATGTTTGGCTGAGGCCTCCTTTGGAAAGCATATCAAGACAAATATACATGAAACTATACAGAACTGTATGGATTCCCACCTCGAGAATCATGACCATTAATGGATGTACCTAATCCAACTAGTAGTTGGCATGTTGTTGAACTTTGACAAATCCTAGCACTTCAACTACTCGACTACTTCAACTGCTTCGACAAGCTAAACATCAACTTCAACAAGTCTGAATGTCGACACAACTGAACTCAAAAAACCTCGACAAGTTTCATGCTTGACATACAACATCTTGACATGCCTTGTCAATTTCTATCAAACATCAACAGAATGGCTCTGTCTTCCACTCATCTATGATGGTTGAACTTTAGAACCATTATAACTTCTTGTAACTAAATGTAACGGGTAGTTATCCAAGCATCTCATCATTCTATATAAACATGTACATTATTGCAACCATCAACCAACCTTCATAGAGAAGAAGTAATAGTAGAAATTGGTTCAAATTCTTGCATATTGTCAGTGCGCATACTTTATGTCGATACATTGTATTTCCTTCTTTACTTGTTCTATTTCTGCAATAACAGTGCTCAGCTCATTAAGTCGACTGTTGTCCCCAATGTGCACCTGGGAACAAACTAGATCATTGGTATTAGATCTTGATATTGTTCATACCCTAAGTTACATCAGCATTTCCATCAAAGTTATTTAACTTATTCATGTTCAAACACGCTCACAAACTCAACAACAGAAGAAGACACTTCCTTCAAATTCATAAAATATGGTCGAATAAGCTGACAATAGACATGCAACTGATGAGACATAAAAAATCATAGAAAAAGCACTGGCTCACTAACAGACCAAAATTTTCTCTGAGTTCAGTGAGATTCTCATACGATTCACTGTGAGCTCCAGGAAATATTTGATGTGACCTCACTCCGATAAAATCATCCCCTTCAAAGTACAAATGAATTTGGACATACTGAATCTTAAAGGAAATATTGACATGAAATTTGTTGACAATTGGGTATAGCAACTAGAATCATACTACTATGTGAATCAACTCTCCGAAGTGGAAAATATCACCATTGCATCCTTTAACATGTCAACCTCCATACACTGTTCGTGGGAAAATTTATTGACAAAGATGGAAAAAGAAGGTGACCCCATCAACACATGGGTAAAATTTGTCAAATATTTCCGAAAGGAGTTCTACCAACCCAAGTATCTTGAACAATAGTATAAGAAGTGGAAGCAACTAAGGAAATGGAAAGACTAGTCTGTACAGAGTTACCCCGACAAGTTCTATCGACTCATGGCTAGACTTGGTGTCCAAGAAGAAGAGAAAATGCTTGTCCTCAAGTACGTCAACAGATTATCCCTGTACATTCAGCAAGAGATGGATTTTTTGACTGTCAGTATGCTTGCAGAGGAATTTCATTAGGACATCAAGATTGAAGCTAAACAAAAAGGAAAATCATGTTTCGTGAACAAGCTAACAAGTAAAACATCCGACAAGAAGTCATGAGCTGACTCTGACAAGTTTAATCACCCTTCTCATCTGACTCCACCAAAGCCTAATCATCAAAATAAGAACTTTCATAAAGACATGAGGGATCACAACTGTTGGAGCAGGGTCCCGCAGCTATAGAAGAAGCTGCTAGTTTTGGCGGAAAGATAAGTTTTGGCGGAAAGAAGTTAAGACAGAGCTACGACACCGTAGCACGTTTCCAGCTGGAGAGCAGAACCGAAAACCATGACTTTTAAGATAGAAAAGTCAAGAAAGGAAACGGTACTTGAGTTGTCGAGAAGAGAGAGCTCAACCACTGGATTGAAGGCAGTGGCGGAAGATAGGAGGGCTCAGCGACCCTCATAAAGGAGAAGGAGCAATGAGGCTGAAGCATTGAAGGTGAAGGACAGAAAAGCGAAGCGGTGCATAGTACCCATGATCAGTGCCGGGAAGCATGGAAGACTGCAGAGAGCTGTGGTGTGATGGAAAGTGGCTACCTCAAGTACAGATATGGCTAACTGTCACTAGTTAGGTTTTTGGGTTACTGTTGGGACAGGCCCACAGTGTTGTAATGGAAAGACCTTCGGGCTGCCTAAAAAGGGATATATTTTGTATTGTAAAAGGGTTGGTTAGTTAGTTGGTTCATTTAGTTGTTAGTAGTGTTTTGCAGACTATTAGACTATTGTAAAATCCTAGCTCTGGTTCTGTTATTAGCGGTAGCAATCTTACGGTAACCAGTAGCTGGCTTATAGAAGATGCATGTAACGATCCACAGGGATCGATAGAGAGGGAAGAGTATATGGTAGGAGAGCAATATAGAAGAGAAAAGAGATCTAAGAGATAATATCTTAAGCTGTATATGCGGTGCAGCAGAAATATGTTTTACCTTCCCCTGAGCTATAATAAAAACACAGTTCTGTGGACATAACTTCCATCCTGGAGGTGAACCATGTTAAAGTCAAGTGTTATGCGATTGGTTTATGTGTTATGTTTACTTATGCATTTCTCGGTCAGTTCATGGGCTTTGTTTACAGTTTAATGAATGAATGTGTTAATCAGTTCACAGCAATATAGAAGGGTAAACATAAGTTAAAGTATTTGGCATGCTGTATATGGTTCATTTATGCTTTGCATGAAACAGTCACTATTGCAGTATCGAATAGCCTTGTATGTTAAGTCTTGCACGTCGACACGAGCAACGCTAAGTGCGCTAGACCGTGGAGGTAGGATATCAAAGAGAGGTGATACCGCACTGGCAGAGGAGCTGCGGCGCGAGATACCGTAGGTTGGGGACTTAGCGTTGGGCAGGAACTACGTGTCGCATAGTGCGTGGTGATGCGATAACGTCGGAGATATCACGAGTCTAGGAAAGTGTGCATCGCATAAAGGGACTGTGCGACGGTTGAAAGGGATATCTCATGGCTAGAAGAGCTGCAAGATGAGGAAATCGCGCGACGCACAGAGAAGATCACGCGACGTGCAGAGAAGGAGACCTCGCAGTTAGGGGAACTGCGAGCCACTAGTAGGATTGCCACAGAACCTAGTCCAAGATGCTTGAGTCCTTGGCCAACCCATTAGAGTCACTTTGGGTGAGACTTCAGGCCGCTTTGCGGTCTGTCGCAGAAAGGGCCAGTGATCTAGGGCTATTGTTGGTTGATTATAAGTTAACCTGGGTCTGCCCATAGCAGCCAAAAAATGGTTTCGTTGCCGGTTTTGAACAATTGAGCACTAATGTTCTGTTGGCATACCACCAGAGAAGAGTTTCACCAGTGGCTGGATTCAAACTTAAGGGAGTTTTCCCAAAAAGAAAATTGAAGCCCAAAACTGAGCACAGAGGACTGGTTACAAAAGCATATCGCTTCAGATATACATGCTATATTTTTTGCAACCTATGGAAATGAGCTTTACGACTGGTTATCAAAGTTGACAGATAGGAACATATTCAAGAAGAAAAGAAACATTGTCTGGACACCGGAGCTGATTCAGACCGTGCAGAACCTCGACAATCCCATTACGAGAGCGGTAGACTTCTGGCTTGCGAGTGTGCTAGGAGGCTTTGTTACAGAATTTGCAGTTGACCAGAGAAAAAACTTCAGTGAGGCTGAGCGGTACTTCTTCAAAGGATATCGTGGTAAGTACCTAAAGTCTCTAAAATTGTCCATTAAGATGCTGCTACATGAAAAAGGAGTAATGGACATGATTTTAGATGAATAAGTAAAGATAGTAATGTCACAAGAGTTTGAAAGTGATTTTGATGACATTGGACGCACACGTAGTGGAAAGAAATATAAAGTAGCTTTCGGCTCTCCTGTATTTGGAGATAGTTCAGACAATATTAGGCAACCAAGTCCTAATACCATAGAATAACCAGAGGGGGGTATCCCTTACTAGCCCTATACCCCATAGAAATAGACCGGGACTCAGAGTAATCCTGTAGGTACTCCATCCAGTAGCTCACAGACAGTACCTACTACCGCTACATCACCTTCACCTGCACCACTGAGTGGTAGTAATCCAGTCAATCAAAACCCACCGCAGAGAAATAGAATGGGAGATTATATGAAGCTACCTACCTTTAAGGGTATAGGAGCAGAGGACCCGGAACAGCATTGGTTTCTATGTGAAGCCATGTCGACCATTAAAACAATCAACAACGATAACCTTAAACTTGTACAGTTGGTCACTACACTCAGAGATCGAGCTTTAACATGGTACATAAAGTATACCACAGTACCCAAGACACTTGCCCAGGTCAAGAATGCCATGATTAAAGATTTCAAGAAACCTAAGTCTGAATCTCAGTGCATTACAGAGCTCAAGGATATTAAGCAGCTACCATCAGAATCAGTATGGGACTTTGACCAGAAATTCAAAGCTCTTATAGACCAAGTAAGTTTTGAGTTTGCACCGGAGCAGCATAAGGAATGGTTTATTGCAGCACTTCTCCCTCACATCAGAGTGCCACTAATGCAGCAGAAACTCCAGATGTAGGATGACGCATTGGAGATGGCGATGAAGCTAGAAGCTTCACCTTTAGCAGAAACCAATGCAGGCATGACAACTCTACAGAACCAGTTGGCCAATCTCACATTACAGATACACGAACTTAAGAAAGGAAAAGAGGTTATGCAAGACATATGGTGCTTACGATGAAGAGCATAGGGTCATACTAAAGACAACTGTCCAGTATTTGCAGAATATTTAGCGTCAGGGGCTCCTAAACCCTTACCACGAACGCAAGGGCCATGGTGTGAAATATGCAAAACACAAGGACATCCGCCTCAGCAATGCCCTTTGCTTCAGAAGTATGTACAGACACCTAAGAACCTATACTGTGTCTTTTGCAGCTCTGTCGGACATGATGAACAGAATTGCCAAGCCTATGATCTCATGTTAGATAGAAAACATGACGTGCACAGAGTCCAGTCAGAAACACATGGTCCAGCAGCAGGACCACAGCCTGATCCGACTTATGGTGGCCGGGGAGGAGGATTCAGAGGACGAGGCCATGGAGGAGGCTTTGCAAGAGGAGAAGGATTTGGCAGAGGAGAGGGTTTTGTCCGTGGTTGCAGACCAATCACTTGTTATAACTGTGAAATTGTAGGACACTATGCTAGGGACTGCCAGAGCCCCACTACTACTTGTAATTACTGCAAATCTTATGATCATACCATAGAGGAGTGTCCTACCTTGATAGCTAAGATCAAATATCCTAAGCCAGCAGTACACCAGAACATCCAGCTTATTGCTGCTGAGCAGGTGAAACCAGAACCAAGAGTCAATATTGTGACTCGTAGCGGTGCTTCCACCAGTGGGACATCGCAGGAGACCGAAAAGAACACAAGTCAGGAGTGGGTGCGCAGAGCTCCTGGTAAAGCAATAGCACTCGACCTATAGAATAATAAAGATACATTTCACAAAGCCAAGGCTTCCTTTGATGAACCTACACAACTAGGATCGCAGGTACCGCCATCTAGGGGCGTACCGCAGCAAGAACCTTGTGGCGATAGCCCAGAACAGATACCATAGGCTACTACATCGAGAAGATGCAACGAGGACGAATCAACAGGAAGTATACAATCCTTCCTGCTCAATTGCTTGAAGCTCTTGAGAAATGAAAAAACTATCGGAGAGCTACAGCACATCATAGATCAGTGTTAGCAACCTTCTCTCTCGAGCAGTGCACACCACGCTGTTCATAATATTACAGGACATACAAGGACCGGAAGAGAGATGAAACTCACAGCACAGATTGGAGAGTTCAAAATGGATGAAGTCGTCTTAGATCTAGGATCAGAGGTGAATGTTCTAACTAAGAAGACATGGGAACAGATGGGTAGCCCTCAGTTAGTCAGATCGCCTATCCACCTGAGATTAGCTAACCAGCAGCGAGTATCACCATTGGGTCGACTGCCACAGGTGCCAGTTGACATTGACAGAGTTTGTACTTTTGCGGACTTCGAGGTTATAGAAATCATTGGCGACAGTCGATCGTATCCAGCATTATTAAGTATCGATTGGGTGATTGGTAGCAAGGATTTCATCGACCTAAAGAGAAGACAAATGACCTTTGAGGATGCGCAGATCTAGGTCATCGCGCCGCTGGATCCTCACCAGGGTCCTAGATACATTGAACCTATCCGAGCAGAGGAGGAGGCACATAACATGGATAGTCTCTACCGGATGACTGCGAACCAGAGCAACTACATCAATCCAACCACAGAAGGGAACATTAGTTGGCAATGCGACAGCTCATGCGCATCGGATTCTGATATTGGTCTAGAGAACTGGCAGAACAGACTTTATGAAGTCTCAGCGCGTAGATGTGCGTTTATGAGTAAGTCACTGCGATGGATTGGCGTAGAGATCACTGAGATTCCATCATATCATGGTCTAATAGATATTCAGGAATTTCTTGAGCAGTTTGAGCAATAGATTCCTTACGAGCAGAGGATCGCAGCTATGGACCTTGCAGTACGAGCCACACCTGCAAGATGGTGGTATGCGCATAAAGAAAATATCGCATCATGGGATGATATTAAAAGATTGATGGTGAACAGATTTTTGGTCGAAAAAGAGTATTTCCCGCAGAAGTACACAGGAGAAACTGACCCCAGGGCACACATTCAGACATGTGAACAGAACTGGTCGGACATTCCCAAGGATGAATGGGTTCACAGATTCATTCACACTTTGGACACAGTTCCAAGGAACTGGTACATAGAGACCGAGTTGCGCAAGGGGACGACCACATGGTCACTTATGACAGACAGTTTCCTACTTACCTTCGCATTTGAATCAGAATATCCAAGTGTTGCTCAGGCCCTAGACATAATCAATATCAAGATATTCGAGGACTGTACCATCTCAGTGCGGGCTCAACCTGAGTGGGCCATCCAGTTGCAAGACGCGCTTGAGTGCTATAACTTTGCAGCAAAGCCAGACAATGAAGATAAGGATGAGGATGAGGATCCTCGCAACACCAACATTCCGAAGTCAGAAGGGACTCACGATGTTGGGGGACCACAGTTAGAGATTCCAGCAATCACCGAACCTATCAATATTAAAAAGATCAATATTGGCATAGACGCAGAACCTAAGTTTGCCTCTATTGGAGACTATTGGAATTATGAAACAGTCAGACAGATTGCCGATTTGTTACATGACTATCAGGACCTATTTCCCACCAAGTTCACAGAGATGAAGGGAATAGTTGGAGACCTGGGAGTTATGAGGATACCATTGAAGGAGGATGGTAGACCAGTTAAGAAACGCCCATATAGATTGAATCCATGCTACAAAGAAAAAGTAAAGGATGAAATCGATAAGATGCTAGCAGTAGGCATAATTGAGCCGGTAGAAGAAAGCGAATGGGTTATCCCCATGGTCATACAAGAAAAGAAAACAAAAGGAGACATCAGGATCTATGTCGATCTGCGCAAGCTCAACGATGCATCACTTCACGATCCATTTCCGACACCGTTCACTGATGAGGTATTAGACAACGTGGGAGGACAGGTGGTCTACTCCTTCACTGATGGGTTTTCAGGCTACCATCAGATCAGAATACATCCAGAAGATCGGTCCAAGACCACCTTTGCAACAGAATGGGGCTCGTTCCAGTATACGGTAATTCCGTTTGGTCTTAAGAATGCACCAGCTATATTTTCTAGAGTAGTCGTTGCTGTATTTAAAGAATACATTCATAAATTATTAGAAGTATATTTTGATGATTGGACTATATTTGGACTAATCGACAAGCATATAGGAGACTTAAGACTGATGTTAGAGAAATGTAGGTAGTACCAGATTTCTCTAAACTTGAAGAAATGTGTATTTTGTGCACCATTTGGTATTTTGTTGGGTCACATTGTTTGCAGACAAGGCTTGATGGTAGACCCCGCGAAGATCGCTATCATTGTAAATATTCTAGAACCCAACTCAGTCAAGCAACTGAGGACAGTACTTGGTCATACCAGGTACTACAGAAAGTTCATCAAGGGCTACACAAAGATTACAGCACCAATGGAGAAATTGCTCAAGAAAGATGTAAAATTCCTATGGAACGAGGAATGTCAGCAAAGTCTAGACATGCTTAAAGAGAATATTGTTACAGCACCCATCTTAGTATTTCCCGACTGGACTAAGCCATTTCATGTACATGTGGATGTGTCTGGCATCGCATTAGGGGTTGTTTTAACACAACCAGGAGAAGGGGACATTGACCACCCTATCGTATATTCCAGCAGAAAGCTCTCGACAGCAGAAAAGAACTACACCACAACTGAAAGAGAAGGCCTAGCTATGGTGTATGCGCTGCAGAAGTTCAGGCACTACCTGTTGGGTTCCCCGTTCAATATGTTTACTGACCATTCCGCATTAAAGTATTTGGTCAATAAGCCAGTGTTAGGGGGGAGAATCTACAGATGGTTACTCCTCTTTCAGGAGTATGACTTTGAAATCATTGTGAAACCAGGAAGACTGAATGCAGGACCTGATCATTTGTCGTGGATAGACTCAGGAGAAGAGCCAAGTAACCTAGATGACAATCTACCGGATGCGTCGTTGTTCTCTATCCAGATCGCAGATGAGTACTATGCCGATATTATTTAATTTCTCATTACGGGAGTAGCACCTGATGAGTTTACTAAGCAGCAAAAGAGGCAGTTGGTTGTTAAAGCAGCAGAATTCACCCTCATCACAGGACACCTATACAAGTTAGGTCCGGATGAAGTTCTACGCAGATGTGTGATGCCGCATGAAAAAGATGCTATTATCAGAGAGGCACATTCAGGAACCGCAGGAGGTCATTTCACAGGAAAGCCGACTGCGCTGAAAATCCTGGAGGCGGCATTATGGTGGCCTACATTGCATAAAGACACCAAGGACTTTTGCAGATGCTGCGATATCTGCCAAAGGGTAGGAAAACCCTCGCGACGTGATGAAATGCCGCTGCGACCGCAGGTCACGTTGCACGCATTTGACAAATGGGCTATAGATTTTGTGGGTCCTATCAACCCACCAGGAAAGTGCACTGGTGTGAGATATATTATCACAGGAACAGAGTACCTCACCAGATGGGCAGAGGCCAAAGCAGTAAGAAATTGTGATGCTGCTACAGCCGCACAGTTCCTTTTTGAAAACATCATCAGTAGATTTGGATGCCCAGTAATTTTGATGAGTGATCAAGGCACACATTTCTTGAACAACACTATTGAGGCGTTGACAGAAGAATTCCAGATTCAGCACCATAATAGCACTCCCTACCACCCACAGGCTAATGGTACAGTGGAGGCCTTTAATAAGATTGTAGAAAATGCTCTTACTAAGATCTACAATAGCCAGAGGAATGATTGGGACCTTAGAGTTAATGCTGTACTATGGGCGTACAGGACCACATGCAAGAAACTTACGGGACACACACCTTTCATCTTGGTGTATGGACAGGAGGCTGTTATTCCTATGGAGTATATTCTTCCCAGTTTAAGAATCGCTCAGATTACTGGGATGATTGATACAGACACAGTTGAGGAAAGGCTAGCACAGCTGCTTGCCTTAGAAGAAGACAGATTCATCGCCGGATTCCATCAGAAAGTGCAGAAGGCATGAGAAAAAGCTTGGCATGACAGACACATTAAGAATAAGACTTTCCAGATCGGAGACCTAGTGCTCTTCTATGACAGCAAATTCATTAAGTTTCCAGGGAATTTCAAGACACATTGGCTGGGGCCATATCAGATACAGCAAGTCACAGAGGGAGGTGCCGTTCAGCTCAGCCAGCTGAATGGGGAGATTTTTCCCACATGGATTAATGGCAGTAGGCTTAAGCCCTATAGTGATAGCCACCCCGCCTCTCAGCCCTAGCTTAACCAGTCTATGGTGGTGTAGATGTCTAGTGTATTTGAAAGGAGGCATCGCACCGGGAACAAGTCTACACCAGAAGGTATTATTCTAAGTATGAGGAATCGCATCCAAAATAAAAAAATAAAAAATAAAAAAAATGAGTAGTATTGGTTTATGCAGGTGATGCGGAGTCACATCGCGGTAGCGCGATGTTTCCACGTGCCACGTACTCAGTTTTGCAACCGATAAAGGCCAGTCAAGTCACCATTTGACAGGTAGTTAATGAGGTAATGACCGGTATATCTTACCATAGATTTGGAAGCAGTATAATCAATTTTTCCAGATCTAGCAAATCTCCGACGAGACCGGCGCCTGTACACACACGTTTCGAGGGAAATTCGATCGGATTTCCGCATTTATTAAGGATCGGATGGCGGGTTTGGTCTTGTCCAGGCATTGATGATGACTGATGGGTTCAGTCTAGATGACCATTGCATCCAGGATTATCGTATTGGGCATAAAAGCAGAAAGTATTCAAGTTGGACGGTTACATTTGCAGAAAAACCAAGAGCTATAGAGTAAGTTGTTAAGAGTTCTGTGTCCAGAGCTAAGTGGTTATAGAGTGCTGTGATTTTCAGAAGTTGCAGCCAGTGCACATCCACCATTTGTACTAAGATGGCTCTGTTCGAGGAGGAACCTCTAGAAGGCATGCTGAGACATTTCAACCCTGGTGGCCGTAGGTCCGCCATGATGACGTCGCCCAGGGTTGTGAAATTAAGTACAGCACAATTCAGAAAGCCGCTAAGGATGAAGAGTCAAGCGCCAGAAGTAGAAGTTGTCACCAAAGTCTCTACTAAGGAGAAGAAGAACGCCGAGCCGATCACTGAAGATAAGAAAGCAGAGCAGAAGAATGATGAGAAGAAATCTCCCGCTAGGAGGAAAGTAAAAATGAGAAAAAGAAAGCAATGGGAGAAGGTCGCCGACCTATCTGATCAGCTAAGAAAAGCACCAAAGATTACGGAGGCAACGCAACAAAAATCTGACAGTCAGAGGCAGCATGGGTACCTGGAGCACCTCGAAGAGAAGAGAAGTGGAAGAGGACAGCAAACCCAGCAGTCAGTAGAATTCCTGGAGGCAGGCAAAGGCTTGTTCTCGGAATGGAATTCATGGTTTGTATCTCTTTCATATACAAGGCTCCAGACTGAAGGAAATGTTTGAGAAGGTTGGAAGATACATAATTTCCTTGTGATAAAATTTCTAACCCAGATAAAGAGGAAAGGATATCTGTGGAAAACCTCTCAAACACTAGAAGTCTCTTAAAAGGTTTCAGGAGCGAAGAGAGCGAGACCATGACATCGGGCAGGAAGGATAAGAGAGCCCAGTGAACCAAGTACATAAACTATAAAGAGAGTGTCGAAGTGATGCAGAAGGAAGTCATAGGACTTCGGGACAGGTTGTAGAGGGCTTCACAGGAAGCCAAGGCAAAGCTACAGTAGGAGAAGCCCACTGGAGGTGGCTCGAGGGCGAGCCACAAGTAAGTGTTAGGGGACTGTTGGAGCAGGGTCCCGCAGCTACAGAAGAAGCTGCTAGTTTTGGCGGAAAGATAAGTTTTGGCGGAAAGAAGTTAAGACAGAGCTACGATGCCGTAGCACATTTCTAGCTGGAGAGCAGAGCCGCAAACCATGACTTTTAAGATAGAAAAGTCAAGAAAGGCAACGGTACTTGAGCGGCTGAGAAGAGAGAGCTCAACCACTGCATTGAAGGCAGCGGTGGAAGACAGGAAGGATCAGTGACCCTCATAAAGGAGAAGGAGGAACGAGGCTGAAGCATTGAAGCCGAAGGAAGAAAAAGAGAAGCGGTGCATAGTACCCATGATCAGTGCTAGGAAGCATGGAAGACTGCAGAGGGCTATGGTGTGATGGAAAGAGGCTACCTCAAGTACAGATATGGTCGACTGTCACTAGTTAGGGTTTTGGGTTGCTGTTGGGACATGCCCACAGTGTTGTAATGGAAAGACCTTCGGACTGCCTAAAAAGGGATATATTTTGTATTGTAAAAGGCTTGGTTAGTTAGTTGGTTCATTCAGTTGTTAGTAGTCTTTTGCAGACTATTAGACTGTTGTAAAATCCTAGCTCTGGTTCTGTTATTAGCAGTAGAAATCTTACGATAACCAGTATCTGGCTTATAGAAGATGCATGTAACGATCCGCAGGGATCGAAAGAGAGGGAAGAGTATATGGTAGGAGAGCAATATAGAAGAGAAAAGAGATCTAAGAGAGAAGATCTTAAGCTGCATATGCGGTGCAGCAGAACTGTGTTTTACCTTCCCCTGAGCTATAATAAAAACACAGTTCTGTGGACGTAACTTCCATCCTGGAGGTGAACCACGTTAAAATCAAGTGTTATGCGATTGGTTTATGTGTTATGTTTACTTATGTATTTCTCAGTCAGTTCATGGGATTTGTTTACAGTTTAGTGAATGAATGTGTTAATCAGTTCACAGCAATATAGAAGGGTAAACATAAGTTAAAGTATTTGGCATGATGTATATGGTTCATTTATGCTTTGCGTGAAACAATCACTATTGCAGTATCGAATAGCCTTGTATGTTAAGTCTTGCATGTCAACACGAGCAACGCTAAGTGCGCTAGACCACGGAGGTAGGATATCATAGAGAGGTGATACCGCACCGGCAGAGGAGCTGCGGCGCGAGATACCGCAGGTTGGTGACTTAGCGTTGGGCAGGAACTACATGTCATACAGTGTGCGGCGATGCAATAAGGTCGGAGATATCACGAGTCTGGGAAAGTGTGCTCCACAGAAAGGGACCGTGCGATGGTTGAAAGGGATATCTCGCGGCTAGAAGAGCTGTGAGATGAGGAAATCGCACGACGTGAGCAGGAGATCGCGCGACACACAGAGAAGGAGACCTCGCAGTTAGGGGAACTGCGAGCCACTAGTATGATTGCCACAGAACCTGGTCCAAGATGCTTGAGTCCTTGGCCAACCCATTAGAGTCACTTCGGGTGAGACTTCTAGCCGCTTTGCGGTCTGTCGCCGAAAGGGCCAGTGATGTAGGGGTGTTGTTGGTTGATTATAAGTTAACCCGGGTCTGCCCATAGCAGCCAACAAATGTGTAAATAAGATCCTACCGAGAAATGGTGTGATTATCACAATTCGACATGGCATGTTACATCAAAATGCAAACCTCGGTAGACATTTTTGGAAAAAAATTGGCGTCTAACTTGTCTAATAGAACCCTGGTAGAATCTGATCCAGATGCATAAAATTTCTTGGCTTTGAATTCAACCACTTCGATAGCATTGAATATCATCAATGAGAAGGAACAAGAATGCATGTTCCATACATAGATATGGGTTCAGAAAAATCCATTACATCTGATTGCAGATAATGGTATCCAAAACAACTTCTTTTCTAAATATCTTGTGAAGAAATTAGGTCTTGTCACGTGTAATATCCCAAACTGATATTTTCCTGTTTATGTGTATACTATAGATGGCTAATAGACTTACTTCTTAATCAAATAGGAAAGAAAACCCAGAACTTTGCATGCATGCAAATATGTGCCCTAGAAAAATATTGAGATGCTATAAAATAGGAGAAATCAATGCATGTACATACCAGTATATAGAGCAACTGATGGTGAAGAGACTGGTCCCAGCATGTAAGGATTCTACTGAAGGAATAAGGAGATACACCAAATCATCCTCCATAAGTGAATGTGCCCTCCTCTTAAACAGTATAAGCTCCAGAATAATAAATAAGCTGTTGTTGGAAGCCTGGATGATGTGCACTAGGGTTATAATACCTCTCTAATGATGATGGAAGCAGCATGCAGAAGTTATGAACCCTGTAGGTAGGAAAATAAATTGCTTTGTCTCTAATCACGGTGACACGGTGTGACGGTGAAACCCTCTAGATGGATGAATAATCAACTTCCCAAAATAACTGTTGAATGTAACCTGATGATGAACTAGTGTTGAACCTAGATGATCCAACCTGATGATGAACTAGGGCAGATAGATTTCACTGCCGAAATACACCAATTAGCTGAGCATGCGCTCAACCCCAACTTAGCTCGCTGAGCTCTCCAATTCATCTCCACATATCAATTATCACATAAGTGTCTTCTCCATTCACTTTATCTTTCTTTATAACTTTCAACTGCGAAGACCCTAACTTTTGACCTAATTAGGTCACTTTATCTTCTAATTTGCAGTTGAATTGCATGCATGTGCATGGAAACTTAATCAGGTCTATGCATCATTAAATATTGCCCGGATTTCATGCATGCAGGTGGCCTTTGGCTCTAGTGGCCCTCTTCAACCCAATGGTGATATAATATTGATGCCCTATATCTTCTATATATGGCATTAGTCTTCGGCTGATTCCTTGAGTATCAGTACCCACTCGAACCTATAGGAATAACATAGGTTATCCAGTTGGTCCTAAATGCCTAAGAAGAAGAGGACATGACAGTCCTCCCTACTCGAATTTTCTTGTCCTCAAGCAAATATAAAGCTGGGTACTGTAATACCTGTTCTGCCTCCCAAGTAGCCTCCTCTATAGGTAGATATTTCCACTAAACCAGGTAATCTCTGATGATTATGTTCCTTAGTTTCCACTCTCGCACCTATAGGATGCGCTTTGGAATCATAACCAATTGCCCCTCATCATCAAGGGGAGGTAGCTCGAAATATGTAACAATTTGTCGACCAACCACCTTCTTGAGATTGGAGACATGAAATACATTGTGAATCTAGCTCTCTGGGGTAGTTCTAGCTCATATGCTACCCCTCCGACCTTCCAAATTATCTTGTATGGACCATAGAAATGAGGTTGGAGTTTTCCTTCTCCTTTCTTTTTAATATATGACTGTCAGTAAGGCTGGAGGCGTAAATAAAGAAAGTCTGCCACCTCAAAACTGCTCTCAACTCTGTGCCTGTCTGCATATATCTTATGTTGATTCTGAGCATCCTGTATGTTCTCCCTAAGTATCTTGAGGATATATTGACCCTCTTGAATCCACTCTTTAGCCTTGGGGGGCCTGGTATTGCCAAATATCCGGTCTGCAAAAGTGGAAGCATCATACCCATACAAGGCTCAGAAAGGGGTCATCCTAATGGTCATATGGTAGGTGGTGTTGTAACAATGTTCACCAAAGTGTAATCATTTGATCCATGTCCTTTGCTGACCTGATACATAATTTCTCAAGTATCCCTCAATCCATTTATTAACAATTTCTATCTTCCCGACACTCTACAGATGATAACTTGTGCTCATGGCTAACTCGGTCCCCACTAACTGAAAAATCTCTTGCCAAAAGGCTCCTGTGAATTTGTTGTCCATGTCACTGACAATGGTCTGGGTTAACCCATGGAGCCTAAATACCTCTCTGAAAAATAGTTCTGCTACCTGTGCTACTGAATAATCTGATGATATGGCAAAGAAGTGAGCAAACTTAGTCAATCTGTCCACTACTACGTACAAGCAGTCTCTGCATTGGACCTTGGGCAGCCTAGTAATGAAGCCCGTAGAAATGCTCTCCCATTTCTGCTCAGGAATAGGTAAGGAATGTAGTAAACCAGTTGGGTGGATGTGCTCTATTTTGTTTTGTTAGCACAAGTTGCACTCCCTCACATGTTGTATCACATCTTTCTTGAGGCCCTTCCATGAGAACCTTTCTCTAATCTGTCTGTAGGTCTTGAGAAACCCTTGATGCCCTGCTAATGGTGAATCGTGCAATGCCTATAATATTTTATTCTTGAGGGGAGACTCTGGAACCAAGAAGATTCTATTTTTGCAGTATATGATATCATCAATGACCCTGTACCTATCATCCTGAATCTGTCCATCCAATAGCTCGCAAGCAAACTTATCTTGGGAGTACTCAACCAAAAGATGAGACCTCCAATATGATGAGATGCCCATAAGGGATATAGTAGTTGGTCATCTAGAAAGTGCATCGGCCATTACATTTCTCTTCCCTTTATGTACTCAATCTCGAAGTCATAAGCCTGAATTTTACTTACCCATTTCTGTTGTCTCTCATTTAGCTCTTTCTGCTCTAGGAAGTATTTCAGGCTATTGTGATCTATCTTAACCTTGAACTTGGAACCTACTACGTATTTCCTGAACTTGGTTAGCGTATGGAGGATAACTAACATCTCTTTGTCATATATTGAATAGTGGCACTCATAGTCTTTGAGCTTCCTTCTCTCAAATGTAATGGGGTGGTTGTTCTGCATCAAAACTGCCCCAATTCCCTCTCCTGAAGCACCACATTCTAACACAAAGGATTGAGAAAATTCTGGTAAAGCTAATACTGGGCATGAACTCATTACCTCCTTCGTTTTCTCAAATGTTTGTTGTGTTTCCTCTGACCAACTAAATGCTCCCTTCTTGGTAAGATCTGTGAGGGGTGCGGTCATTTGTGAGAATCTGCTGACATACCTCCTGTAGTAGGTGCAAAGGCCCAAAAATCCCTTCAGTTCTATCACATTTTTAGGTGTAGGCCAATCCAAAATTTATTGAATCTTCTCTAAGTGCACCTGGACCTCATTGGACCCTATCACATGTCCTAAGTACAACATATCCTGCATGCCAAACTCATACTTGGACATTTTGGCATATAGTGACTGCTCCTATAGAATACCAAGTACTTCATCAAGATGTCTCAAATGTTCTTCCCAAGTCCGACTGTATATCAATATGTCGTCGAAGAATACTAGAATATATTTATGCAACTGTGTCCTAAAGATATGGTGCATACATGATTGGAAAGTAGCTGGTGCATTAGTGAGCCCAAATGGCATCACTAGAAACTCATAATGTCTATAGTGGCAATGGAAAGCGGTCTTTGGAACATCCTGTTCCCTTACCCGAATCTTATGGTACCCTGAGCAGAGATGAATTTTGGAAAAGTAATTTCCCCCCTATAGTTCATCCATTAACTCATCAATACTAGGGATGGGACACCTATTCTTTATGGTCTTCTTATTGAGTTCCCTGTAATCAATGCACATGCATAAGGTTCCATCCTTTTTCTTCACTAGCACTACTGAAGACGCAAAGGGACTGAAGCTAGGTTTGATGTATCCCAACTTGAGTAGTTCCTTGATTGTACTCTTGATCTCATATTTATACCTCTTGGGATGTTTGTAAGGATTTGTGATAAATGCTTGGGTCCCCTCCTCTAACTTAATAATGTGCTCAAATCCCCTATCTGGAGGTCGACCTGCTAGAAGTTCTTCGAATACTACCTTGTGCTTCTGTAGTAAGGCCTCTATATCTGCTGGATGTTGTGTGGCCTCATCTCATGGTTTCTTGAAGGTAACCATACACTCTACAACCCACTCAATATCTCCCTACCAGAGTACTACCTCCATCCTATGTGATGTCACTACTGTGGGAGGATAGGTATTCATCCCTCTCAATACCACCTTCTATCCTTCTGCTCCTATAAACTCCATCTCCATGGTCTAGTAATTTTTGGAATACTTCCCTATGGAATATAGCCACTGAAATCCTAGTACCACATTCATGTCAGGTACATCTATCACATAGAATGTCTATATCACTGTATAATTCCCAAGCGTTACCTTTAATTTAGGAATCCTCTCACTACACTCCATGGTGTGACCTGCTGCTACTACTGAAAACCCATCAAATATGTCAGTCTGAATGTCTCTCTTTTTAACCCATGCAACATCAATAAATTTGTGGGATTCCCCACCATCTATCAGTACTCCCACTCTGTGGCCCTGTACGGTACCTCTGATCTGAAGAGTGTGGAATCTAGGAACCCCTATCATGGTAGCAATGGTACCTCCTGAGGCCTGTCCCTGAGAAACTATCTCTATTGTCTCTCCTTGCTCGTGATCCTAGTAATCCTCATCCTCCTCATTGTTAGAATAAGCCTCTATTTAGTAGGCCTTTCCTTTTCCCAAACATCTGTGACCTGGTATCCATAGTTCATGGCAAGTGAAACATAACTTTTTTCTTCTAAGGTCCTGTCGGGTATCATTGTCCATCCATTCTTTCTTGGGCCATGGTTTCCTTTCTTTATCTTTAATAGGAACATTGGTCCTGGGAGGAAACCTATTTTTGGGCACTGCATCCTGCAAGTCTGTAGGCCATCTGATGGCATCTTCTAGGGTGGTGGGCCTATAAGACTTGACCCATCCCCGTAAGGGTTCAGTGAGAGCCTCAGAGAAAAACATAATCAACCTGCTCTCTGATATATCTGTGACCATGACTGCTATCCTATGAAACTCAATAATATAAGCATATGCACTCCCTATCTACTTGAGTTGTGCCAGATCCCTAAATTGTACCTCTGGACCCTTCTGATCAAAGTTCTCAATGAGCCTCTGTGTAAAATCTGTGTATGAGGTGATGGTGTTGTGACCTAGTGTCACTAACCCGTGGTACCACCACTAATGTGCTTCTCCATCCAAATGCTAAGTAGCCAATTTAATGGCATCTGTCTCAATCATGGGGTTGAGCTAGAAGTATGTATCCAACTTCTGCACCCAATTCCTAGCTGGGCCACCCCGAGTGCCCTCAACGGTAGGGATAGTCAGTTTCCCTACGGTGCGTTGTAACTCATAGTTCTAGGTGAATGGCATATTGAAAGCTTTAGGTTTGTTCTTACTTTTAAAGTGACAGAAGTCAGTGAAGGTCATGTCTGAATGGAAGTCCTCTCCTAAAGCCCTATATTCTCTCAAATAGGCACTCATGGGTTCTTCCGGTTCTGCTTGTGCTAGAGGCACTACAGCTGGACTATCTAAGAATTGAGGCATGGTAGGTCAGAAAGGCTTGTATATATGGGGATGGATCTACATGTTCGTATGTAATTGCTCCCCGCTACTGTTGGTGGATACCCTATCACTCTTGGAAAATAAGGGACAATGTGGGGTGGGCCCATTCTTCTTAGTCATTTTCCTGAAGGTGCTCATCATTTCTTTTTTACCTGTGGTGAGTTATTTTATGGCTGATATGAGACTATTGAAATCTATTTTATCATCATCAGCCATTGTTTCTTTTCCTTTTTCAAACTAATACTCTCTGTTCCCCAAATCTATGTCCTCTAACTCCTCTTCTCTATCTCTATACCTTTGTCTCATGTGAGTAATGTTGTATGGGTCTCTTGGATTCATTTATAATTTTGACATGCCCACAACTGGAAAGGAAAATAGATCTGATACCACTGTAATATCCCAAACTGATATTTTCCTATTTATGTGTATACTATAGATGGCTAATAGACTTACTCCTTAATCAAATAGGAAAGTAAACCCCAAACTTTGAATGCATGCAAATATGTGCCCTAGAAAAATAATGAGATGCTATAAAATAGGATAAATCAATGCATGTACATACTAGTATATAGATCAGCTGATGGTGAAGATATTGGTCCTAGAATGCAAGGATTCTACCGGAGGAATAAGGAGATACACCAAATCATCTTCCACAGGTGAATGCGCCCTCCTCTCAAATTGTATAAGCTCCAGAATAATAAATAAGTTGTTGCTGGAAGCCCGGATGATGTGCACTAGGGTTATAATACCCCTCTGATGATGATGGAAGCAACATGCAGAAGTTCTGAACCCTGTAGGTAGGAAAACGAATTGCTTTGTCTCTAATCATGGTGACATGGTGTGACAGTGAAACCCTCTAGATGGATGAATAATCAACTTCCCGGAATAACTATTGAATGTAACCTGATGATGAACTAGTGTTGAACCTGGATGATCCAACCTGATGATGAACTAGGGCAGATAGATTTCACTACTGAAATACACCAGTTAGTTGAGCATGCACTCAACCCCAACTTATCTCACCAAGCTCTCCAATTCAACTCCACAAATCAATTATCACATAAGTGTATTCTCCATTCATTTTATCTTTCTTTTATAACTTTCAACTCTGAAAACCCTAACTTTTGACCTAATTAGGTCACTTTATCTTCTAATTTGTATTTGACTTGCATGCATGCGCATGGAAACTTAATTGGGTACATGCATCATTAAATAATTCCTGGATGTCATGCATGCAGGTGGCCTTTGGCTCTAGTGGCCCTCTTCAACCCAATGGTGATATAATATTGATGCCCTAGATCTTCTATATATGGCATCAGTCTTCAGCTGATTCCTTAACTGTCAGTACCCACTTGAACCTATAGGAATCACATAGGTTAGTGGGTTGGTCCTCAATGCCTAAGTAGAAGAGGACATTACATCACCACTCCACATGCTCAGCCTTACAATATCGATTGGATGAAGGATGGACAGGAACTAAGAATCACGCACCAATGCAGACACACCTACTTCATTAAGCATTATGAAGATGAAGTCCTTTGTGATGTGGCACCACTTTCCATATTTGATGCCCTTTTTAGGAAACCTGGGCCTATGGGATCAACACGGTACATATCAGTCACAGCCTCAGAAGGTGATTGTCAAAATTCGGAATCAATGGTATGACATATGAGAGCAACAACCCACATCAAAATTTGCTATGATATATTCCAAACAAACAAAGAAGCTTATCAATCATGCTCATAAGTTCGCATTAATTATGATAAAGCCTCAACATCCCAGGAAGACTACAACAACAAGTTGAATCATCGACCAGAGAATCTCCTGACAACAGCAATAGATCGACTGCATTCTTGAGGAATACTGAAACGTATTTCAAGAGCCGAATGAAGTACCTCTACATTTCCAGGTAAAGCACTCCATTGAACTTGTTCTTAGTTCTTCATTATATAATGGATCTGCTTACAGAATATCCATTCTCGAGAATGAATAAATTCAGAGGCAAATCCAAGATTTGATCGAAAAGGGTCATATCCGCCCCAGCTCCTCTACTTGTGGAATTCTATTCATCTTAGTTCCAAATAAATATGAGACTTGGTGCATGTTCATCGACCTTTCATGATATATATGGATGACCTTCTATGACCTTTCATTAGCAAGTGTGTCATTGTCTATCTTAACAATATCCTAATTTTCATTCGATCATGTGAAGATCATGTCAAACAACTTTGATAAGTCTTCGACACTCTACAACAACATCGACTATATCTAAACATGGAAAAACTCTCATTTGTGATGACAACATCAAATATTTGGGGTATGTAATTGACTCTAAAGGCATTCTTGTCGACCCAAAAAAAGTATTGATCCTCAAATATTGGCCCATTCCTCAAAACATTCATGAACTAAGAATTTTTCTTGGTTTGGCGAATTTCTATCGACAGTTCATACTTGGCTTCAGCCACATCGCATGGCCTTTGAATCAGTTGACTAAAGGAAAATGGAAAATTGTCTTTAATTGGACATCAACACAACACCAAGATTTTGAACAACTCAAAAACAAGATTTGTACTTTACCAGTACTTGTGTTACCTGATTTGCATCAGCCCTTTGAGATTGAGATGGGTGCGTCAGACTATTTTCTCGGTGCAGTGATCACTCAGTTAGGTCACCCAATCGCATTTCATTTCGATACTTTCAATGACACTGTTAGAATGTATTTCACATATGAAAAATAATTGTACGTCATTGTGCAAGTTCTTAAGCAATTAAGACATTACATTCTTGGAAAGGAAATGGTTATCCTCACTGACCATAAACCTTTGCAGTTCACTCTGTCCCAACCAAAACTATAAACAAATTGACATCTCAAGTGGATTAATTACCTACAACAATTTCAGTTGGTAATTAAGTATCGAAAAGGAAAAGCAAATGCCACAGCCAATTGTCTTATCCGACCACCCATTTCTCTATTATCTATAGTGATGAGTATGCAGGGTTACAACACCACTACTTGGCCACAATTGTATTTGGTAGACTGTCACTTCTCCAAAATTTATCGACAGCTTTAGGCTGACATGTTGTCTACTATCAACTACTTCCTGAAGGACTCCTTGCTATAAAATCTTGGACAACTTTGTGTACCAACTGGTGAGAACCAATGGAAACTCATTTGGGATGCGCATTACAACAATACTGCAGGACATTTTGGAGTTGCAAAAACACTTCTAATCCTCCAAAAGTACTTTTACTAGCCTTCACTTAAATCTGACATCAACAAGTACATTCGATCATGCCTATTTTGTGCCATTGATAAACTTTCGAATCAACAACAAGGATTGTACACACCACTATGAGTTCCTAGTCGACCATGGGAATCTATTTCTATGGAATACTTGATAGGATATTCTACTACCAAACATTGGCATGACGTGATCTTAGTAGTAGTCGACAGATTTTCCAAGATGGCTATAGTTATACCATGCAATAAGACTATGACATCACAGTAGACTACTCAACTCTTCTTTAAACATGTGTGGAAAAATTATGGCCTCCCGATGACCATTATTCCTGATAGAGATGCTATATTTGTCAGCACCTTTTGGAAAACTCTCTGGAAACATCTCGACACGATACTTTATTTGCTGGAAGCCTTCCATCCACAGACATATGCATATATGAAAGTTGTAAATAGCTTGGTAGTACAAGTGCTTCGCATGTACAACCACAAGCATCATCGAACATGGGATGACAACCTTCCATACATACATCACAACTACAATTGTGCTCAACACGGTTCTGTGGGTAAGAGTCCATTTGAGGTATTTTACAGATTTAAACTCTCGGTGCCTATCGACTTGATTAGTTCCTTGAAATATTCGAATGACACCGAATTCAAAGGATGAGAAGTGGAGAAATCATTAAATTTTAGAGATCAAATCTACAACATCTAGAAGCAAGAATAGGAGGTGTTGCAAAGACCTAATGCAAAAACTAAGGCCTGACACGACAAGCATCAAATTCCTCATTCATTCCAAATTGGGGATCAGTTCTAGTTACATATAAAGGAGAGATTCACTGGTCCATACAAAAATATGAAACCTTTGTAATATGGTCCATACATTATCCTTAAGAATATTGGAGGAAACACTTTTTATCTCAACATTCCTGCATGCCTTGGCCTACATCCAATATTCAATGTAGATCTACTTTGACCATACCATGCACCATTGTTGGAACATAATGACTTGAAGACATGAGAACCCAAATACATCCATCGATATGTTCAGTAACCTCTTCTTTGCGACACCATTGTGGGATGATGCATACTCCATACACGGATGAAATCCATTCCCTTGTTTCAAGTGGCTAAAGCTAGATAGCTCCTCATGCAAGGAAATTGGTAATCTGTTACCGAAGTAGCCAAAACATTTTCTCACCTAAATGAATACGCAATGGATACCATTTTTTCTTAAGGAAGGAGGAATGATCCAACCAACAGTTGGCATGTTTTTGTGTTGGAGTCATTTACCCAACTTACACACTTATTTGGTCAATTTTGGCCTATTTACCCACTATCCTAAGTTTAATTGACTTAATTGGCATTAGATGATCACACTATGACATCAACATGAGCACAACCATGCCTTACTTCAATAAAGGATGATAACTAAGCCTTCACCTTCAATCAGGGAGGTTAACTGGTCTTCCTCCTTCAATCAGGGAGGCTAGCTGGGATTCCTCCTTCAATCAAGGAGAAATTCTAGGGTGAACTGAGTGTCATAAGTGCACCTAATTGCTAACTGATTGTTTTTTCACCTAAAAGTTAGTTAATCTAAGTTGTAAAGGTGCCTCCATATTTTATTTGTCTATTTTTGGCCAATATTTATGAAATAGAGTCAACACTGGTGCCTCCGACTACTTCTGATGAAAAGTGCCACTTCAGTTAACCCCATCGAAGCTACTTGGAGTTATGGATGTGCTACCACCTTGAGTTGGACATGTATTTACATGTGTTGAGTCACTTTCAGTTGGACTCATTCATCTATTGCACTCTGATTCAGTTAGGACTTAGTCTGAGAGTCAGTTATGGATTAGATTATGGTCAACTAAGTGTACCGAGTGTTGTTGGCATTCAGTTAAGCTACACCCATCCATGCAATTCAAATGAAATCCTTGATTATTTGAACTAGCTTGAAATTCATGCATTTTGCATGACATTTTATTGTATTATTCATTCTTTTACTGATAATACAAAACTGCAACCTCCTATTGTATTACCATTCATCATTTCATCTCCAATTTGTATTGAATCTATTATGAGTCTGTGTTTTGTCTCAAATATTGTTGTGACAGAATTAATATGGTTTAAGAGCACATGGTGGGACGAAGCTCATTCTTCAAGAGAACATTATTTTTGTCGGATTTGGCATGCAAATTGAGCAAAAGCTCAAATTCTAGCACTGCACTAGAAGCCAAAGGTTTACCACTTAATACCCCAAGTAAAGGAATTGTTGATCAAAATTGCTTGATCAATTATGTTGGGTGTGATGAAAACCTGAAATATGTAGGTTGTCTAACCTTACAGTGACTTTATTGTGTTGATTGCAAGTTTTTACAGGTTCTTGACTACATTCTCTATAGTAGCTCCATGGCTCATTCTCTAGATCCTCTCACCTCCTTCAATTACCACCAATGGAAGGAGGATATGGACATTCAGCTCCATTCAAGAGGGCTCTACCGAGTCACAATGAACATAGAATTAGAGCCTAATGCTGTTGTAGAGAAGATAAAATACTGGAATAAACTAGATGAGGCATATGGATTTCTATGTTTATCTATCTCCAAGGATATTCTTTTCCACATCTCGCTATTGAAGACTCTGAATGAGATTTTGGACCATCTCGCTACCTTGTTTGATAAACAAGATGATATTCAGATCTATCAGCTTGAGAACGATTTGATCTCACTGAATCAAAGCAATTTTGAATCCATGAATGAATTTTTCACAAAATTCAAGCATCTAGTGCTCCAGCTAAAGTAGTGCAAGGTGGAGAAGGAATATGATCGGCTCATCTTAGCTATCCTCTCCAAATTGGGTCCAAACTATTCCTTCTTTGTTTCATCATTCCACATGGGAAATCTAACAACCCCAAACTTGAAAATTCCTTCTCTTGATGCCTTCGTCAACACCCTTACAAATGAGCATGATAAGCTTGTTCAAATGGGGATCCTCAGATCCTCAAAATATCAAGCTTTGTTTGCTTTGGAGTCAAAATATTTGAAAGGAAAAGGGAAGCATAACAATCCAAGGCTAAAGTAGATGCTCCAAAGACTAAAGAAAAGAACCAGCAAGAGGAGCCTTCTGGCTCTAAGAAACAAAAGAACAAAGGACATCAAGGCAAGGATAAAGTCAAGTGTTCTTACTGTGGGAAGGGATTCCACCATGTGCATGCTTGAATGAATAAGAAAATTGATGAGTTTACCTCTCTTATGGAGAGAAACAACATCAATATTCTAGAGAACATTCGAAAGAAAGATAACCAAGATTGGGATTTCCACCAAGAAAGAGGTCATGCTCTCATGGCAAGCACCTCAAATCCCACAAATCTGCTCATAGAATCTGGAGCTTCGATTCACATGATGGAAATAAGAGATTCTTTTTCCTCCCAGGACATCGACAATAGAATTCCCATCCACATGGGAGATTATTCCACCATCATTTCGAAAGGACAAGGTACAATAAATCTTCAACATGGTACTTTTATCAATGTTCTGTATGTACCCTCTCTGGCCTCCAACCTCCTGAGTGTATACCAAATGAATCATACTGGAGTGACCAAGAAAGTAACCTTCAGTCCCAATGATGTGGAAATCAATGAGATTGCATCCAGGAAACTTGTTGCAAAAGGCCTTGCAAACTATCATGCAAAAGCCTATGATTTTTCCCATTTTCTGGCAGATGCAAAGCTCACCGCTCTTCTGACTCATGGAAATGAGGCCAGTAGACTTTGGAATGAGAGGTTTAGTCACTTGAACTTAAAATACTTGCATTATATTCAGAAAAATTTCATGTTTGAAGGCCTTCCAGTCATCAAAACTACCAAAGTAATTTGCAAGGGTTGTATTGTCGGTAAACACCCTGAGCACAAGTTTGATCGCGGGAAGGAAAACCGAGCAAATAGTATTTTGGAGCTGATTCATTCTGATATTAGTGAACCCATTCCAACCACATCCATAAATGGATCCCGGTATGTTCTCACCTTCATATATGATTTTTCAAGGTACACTTTGGTTTTCTTCATCAAGAAAAAATCTGAAGTGTTGGAGAAATTCATCGAATTGAAAGCACTGGTTGAGAATGCCTCTGAGAGAAAGATCAAATATTTCCTATCTGATAATGGAGGGGAATATATCATCTCTAATTTTCTGCATATATTTTCTGATAGTGGGTTCAATATCCATCATTCTATTCCCTACACCCCTCAGCAAAATGGTGTAGCGGAAAGGAAAAACCGCTCTCTCAAGGAGCTGACCACATGCATGCTAGAAGAAAAAGGATTGGCTGAAATTTTGTGGCCTGAGGCCATGAATTTTTATCCATACATTCAAAACATATTTCCACACTCCTCCATGAAATTTAAGACACATTTCTAAGCCTATTTTGGACATAAGACGGATGTGTCAAATTTCAGGGTGTTCGGATCCACTGCATGGGCCCGGATTCCGTTTGACAAAAGGAAATATTTGCAACCGCAAAGTGTTGAATGTTTTTTTATTGGATATGAAAAAGAATAAAATGGATTCAAGATTTTGGATATCATAACAAAACAAATTTTCATTGAAATAAGTGTTCGGTTTGATTAGACTCTCCAAGAGGTAGAGCTAGTTGAAGAATATTTTGCTTATTTTCCTTCTTATTTCACTGACAATTTGGGTGACAAAAGTGGGATTGATTACTATAATTTTTCAGAAATGATATATTATATCAGTGATAAATAAATATCATATTCAGAATCATATTCTTAAGTGCAAACAGATCTCCCAACTTGGGCCAAGAAGACACTTTCTTCCGTCAGGGAAAACATTGGAAATCGTGCAGATCCAAGAGGAACCCGTCTGAATTTAAAAGAGAAGGTATTGCGCTCTATTTACATAATGAATTAATATCTGATACCTGTTATTTAATTATTGTGTCAGATCCTAAGTCTTACTACCATTCTCAAAAAAATCCGAGATGGCAAGCCGCCATGGACGAAGAGTTTAATTCTCTTCAGAAAAAATGCTACTTGGGAGCTAGTTTCTCTTCCACCTGGGAGGAAAGTAGTTCAATGCAAGTGGGTGTTTCGGAAAAAGGTTGCTGCTGATGGAAAAAACTGAAATTATAAGTAAAGGCTGGTTTCAAAATTGTTATCCCAGGTCCAAGGTGTGGACTATCATGAGACCTTTGCACCAGTGGAAAAGATGGACTCCATCCGCCTAGTTTTGGCCATTGCGGTATCCAAGCACTAGGAGGTGCATCATATGGATGTCAAGAGTGCCTTTATACATTGATATATTCATGAGGAGATATACATGAAGCATACTAAGGGATACATTTCATATCCTACTTTGTTTTTCAAATTGTAGAAGTCTTTATATGGGTTGAAACAGGCCCCAAGATCATGTTATGCCAAGATGGATTCCTTTCTGCTTTCACAAAACTTCCAAAGGTGTAAGTCTGATATGAATGTTTATATACATCAGTATGATGTTAATTTACTTATAATTGTTTTATATGTTTATTATATCTTGATTACTAGTAGCACACTTGCTTCCATTTCATTCATAAAACTGCCCTTCATGATGCATTTGAGATGAGCGATTTGGACTTGCTGAAACAATTTTTGGGGCTCGAAATTGCACAAACTTTTGATGGGATAATGGTAAATTAGTATAAATACATATCAGAAATATTAGTGAAGTTTAACATGGCTTAATTTAAGGCTTCTCCATTCCCTTTCCTCTTAGGAGTCAGCCTTGAAGAGGGAAAAAACACTCCTACCATGGATTGCACTATCTACCGCCAGCTGATTGGTAGCTTGATTTACTTTACTCATTCACGACATGATATATGTTATGTTGTGAATGATGTATCAAGATACATGCAGCATCCTCATGACCTACATTGGAAGGCAGCCAAGAGGATCCTTCAGTATATTCAGGGCACAAGATCCTATGGCATTCACTATGCTGCAGATTCAAAGCTATAGCTGGTTGGATATATAGATTCAGATTGTTCAGGAGATTCTAGTGATCAGAATTCCACTTCCAGATATGTATTTATGTTTGGTGGAGGCCCCATTTTCTAGTTCAGCAAAAATCAGGCTGCCATTGCATTGTCTTCAGTAGAGGCCGAGTACAAGCGAGCAGTGAATGCTTGCATCCAAGCTGTTTGGTTGCAAGGAATTATTTTAGAGTTTGATTTTGGTAGTGCTTTGACCATTGTCATATTTTGTGACAATCAAAGTACTATTAAGATCTCCAAATATCTAGTTACCAAGAAGAGTACCAAGCACATAGAGATTCACATGCACTACATCAGAGAGTTTGTGCATGGCAGGACCATAGTTTTGCAATGTACTGCCCTATAGATGAGCAGATTACAGATATCTTCACCAAGAGATTTACAGAGAAAAATTTCACTTACCTCCATTCACTGTTGGGGGTGAGTTCATCAGGTTGATCATATACTTCTTCAGTGTTCAGACTTGAGGGGGGGTTTTGTTCCAACTGGGTTTTCCCTCTTTCCTCACTTAGATTTACTTTTGAGCATTGTTAGAATTACATATTTGTATAGGGTGACCTATGGCCTTTGTTGCTGGAGCCCTAGAATTTCATGAATTTTATTTTACTCCTCCTGAATATAGATTAAGGGGGGGTGTTGGATTCATTTACCCAACATACACACTTATTTGGTCAATTTTGGCCTATTTACCCACTATCCTAAGTTTAATTGACTTACTTGGCATCATATGAGCACATTATGACATCATCGTGAGCACACCCATGCCTTCCTTCAATAAAGGAGGCTAACTAAGCCTTCACCTTCAATCAAGGAGGTTAACTGGGTTTCCTCCTTCAATCGGGAGGCTAGCTGGGCTTCCTCCTTCAATTGGGGAGAAATTATGGGGTGAACTAAGTGTCATAAGTGCACCTAGTTTCTATCTAATTTTCTTCACATAACAATCAGTTAAGCTGAGTTGTAAAGGTGCCTCCATCTATTATTTGTCTATTTTTTGCCAATATTTATGAACTGGAGTCAACACTGGCGCCTCCAACAACTTCTGATGACAAGTGTCACTTCATTTAACTCCATCAGAGCTACTTGGAGTTATGGATGCACTACCACTTTGATTTTGACATGTAGTTATATGTGTTGAGTCACTTTCAGTTAGACTCAGTCATCTATTGCACTCTGATTCAGTTAGGACTTAGTGTGAGAATCAGTTATGGATTAGATTGTGGTTAACTAAGTGTACTGAGTGTTGTTGACATTCATTTAAGCTACACCCATCCATGCAATTCGAATGACCTCCTTGAGTATTCGAATTAGCTTGGCATTCATGCATTCTGCATGACATTGTATTGTATTATTCATTCTTTTACTAATAATATATAACTGCAACCTCCTATTGCAGTATCGTTGCATCATTCCATGTCCAATTTGTCTTAAATCTATTGTGAGTCTGTGTTTTGACTCAAAGGTTGCTGTGATAGAATTAATATGTCGAACTTCGACATAGTCTAGCACTTCGACTACTCAACTAATTCAACTTCTTCGACAGGTTCAACATCGACTTCAACAAGTCTGGACCTTGACACAACTGACCTCAACAAACCTAGACAAGTTCAGCACTCGGAATACAACATCTTGACATGCCTTGTCGGCGCCTGTCGAACATCAACAGGAATGGATATTTCTTCCAATCGTTAGTGACGGTTGAACTTTCGAACCGTTATAACTTTTTGTAACTGAACATAACGGGTAGTCACCCAAGCATCTCAACATTCTATATAAACATGTACATTATTGTAACAATCAACCAACCTTCATAGAGAATAAGTAATAATAGAAATTGGTTCAAATTATTGCATATTTTCTCTGTGCATACTTTTTGTTGATACAGTGTATTTCCTGCTTTAATTTTTCTCTTTTTATGCTTCCACCATAACAATACCCGAATCATTCATTCGACTATTGTCCCCAACGTGCACCTGGTAATGACCTGGATCAATACCTATCTCAGTATCTATTCTTAGGATTTGTTCTTGTATTCTGTGTGTACTGGTCTCCAATTGTATCTTCAAAAGGGGGTTTAAGAAGTCTTTTTGGATGCGCATGGAGGGGCCACACACCCGCCCTTTTGGCCTAATCTGTGACAGCAATTCATAAAACAAATATTTCATTACCCAACCAATGGAATAGCTGTGGGCCAGTGGAAACATGTTGTGTTGGTTGCACTGTGTTTTCCACCGATTAGGCTAACTCCTAGCTCCTAGCTCCTCCGTTTAGGCTAACTCCTAACAAAGCCAAGGGGGGTAGTCCCTAACAAAGAGTTTTCTATGGCTCAATGTTTAAGTTAACTTTTAAATGTTTTCAGTTGTGGATGGGTGTTGTTTAGGAGTTTCTGTGATTTTAGATGATTAATATGATGAATTGAGCACAAGATAAAGCAATTCACGTTGCTATCACTAGAATTAAAAGATAGACAAATATTTGATCAATTCACGAAAATAAATAAAGCATTCACAGATATGACTTATAATCAAACATTCAATGGACAAATGGCCCAGATTATCAACAATGCTAAAAGATGGAACCAGTGCCTATGGAGAAAATTATCAGAGATGTTTCGTGTCTAGAAAGATGTGAATCCCAAAATATGTCAGTGAATGTTAGGTTTTGCAAGTGATCTTGGTAATTTTTAAGAGTTTTTAACAGTGGTCTTGCTTTAGGTTGTCAACAAAAAGTTTTATCAAAGCCGGGAGACTCTTCTAACTTGCCTCCGTTGAAGACATGTTGGGCCCGCCCAGTATCCCAAGTTGATATTGTCAAGTGACTAGCTAGTCAAGAATCTATGACAGCGGGAGGTTCCGACGCCTCTACTAGGAAGTACTTTGGAAGAATCCTTGCAATGCTGATTCATTGGTTACGGGGTGTTTAAGTGTTATTAGGTTACTCTTGCGGGGTTTAAAGATCCAGTGTCGTTTCTGGGTACTCCGATCTAGGATCGGTTAGAGGATACTCCAGCAATGAGGGAGGGGGGTTAATTAATTAAAGGGGCATGAGTTGCAAATTTTATTAAGTTAATTACTTAAAACCCTCCGACAGAGAGTGCTCTTAAACTCGTCTTATGACAGTGGTTCAAAAGACTTAGCTAATCTAAATGAAACTAATGTAAAGGTTGTGCAAACCTAAGGTGCTATCCGATAGAGAGTGCTCTTGACTTGTGTTTCTGCAAGTTCAAGAGTCTTACTTATGGATGATTTTATTAAACAAACAAAACAATTAATATGAAAGGTGGTTGATTAAAACTCTCTGACAGAGAGCACTCTTGATCCACCTTATGGTGAGATTCAAGAGATTTTGGTTCTTTTTATGATTTAACAATTTATAACAAGACACCAACAAGCAATGATGAATCTAGCAATTAGTGGAAATGAAGCTAAGGAACAACTAGCAATTAGTAAGAATGAAACTAAGTTTAATCAGAGAGCTAAACTAATTGCTTAAGGAAAACTGAACTAAGTAAATCATGAAAATGAACACAAGACACACTTCCCCAAAATAGGGGAAGTAGAAAAGAAAGGAGACTTGCTCCCACTTAGCCCTTTTTTATTAATCTTTTACAATGATGATGTGTTCTTTGCTTCTTGGAAGAATTGGGAAAGAAGGGGATGAAAGAGAAGGGATAACAGTCTTTTTGTTCTTCTTCCACTCCTTGTTTGTTTGTGGCCTTTGGGCTCTCCTTCACCTATCTGCAATCTAAGAGATCTAGACACACACTTGTTATGATATTAGTTGATAAAAAATAACTTGAAATTTAATCTACAAACTTGCTACAAACACTTACCCAAACTTACCGAAAAGAAGGAAGAAAAGAGGCAGGCAAAAGGCAAGGTAAGAGGGGTGGAAAAAGGGTTAAAAGAGGGGAAAAGACTAGTCAAATAAGGCTGGAAACTAAGTGATAAAGAGGGCTACAAATCAGAGAAAGAGGGCTGCAAATGAGGTTAAAAAGGCTGAAAGTACAGCCCAAAAGATGGTTGAAGAAAAGGATGGAAAGGGGCTGCAAAAAGTGGAAACAAAGAGGCAAAAGAGGGCTGTCCAAAAGGGTAAAAATTGGTAAAAGTGGACAGCAAACAAAAGGAAGGAAAGGCTGCAAATAAAAGGCCTAAAAGGCTAAAAATAAAGCACAGGGCAGCCAACTGGGGCAAAGTCTAAGTGAATGAATGTTCACTTTAGCCCAAACGTGCCCTAATCCCAAGAAAATAGAGATTTTTAATTTGAAAGATGAATAAAAGTAAGGAGAGAATGGTCAAACCTGTGGATCTTTTTTTAAAGCACTTGGATCTTGTGAAGTGTGCAATTACCAAAAAAGTGTACTTGGCTCCAAGAGAAGAAGATGCAGCTGAGCTCAAACTTCTTCTTGGTTGGATGGAAGGATCTGCAAAATAACACTCATAGACTTGCCAAACAAAGGATTAGATCATGTATTGTTCACAAATTGAAATAAAGAAGAGCATGAACTATAACTGAATAAAACAATGCTCTTTTTTAAATTCTAAAATTAAATCAATAAAGAACTAACTTGCAAACCACAAATACCTATTCTTATGTGCTTACAGAAGCCTTCTAAAGAATAACATCATAATCTCAAATAGACAAGAAAGAAAAGCATTAAAACAACATCACCTCATCCATCAAGTGCAATCATCCAAAGAATCACACCACATGAGCCTCCAAAGCCTTAATTTTATTCCAATGGTTGCATAGAAGCAACAAGCAATTACAAAAATTTTACCAGAGTTTCTCTACACAAAAATCCATCTGAATAGAGCTAAAGGAGCCTCTATTTGTACAATGAGAGAGTGCTAAAACCCTAAAACCAATCCTCAAACCCTAACTAGCCTAGCCACCAAATAGGGATTTCAGACCTAAATCAGAGAACCGGGAGTGAGGGGAGGCCTCCACCCAGGAAAGGTGCCACCACTCCAACCCTAAACACTGAAATCCATCCATAGATGAGCCCACATGTGTGGAAGGCACCCTCAAGGGAGAGAGGGGCGTGAGCTGTTGAAGGAGGCACTGTAATGTTGGTAAACCCACCTTTTAGGTCTGGAAGCAGCCTCTGCTAGATTTGGGAAGCCTACTGATGGTGTAAGCTTTAGTCTTCACCTCGATAAAATCATCGGACCAAGGAGTGCTCTCCATCTCATTCTTTAGCTGGAGATGACATGTCCACTAACTGATAATAAATTAATTGCTCTCTTAATGATGACTGAAGCTGGGTTATGATAACTCCAATCATCATAAGTGCTCCATGAGATGTCATTTAGCCTTTTATTTTACTGAATTTGGATTAATTTGGATATTTTTTATTTTCTCCAAAATAATCATTTTTTTAATAAAAATTCATTTTTTACTCAAAACTGACTTTTTTGAGGAAAAATGCATTATGTGTCTGATTGTTGATCTGAAAGTTGGTTCTGACTGGCTGACTAATCAAGAATGATTTTTGGCTTAAGGTTAGAGCCTTCAGTCACTAAATTCGGAGTTCGTATGACCGACTTACCACGAACGGGTTTTTTCCATTTAATTTATGGAAAAATTAACCCAAAAAACTTAGGAAAAGTAATTAAAAATTAAAAAATTAAAAAATAATTTTTTCCCCGTTCGAAAAATATTTTTTCGAAATTTTTTTATGTCTCCAAATGACTTAGGACATGACCATGATCTACCTAAATAATTTCTAGTAGGTTTATAACACTCAGTTGGCCTCTAATAACCCCCCAAGGCCCATAATTCAACATCGGGCATTACAGCTTTGGAGGAAGCGGGAGAAAACCTCCTCAATTATACTTGGCTGAAGGCAAAGCATAATTGTCAGGGGAAAAAAACTCCCTATAATACCTTATTTGAGATTCTATGTCTCAGGAGACTGAACCACTCAAAAAATACCCTACTAGCACATTTATTACAAACCCCACGGGGCCATGGTCAAAATTATTAAAATAAAAAAGTGGCTATCCAATATTGGCTAGACATGTAGACGGATCAATTGATACACTGGAATCAGACTTTGAACAAGTCTGTAAACCGGCGGCTCCTCAGGTAACCCAACTATGGTACAAAAAAGTTGGTAACATCTGGCTCCAACTGTGCGATAGGTACTTGCTTGACCTATTGATCAAAAAGAGTGCCTGAGAATCCAGGAATATCTGGTACCTACATGTAAATAGAAGTTTCTCAGTTCCATGTATATGATAAAAATATGCCATGATGAAATACCTGAAAATATTTTCTTCTTTTTTCGAACCAAAGTACATGGAAATAAAAAATTTCTTTTTCAGCATATATAAATGGAATATAATACAGATGCTAATATACAAAAGGAAAGAGCTTTTATACAACATTCTACAAAGTTATGATACATAACATATGGCACAGAAATAAAGTACATAAAATACAACAAGGATGGGTTTAGAAAATCCCTGGGATGACCCCTTGGTCATCTTGGAGGTTGTTTCGATAGAAGGGCTTCAAGTGTTGGCCATTCATGGGCAGGTTTAAAATTTCCCCGTCCATAGTGTTAAGGAAAAAAGAATTGGTGCCAGCAGTGTCGCGGATGATAAATGGGCCTTTCCAAAGGCTGTCAAATTTTTCTATGCTTTCCAGGCTTCTCCCTTCTCTTATCCCAAAAGAGAACAGTATCTTCGATTTGGAAAGCTCTCGGCCTGGATGACTTATCAAAAGTGCCCTTTGTAGTGAGAATTTATCCTCACTACAGGGGCAGGAATGGCTCCCTTGTGCCTATAGGGCACAAGGGTATGTTCCTACCCTTAGAAAACAGTAAAAAACGGAAGTAAAAATGACATAAACAGAGCTGCGAATTGAAACTAAGCTAATATAAACAAGACTAAGTAAATGGCAGCTACTATAAACTAAATCTAAGAGCTAATAACAGAAAGAAAGATGGAGATGCAGCCCTTGTGAACCCCTCTGCACATAGTGGGTTAGGGTTCTGCCTCCAAAACCTGCAAAATGAACCTATACTACAATGGAGACAACCTACAAATAATGTTAATGAAAAACCTGCAAATGGAGATGAGGGTTAGAAAGTAAAAACAAATAAAACAAGCATAAAAAGAGATTATACCTCACCTAGGTGGAAATGGGCCACCATGCCCTAGCTCATGGGAGCACCTATCTCTTGGTTGGGAAGCAATGGCTTGGATAAATGGAGATGGAGGAGAGGGAGAGTGGGTGGTTTGAGAGCAAGAGGCCTCAAAGAATCCATGGGAAGCATAACAATAGGCAAGTGAGGAGTGTTTTGAGAGTGACCCCCCACCCTCCTTTTATAGTTTTTCCAAAGGGTTTTAGGGTTTTAAGCCCTTGGTTAGGGATTTAGCCCCTTTTTTGGGCCTTTAGCCCCTTCTTCCCTAATTTTAGCCCCTTTTTTAGGGATTTAGCTCCTGGGGGTCTATTTTGGGCTCTTTTTTGGGGTTTTTAGCCCTTTTCTTCATCCTTGGGCTCTTTTGGAGGTGTGGGGGTCAAATGGAAGGTCTTATGGAGTGAAATTAGTGTTGTGAGGTGGTGTCCTTGGGTGGTGTAGGCCATTGAGAGCTATGTGGGGGATTTTTGGGTTAACAAATTGCCCCTTGATGTGTGAGGGTAGGAGCTCAACGTATGGCCGATGGACATCATAGGATTTGCTATCGAGAGGTGGTGCTTTCGGGACTGGGGCATGGTGGTTTTTGGTTTTGTATTAATTTGGTTCCCATTAATGGGTGAGATACAATAAATGTGTGACATGTATATGGACGAGGCGGGCATTCCCATGCTCATGACAATGTCAAAAGAATCATTTGATCTATGCTCTAAAATACAAGAGACGATCATATACAACTGATGTTACAATGTTGGATGCCTCTCATGGGAGGCTAAATACAATACTAATCTGGTAGATTGGACCCATGGCATTCTCATGGAATGCTACATCTTCATGACTGATGGTCTACTGGATCTGGAATGGTACATAACTGTATGGACTCTCTGATTGAGAGTCAGAGTCTCTGTGGTACAAGTATGCTGCATCAATCATAAAGGTATATCGAAGCACTGCTGGGGCTTCTGAACACTGTCTCCAACACAACCTAGAAATCACAAGGGACATAACCTGTTTAGGTCCCTTGAGTGGAATCACTAATGTGCTAGAGTCAGGTGACATCCGGGGTCTTCGACCAAGTACTATGTAGAACAAACCCTGTACGAATCTCAATGGTGCGATGATGGAGTTGAAGTCGAGCACGTGAGAAACAACCATCTCGAGAGGCACTAAGGAATCCTCTCAAGTGGTCCAAGGAACTCATCAATGATGTTAATGAAACCAAGGTATAGGGACCTCTGGGTCTCTCCTCTGGAATATGTGTGTTTCCATTGACAGAGGGAGACCTACCCCTGGTCAAGGCGATGATGTTTCCTTGACCAGAAGCACGAGGGATAACCGAAAGATGTGAAGAAATCTGCGGACTGACTCACGGAATTGGGGGGGAGGGGAGGGAAGAAAAAAAACTGAACAGGGGCAGGGGGGAGGGGAGGGAAGAAAAAAAACTGAACAGGGGCAGGGGGGAGTGGGAGACTCAAACTTCCTTTGTTCATAGTATGATGATAGGACAGACCAGGAAGCAAATGAAACTTAACTCATGGGAATGTGATCATAGCTGTAATACCGGGAATGTCGTTACAGATGGGAAATACTTGGAGGAGGTGGACAATTTTGGTACTGATGGGATCCAAGGAAGACACATTGCAGAGTACTCTGAACAAAGGAGACCCAATGTGGGGATGCTGCCAAACTATTTTCTACGGGGTGGTGTCTAGGGACACCATTGTGGTATGATCTCGTGTATTTTTGGCGGGCCCGAGAAGGTAAATGCTCAATGGTGCTTTCAATTTTAGAGAGTCTGAAAGCACGAAGAAGACTCCAGTGGGGGCTCTTTTTCGTTAGTAGTCTCCTGTGCCCAAAAAAGGATAAAAGTATACGTAGGAGAGCTCGCTCATCCTAGAGGGGATGAGAGACTTCTTTACCATTGGTAGTCCAATCAGGCCGGAAAAGGTTATACCTATACTGACTGGACGGTCATTCAGATACTTTTACGAGCATGAACGAAATCAAGCTTGCTCGGTAATCTTTTCTTGATGAAATGGCTGGAAAAGAGCTTAACGACAACCGGTGGTGAGATTTTTCATAAAGTGCGGCCCCTCTACCCGAGAAAGCACAAAAGTATGCAGAGGGGAACGGTCTTGGCTTGAGTGTGCCAAGGAGGTCCTTTTCATGAAATGGTCTACATGGTCCGCAAAAGGAGGTAAACGAGATGATGTAGATGCCATTTCCTATACTTTAGCGAGCGGGAAAGGAAGCAGCTGCGCTCGGCGATCTTTTCATTGTTTTAAGGAGTCAGAAAATAGCTTAAACGAAACTCCAATGTGGTCAACCGACTGCGGTGGCATGAGCGGTGCCCCATGTAGGGATGGTGGACAGAGGTCCAAAGGTCATCCACACATTATGGATAGAGCAGAAGGCTCTCAAACATACCAATAAATGTGTGGGATAGACCACAGTAGAGGCGTGTGAGACAGTGCAGCAGAGGCATGCAAACTGAGGTGGCTCTCAGATAGAGGTCAGGAGAGCATGTGTGTGTGTTAATGTGGATAGACTTGACCACATGCGATGTAAGTACAAGTCCAGAGGAATTTACATGCCAAATACATAAAAGAAAAGAAATTGTTTTGTGGACAGTGGTCCAGAGGTCCGTGTAAGGTGCGGTGAATGGAAAAGACAACTAGGTGTTAAAAATGCAAAATGAAAGCTAAAATTACATTCCTAAACGGGAAGTGGCCCAAGGACACTTATATGTCAAATACATGGAAGAAAAACAAAGGGTTTCGTGGACGATGGTCCAGATGTTCGTGTAAGGTGCGGTGGAAAAAAACAATTATAAATACAAAAAGTAAAATTATAGTACAATCCTTAACGAGCAGCGGCCCGACAGCTTGTATGAGTAGCGGTCAGGAAGGGTGATACGAGTACTGGTCTGTAGACACTCGCATCATTATGTCATGGCTCATGAGTCAAGGTGACTTCTGGTAAATGGTCCTGAAATTGACTTATTAAACATGAGATGATGGTCTCACAAGGAAATGAAAATTTGATCCCGGAGATGTGAGAGGTGTCTCGAACATGTTTCAGGTGACTTTTAACTGGCAGCTGATGGTGCTACCTTTGATTTTTGTTGAAAAATCCTGAAAAATAAGAAAAAGAAAATGAAGTCACTCATTGGTGATGTTAAGCGTAAAATTTCTTGAGGTAGAGCCCATTGCGGGGGTTCTCCAAGAGTTGTCCATCAGAGTCAATGAGGGTGTATGCTCCTTTTTCGAGGCAATGGTGGACGACGTATGGGCCATACCACATTGATTCGAACTTGCCTTTTCCCAATTTATCATTGGGTTGGTCGTAGACTAGAAGCATATCACCTTCGCTGAAGGTGCGAGGGTGGACATGGGAGTCATATTGGATCTTTGATCGTGTTTTTGCTGCTTCGATGGCTTGGAGGGCAGCTCGATGGTCTTCTATGGTTTGCTCGAGTTGGAGGAGTCGTTCTTCTAAAGGTGAAGTGTCAGGAAGGAGTTCCACCACGAGGTGGAGAGATGGGATTTGGCACTCTATAGGGAGCACTAATTCAATGCCATGTACTAGGTGGAAAGGGGTGAAACCAGTTGTGGTTTTTGTGGATGTGCAATAATCCCATAGGGCAGAGAATAGCATGTGATGCCAGTTAGTTTTGTGATTTCCTACCATCCGTTGGAGCATTGTTTTGATGATTTTGTTGACTGCTTCAACTTTTCCATTTCCTTGACGGTAGTATGAAGAGGAGTACTGGCGTTTTAATTTCAACATGGTTGATAATTCATCCCATACGGCATCTTAGAAGTGTGCCCCATGATCGAAAACTAATTGTTTGGGGACACCAAACCATGTGAGTTGAAGAAGAAACGTGTTGTGGTTTCAACTTTGCAATCAAATGTGGGCATGGCTTCGGCCCACTTGGTGAAGTAGTCAACTGCCATGATAATGTACTTGTGGCCATTAGCTGAAATGGGGTTGATGGTCATGAAGTCGATTGCCCATTTGCAGAACGGCCCGACTATGACTACGAGATGTGATGGTACAAGGGGGGTTCTTTCCTTTGGGGCCAAAGCTGACAGCTGCGGCAATGTTTGACTTCCTCTATGCAATAAGTGAAGATGGAGGGCTAGAAATAGCCAACGCATAGAATATTTTGGGCAGTTGCTAGGCCTGAAAGGTGACCACCACAGGCTCCGCTGTGACTGTCATTGAGGATGGTCTCGGCCTCGTCACAAGTGAGGCAACGGTGTAGGATGGTATCAATGCCTAGATGATATAGAACATCTCTAATCAGCAAGTAGCGAACGGCTTGATGTCGGATGCGTCACCTATCCTCACGATTGAAGTGTGCTGGGAAATTTTGCGTTCATAAATAGAGAAGGATGTCCCCATACCATGGGTCATCAGTGGATATGACGAGTAGGAAATCATCAGGGAGATTATCCTTGGGGGGTGATGATGCGGTTAATGGGGGCAGATCGGTCATGAGTATGGCCAGTGCGAGTGCCTTCATGCTTTTTGGAGACACAAACTCTAGGTCGAACTCTTGGAGGACGACTACCCACTTGGCTACTCAACCTTGTAGAAGGCGGCAGCTTAAGAGGTACCGCATTGGGTTTGAATCAACCACTACATGAGTATGGTTGGTAATTATGTAGTGGCACAATTTTTGAGCCAAGAAGACGACAGGGAGGGCTAATTTCTCCTTGGGTGAATATCGTAATGGGGGTCCTGTTAGCTTCTGACTAATGTAGTAAATCACATGCTCATGGCGAGCATCATATTCTTGGACCAAGACTCCAGCAATGGCGTTTTCTGAGGCTGACACATAAAGGATGAAGTCTCAAGTGAAATCTGGTGGTGAGAGTAATGGTGCAGAAGCCAGGGCTTGTTTGAGTGCCTCGAACGATTATTGTGCTTGCTGATCCTAAACAAAGGGGATTTTTGTGTGGAGCAGGCAGATGAATCCATAGGCTTTTGTTGCATACTCTTGCACAAAGCGGCGAAGGAAGTTGGCCTTGTCTTGTAGGATTTGTAGTTGGTGCTGAGTTCTTGGCGGAGGAAGATCAAGGATGGCCTGAACTTTGAGGGGATCTACCGTTATCCCTTTGTGGGAGACGATAAATCTGAGTAAATGGCCTACTGGGACACAGAAAACGCACTTGAGGGGCTTCAAGTAAATGTTGTACTTGCGGTAACGTAAAAAACTTGCTGCAAGTCATCTATATGTTGTGCTTGTTTTCATGATCGAGCGGTGAGATCGTCCAAGTAGACAAAGATTATGTGAATTAAATCATGGAAACAATATGTCATGGCACGCTGGAAGGTGGCTCTATCATTTTTGAGGCCAAAGGGCATGACTCGGTAGGTGAATGTGCTCCATGGGGTTGTGAATGCCGTTTTGTAACGGTCTTCTTTCCGGTTTTGGATTTGGTTGTATCCAGAAAAACCATCCATGAAGGAGAAGGCCTCATGTCTAGTGCATGCATCAATGATCTGGTTGATGAACATTGTGGGGAAGTTGTCTTTGGGACATGCCCCATTGGGATCGCAGAAGTCTGTGCAAATGCGAATGGTACCCTATTTTTTATTCACGGGAACAGGATTAGAAACCCATGTTGTGTATGTAATGGATAAATGAAGTTGGCTGTGCACAGTTTCTCTATCTCGGCTTTCACCGCAGCCACTTTGGATGGATGGATGGTCCGTTGCTTCTGGTGGATGGGTGCCACATCAGGCCATGTGTTGATGTGGTGTTCCATGATGGATGGATCTAAGCTAGGCATTTCAGTGTATGACTGGTCAAAGATGTCACAGAATTCTTGGAAGCGAGCGGTGTAGGCATCGACCTCTTCCGGGGAGCAAGATGCCCCTAGCATGATTTCTTCAACAATATCAAAGTTGGTTGAGATGTCGATTTTAATGGTTGGCAAAAGGTTCGCTATGTTCCCTTCTTCGAAGGCATCGGGTGTTGGGATTGGGTTCTTGAACCAGTCAACCTTCCCATGGATGAAATATTTGGTCTCCATAGAAAACTGGTCGGTCTGTGACATAAGCTCTTCCGGGAGGAAGAATGAGCGATGATGCATGTCATCCCATGGGTATTCCGGGGTGGTCAGAGCTTCAAGTATCTCCTCATCGTTGTTGAAGCAACGAAGTGACAGGTCTGATGGAACCTCATTGGAGATGGGGATGAGCTAGTTAGGGGAACTAGACATCATGTAAATGGACATGGTGTCGGACGAAGGAGGTGGTGGTGGGTGAACTTCTTCAATCAAGGTGATCTCAGACTCAAGGGAATGGTGATGGAGGTTAGCAAGAGCCATTCAAAATTTGGGTGAGTCTTGGAAATGATGGGAGTAATGTCCATACAAGCTGCAAAGGGTGCAAGCATGGTTTGTCCTTAATGCCTTGTTCTTTACTGCTGGCGCCATTGGGAGTTCAACCACGGGGATGTTTATATACGTATCCATGGCATTCAGATGTGCACAGATCACTAGGATTTTAGGGCAATTCTGAGTTAGATGGCCCTATTGTTCGCAGATGGCACAATGTGGGACTTGTCGTGGTTCTGCAATGGCTTTGGTTTTCTTTCCCCTTGCCCTTTTGGGTTGGGGCAGTGTAGGTATGAGTGCAGTGGTTGGCTTATGTGGACCGGGTGGGGGGTGAGACTCAACCACAATAGGTTGCACTGGAGCTAACACAACCTGGGGAATTACTGGTTGAGCTGGTGGATCTAGATACCACATCAGGCTCCCCAACGTAAAGTTGGGTAGGCTTAAGGTGGCCATGACTGGCTTGCTCGTGACACCAGGTGGGTGAAAGAGGAAGGGAATTGTATGGACCAGAGATGATCCCACATAACTCCCAGCTGGATGCATGTGGGGGTGAGGTTGTGGTTGCAGCTACGCGTGATGCTGCTGCTGCGGATGATGTTGCGGCTGCTGTTGGCGTTGCGGCTGCAAGCGATGTTGTGGTTGTGGTTGGGGCTACAGCTGTGGTTGTTGTTTGGGTGCAGCGGTGCTTGATGAGACCATGCATAAGTCCGCAGTTTTCTTTTGTGTCGGTGGTGGTGACACCAATGGGAAAGGAGCCATCATGGTAGGATCGGTAAACAACCCAGGGCCCACATTCAATCGTGGGGAGGCTGGTGTGTTTTCAACCACAGTGTTGGTTGCAGGGATGATGTTAGCATGTGCGGTCACCCCTTGTGGCTCAGTGGTGGTGATGGTAGGGATAACGTTGGCAGGTGTTGTTAGCCCTTGTGGATCATGGTAGGTGAGCTGGTCAACCGTCACAATCTTCCCTTCGTGGGGGAACATCATGAGGCGAAAGACAGTTGACACGACAGCTCGCATGGTGTACATGTAACTCATCCCAAGGAGGAGGTTGTAATCTAGTTGAGCGTTGACGACCTCGATGTCAATCATGACTGTCTTCCCGGCTAACGTGATGGGGACATGGGGGAGGATTCCTTCGGCTTTAGTGGGGTGTCCATCAGAATCCCACAGAGTCATGGAGGACGATTGCAGAATCGATGATCCAATATTCTACCAAACTAAGGTAGACATGATGCACGTGGATGCCCCCTCATCCACTATGCATTAGTGCACAACCAAGTTTCAGATGGATACCGAGATTTGGAAGGTGATAGTGGAGGGCATGCACAGCTCTCCATTCTCTTTGTCAAATCTGATTAGCTCAGAATCAGAGGGGTGTACTGCCCCTAGAGCAGCTAGTAAGGATTTCCGCTACGTTGGGCATGTTTTAAGTACCTCAAGAGCAGACATGGTGGTTAGCGTTTGGGCCAAATCATCCACAATGCTATATCTGACTGCAGCTCTAGCTGTGGCATTATTGGCAATTCTGCGTATGGGGGGGCACAGGAATGGGGGTAACTGGAGAGGTAGGTTGGTTATCTTAGATGTGGATGCTGCTAATGAGTCAGCAGGTTTGGTGGTGGTACCGTACTGATTTTGTTTAGTCTGTAAGTTGACCTCTTCAGTGGTCATGGTCATCGGATGGTGAACACTTGTTTCAGCTTTAGGTGCTGCCCCCAGAGCATTAGGATTGGCCTGGGGAGGGGGAGTGGTTGCCACCAATCCTTGGAATCATAGTGAGTTTTGAAGCACCATGGGGGGAGGTACTTTTGGTTCCTGATTGGGTTGGGCTTGGGTGGGGGCATTGGTAGCCTGTTGAGCCTCGTTTTGAATGGCCCGCTTAGCGTGATCCATGAGGGGACACTCAAATGTGTAATTCCCATAGACATCACAGAGTGTACAAGGTTGGTTTGTGCGCGGTGGAGTGTTGCGTCTTGGTGCATTCTGTCGTGGGGGTTTTTGGGCTGGCCGGTTGGCTGCGGCATTATTGGGAGGGTTCGATTGTTGAACGCCTCCGTGTTGTTGGTTATTGCCTTGGTTGCGGGGCCGGTTGTTTCTATATTTCCCTTGTTGATTGTTGGGGCAGGCTGGTTGGGACAGTTTTGTTGTGCAAACACTTGTCCCAACGGAGCAGGTGGAGCGGGTGGAGCAGGGGCGGGGGCTTGAACTTGTTGCACTGGTGGTGCATAGTAGATTTGTGGGGGTGGTGGTGCCACGAATGTGGGAATTTTCCCCACATACTATTGTGTTGGCCAAGCCATCACCTGAGCCTACTGCAGTGGTGCAGGCTGTGCATAAGAGGTTGTTGCTTTGGACTGGGACATCATTCTAACATAGTCCAGAGCTTGGTTTTGGTAAGCAACATTAGCAGTGTTGCTTGGTTGTCGTGCCACAACAGGTGGTGTCGGTCGAGGCTATGGTTGTTGGGAGATTGACCCTATAATGTCATCCACTGTGTGGGATGCCCTCGGTGCATTGCAGTAAGAGGTACTTGGACGGGGAGCATCTAGAATGATAGTGTACAAGTATCCCAACTGGGCATAGATGAGGTCAAATTGTTGGGCCTTCAGTATGGCCTCTTCTTCAAATTGGGGATGTTTAGATGCGATGTCCTTTGCAATGGGTGGGAGCAAAGTCTTGAGGAACCAATCCAAGAAGATCCTGTCGTCAAGTTGGATCTTACACAAGCTACGGTGTTGCCACCACTCGTGGATATGATCAGTTATGTGAGTGGTGCTATTTTGGTGACAGGATAGCAGGATCTCCACCCCCTCGTAATATCTAACAGGGAGTTGGAAATAATGTAGTAACATGAAGGCTAGGGAGTTGAAGTCGGGGTACTTGGCTTGTGGCAGCTCAATGTACCATTTGGCTGCGGCACCTGTAAGGGTGCGTTGGAACAACCTTAGCCTGATGGAATCTTCTACGATGCTATTATATGAGCACCATAGATGGAATGTCATTATATGATTTTGGGGACATTCTTTGGCTTTGCCTTCAGACTTTGGGATGTCTGATGGCATCTTCGTTGGCATGGGTGGCCAGAAATCTTGGTGGCGGATGGGATCATTAGTTAATATAGCCAAGTTAGGCAAATTCAAATGAGCCATGAAGGGCAGATTTGACCCCAGGTTGATGTGGGATGGGGCTGCAATGGGGGTGGGGTTTGCAAGTGCATAATGCATCTGCATGGCTGGGGGTGCTTATGGTGGCACCATGGCGGATGGGCCAACGCCCCCAAGTGTTGTGGGTGGGATGGTATGGGTAGCAGGGGCATTTCCCCCATGTATGGCAGTAGGGGAAATGTGGGTGGTCGGTGAACTTGTGTGGAGGGGCCACTGCCCCCATGTGTTACCACTGCGCCAGCTTGGCTGGTCACTATTGGCAGTGGCAATTGGCTAATGACAGTCTGCATGACTATGCTTGGACCACTTGTCCTGTTGTGGGTGACAGGTTGTGAGGTGGACATGGGTCCACTTGCTAAGGTTAGGCTAGAAAATGGATCTGGGTTTGCAGTAGCCATGGGGCTAGATGGTGCGGTGTGGAGGTCTGGTTCAAACTGATATGGGTCTAAATCAGAATCAGAGACTATGTGGCCCTCTGACGGTGTGGGAGATCATTGAGAATGGCTACGACGGTGCCGACTGAGTGTTCCAAATGGTGGTGGTTCGCCTCTTAGGCATGAGGAAGATCGTGGAGGATCAATTGTGTTCACTTTGGTGTATGAAACTTGTGGGTATGAGATTTGGACCCCCAGTTTCAATGGCTTCCTATTGGATGAAGGTGGTCTCTCGGCCACCAAGACTGCCAGAAGACAGCGCTTGGCTTGTTCCTCATGGGTGATTCTACTCAATCGAAAGGGATCGTTGCCTGTTTCGCTTGGCAATTCCTCTCGGTGGCCAGCTACTTTCAGGTTCCTATGGTACTCGTCACAATGTGCTTCTGGGAAAATCCCAAGTACTCCCCATAGTTGAAGTAGTCAAGGAATTATGTCCTCAAATATTGCAAAATTGATTGAACTTAGTGTAAATTTGGTAAATTTTAAGGCTTACTCAGCGTCATTAACCGATTTGGGTTAATTATTTGGTATGGTGTGTTGGTTTGCTTGTTTGTTATGATATTTGGTTTGAAATATGGTTTATGAATTCATGGTAGAGTTCATATCATGGTTCTGTATGCAAACATAAACAAAAATTTGAAGCAAATATGGTGATTAACCCTGGATTGTTGGCCTAACTAAATGTCTACCTCTTAGTGATATTCTTCTTCAACCAAGAGAAGGTGTTGGGCTCTCAACACAATGGGACTAAGCCCATCCATAGATCCTTAGGTCACCTCCCAAGTGCTAGGTTGGTCAACAGGGAGGACACTTAGTGCCGTGATAACCCCTCCTTCTCTACCCCCTCTACCTTCTAGGTCACCTAGTTTTAGTGGTTTAGGAAAAGTAACATGGAGTGCCTAGATCTATACGAGCTTTCCCTTCGTCGTATCCCAGAATACCCCAAAGGGTGATGACCGGGTAGAGGAGGAAGGGGGCAGCAAGATGGTTAATTTTAAGTTACTTTTTGTTATACTAGTTGATTTTATTAATCCTTGATGATTGATTTAGCATATACACATTGTTCATGGAATTATTTGCAGAAAATGAAAACTGGAATTAAAAGAGACCTGCAATGGTGGACAGAGGTGGTTGGGCCACACTGACAGTCCTATGAAACTAAAAATTACTGTTAATAAAACTTAAAAACAACTTCTGTGTGACAGGCTGCACATTTCTGACCAAATCCTGCGAGGGGGCCGCGAGATTTTTCCAGAAATGAGTGAAGGGGTCGCACAAAATGCCAAAACAGCCCCAACTTGAGATCCTAGGCTGAATTCATGCCTATTTCAAGATTAAGTGCGCCCTAGTCACACCTATCTAGGGATTAAATGCGCCCCAGTCTCACCTTTTCCCTCGATAAGAGCGACCTGCTCCAGAACAGGGTTTTTTGGTGATGTAGGGTCATATCTGGCCGACAGTAACTGGTACTGGGGTTAGTCTGACTCGGCTTGGTCTAGCATAGGATTCGACACTAACAAAAATAGGAAATAAAGCAGATTTAAACAGATCTAAACTAAGATTTCTGAAAACTAGGGTAAAAATTGAAAAACTTGAAAACTTGAAATTTTTTGCCCAGGGATCCTGTGGGATTGACCCAGGGGAGTCGCCAAAGCTGTAGTGAGAATTTCTCCTCACTATAGGGGTAGTAATTTCTCCCTTGTGCCTATAGGGCACAAGGGTAGGTTCCTACCCTTAGAAAACAGTAAAAAATGGAAGTAAAAATGACATAAACAGAGCTACGAATTGAAATTAAGCTAATATAAACAAGACTAAGTAAATGGTAGCTACTATAAACTAAATATAAGAGCTAATAATAGAAATAAATATGGATATGCATCCCTTTTGAACCCCTCTGCACACAGTGCGTTAGGGTTCCACCTCCAAAACCTCCAAAATGAACCTATACTACAATGGAGACAACCTACAAATAATGTTAATGAAAAACCTACAAATGGAGATGAAGGTTAGAAAGTAAAAACAAATAAAAAAAGTATAAAAAGAGATTATACCTCACTTATGTGGAAATGGGCCACCATGCCCTAGCTCATGGGAGCACCTCTCTCTTGATAAGGAAGCAATGGCTTGGAGAAATGGAGATGGAGGAGAGGTAGAGTAGGTGGTTTGAAAGCAAGAAGTCTCAAAGCATCCATGGGCAGCATAACAATAGGAAAGTGAGGAGTGTTTTGAGAGTGACCCCCCACCCTCCTTTTATAGTTTTTCCAAGGGGTTTTAAGCCCTTGGTTAGGGATTTAGCCCCTTTTTTGGGCCTTTAGCCCCTTCTGCCCTAACTTTATCCCCTTTTAGGTTTTTAGCCCATTTTTTAGGGATTTATCTCTTGGGGGTCTATTTTGGGCTCTTTTTTGGGGTTTTTAGCCCTCTTCTTCATCCTTGGGCTCTTTTGGAGGTGTGGGGGTCAAATGGAAGGTCTTATGGAGTGAAATGAGTGTTGTGAGGTGGTGTCCTTGGGTGGTGTAGGTCATTGAGAGCTATGTGGGGGATTTTTGGGTTGACACCCTCCATACATTCTTGATGTCTAAGTGACTGATCAAGGGAAGCTCTTCAGGATTCATCCAATTCTATAATCTGATTAATTCTCTGCTCCATTTCTACCTGTTCTGTGCCATACTCACTTAACATCCTGAAGATCAGAATCTACATGCTGACTGGGAGGGTGGCTGTGAGTCCATACACCAGCTCAAAAGGTGACTTACCAGTTGAGTTCTTCTTATTGATTCTGTCTTCCCACATAGCATACTTAATTTTACTATCCCATGACCTCTTATTATCCCCCATAGTCTTATTGAGGATTGACATTAAATTCTAATTGGTGGACTCAATAATCCCATTTCCCTGTGGGTAATAATCAGGTGAGTGGGATAGGATAATTCCATACCTAAAACATAAGTCATTTACTGCTTCTGAACTAAAGGCTTTGGAATTATCGATTGTTATCTTAAGGGGAGTTCTGAATCTGGTGATGATTCTTTCCTCGATGAAGTCAATAACAACCTTCTCAGTGGTTGTTTTAGTGGGTATAGCTTCTACCCACTTGGTGAAGTAATCAGTTGCTGTGAGAATCCAACAAAAACCATTGTTGGAGTTATCCTTGAATTTTCCAATAAAATCAAGCCCCCATTGCTGAAAAGGGGCAAGGACAACAACAGGAGTAAGGGGAAGAGCTGCCAACTTCTGCTTCCTAGTGAACAACTAGCACTCCTGGAAACACTTGACATGCTTTTGAGCATCCAAAAAAATGGTTGGCCAGTAATATCCAGCTCTCAAAATTTTGTGGGCATTTGTATTTGCTGCATAATGGCCTCCACAAAATCCTGAGTGAAACTCTGCTAAAATTTTCTTAGAATCCTGCTCATTGATGCACCTAAGTATAATACCATCTGGGTTCCTCCAACCCAGACCCTCTTGGGTGAGGCAATACCTAGCGGACTTAAGTCTCAAATCCCTACACTTGTGTCCTTTGAGGTGATCAGGGCAAGTGAGATGGAGAAGAAAGAAATGATGTCTGAATACCAATGGTTGTCAAGGTTTTGAAGGGAAGGAGTCATGGTAGGCTGAGGGATGTCATTTTATCCAATCATCTCAATGGATTCTTTGTTCTTCCAAGTAAGCATTCTTTCCAGGCCTTGTCCCTTGATCAACTTAGTGGGATTTATTTCCAGGTCATACTCCTGTATCTTTGACACCCATGTTCCCCTTATTCCTAAACAATCCTATTGAGAAAGGATATCCTTAACCGCAGTGTGGGGAACATATCCAGTAACCTTGGAATACCTGATATAAGTCCTGAAGTGTTTTAATGATTTGACTAAGGCATAATCTTACTTCTCCATGATGGTATACTTTAGCTTGGAATTCTGCAAGGCTCTACTCATGAATGCTATAGGTTGCTCAAACCCTTCAATGTTATTTTGGAGCAACACACCTGCAATAGTGTATTTAGAAGGGAATTAAAATATCATAAAATCCTTTGCGTAATCAGGGATGACTAAGACTAAAGACCTGGTAATGGCATTCTTTATCAACTCAAAGGCTTTCCTTCCTTCAGTGGTCCACACAAACTTGGCTTTTTTCTTGAGTAAGGCCTGCATAGGTTTCATTAATTCAACCAAGTTTGGAATGAATCTTCTGATGAAATTGATATGACCATTGATGGACTAAAGGGCTTTAACATCCTTAGGGAAAGGAATCTTTTTTATGGCCTCTAGTCTTTCAGGATCAATTTTGACACTATCTTTATTGATGATATGTCCTAATAGTTTTCCCTCTTCTATGCCCAACACCGACTTGGTCAGATTCAAAGAAATGCCATACTTCCTACACCGCTCAAAAATATTCCTGAGATGACCAACATGGCTGGATCTTTCCTTCAAAAAAATAGTGAGATCATCTTGGTAGATCTCAATGATTTTTCCAATCAAATCCTTGAAAGCATAATCCATGGCCCTTTGGAAAGTAGCTCCTGCGTTTAAAAGGCCAAAGGGCATTCTTAGATATTCAAAGGTTCCCCAAGGAGTTGTGAAGGTGGTCTTATGCCTATCCTCCTCTTGAATCACTACCTGGTTATAGCCTAAAAAACCATCCAGCATTGACATCATGCTCGATCCAGTGACACATTGGAGGAGGGTCTCCATGTTGGGGAGGGGGTAATTGTCCTTCTGACATGCTATGTTTAGATTCCTGAAATATATACATATTCTTATGCTCTCATTCTTCTTTCTAACTACAACTAAGTTAGATCACCACATTGAATGCCTCGTAGGAGCTATTATTCCTATCACTAGCATTTTTTCTAACTCCTTTTTAATGATCGGTGCTAACTTAGGATTTATTTGCCTAAGTTTTTGTCTGAAAGGCTTGCCTTTTTTACATTCCGGCTTTAGGGGAATAGTATGTTGAAATAAATCTTCCCGATAATCTTTGAGCTCGTTGTAAGTAAAGGAAAATACATCCCTATACTCCTTGACCAAGTTTATAAGGCTATTCCTTTCTTTTTCAGAAGTACCTTTTCCAATTTTTATAATTTTAGGTTATGTTTTTGTTCCAATGTTGATTTCAATGTAATCTCCTAGTTTCATCTGCTCAACATTGCCTTTTCTTCTATCCTATCTTTCAAAGATGTTTTCTAAGGAAACTAGACCATGTGCGATAGGATTGTTAAACTGGTCACCTTCTCCATAATACTCTTTGTTTTCTTCCTGATCATTAGCTTTAAAGTTAAGGAATTCATCGACATTATGAATGAATCTCAAAATTTGTTCATCATATTTGAAGTCCTGCCAATGTTCAACATTGGCAGGAATAGAAGGTCTGAAGTTAATCTCTAAAGGACAATTCCCCTCTAACATCTCATCCGATGGCTAAAGAATTGATGCTGAAACTGCAAGTCTATCGAAGGCACTATTATGATCTCTAGGGACTACTTCTATGTTAAGGGCATTAAAGAATTCCATTGTATCCCAGATTGCATTTATATATTCTTTAAGTCTTTGACACTTACATGCAAACTAAACCTTAACTTATTGGACAATTAAATCAGATTCCCCTTTAATATCAAGCAACTTAATCCCCATGTCCTTGGAAATCTCAATGCCCAGTAGAAGTGCCTCATACTCCACCACATTGTTAGTTGCTTCAAACTCCAATCTGAAGGCAAAATTGAAAACCCTACCCTCTGGTGAAATAATGACAACACCAGCCCCCTTGCCCGTTTTAGAGTAAGCACCATCAAAATTCATTCTCCACAACTCACTAAGTTTTTTGGTCTTCATCTCTTCTTGGATGGGTTCCAAGAAGGTGGAGTTGATTTGATAGGAGCCATTCTCATCAGTTTGGTAAGCATACTCATTTAATGGTCTTTGAGGGTTTTCAACATGGTGCCTTTTTTCCTTTTCAAAATACAACTTAACAAGTGAAAACTCTGACGCTAGAACGGTAGCATAGGTCCAATCCATATGGATTGATCCTCCCAAAGTGGCACCCCATTTCCTAGAAAGAAACATACCCTATTTGTTTGGAACACCAGTAACTAGGATGTCCATTGTGATCTGGATATCCGAATACTTGGCCAATCTGACTAGCTTTTTTTCAATCATCCCTTCCACCTTGACTGGTCTAGAGTCCATGGCACATACATTCTGGTATGGCCTCGTGGTTCTTAGGTCAAGTTGTTGCATGACTTTTTTGGTCATGATGTTGGGACTAGATCCTGAGTCTAACATACAATTGTGTAGAAGAAGATCACCCATCATCAATGATACGTAGAAAGGGGGATGATCTTCTTTTCTTAGGTCCCTAGTATGTAGAACTATAGGTGTTGATGTATATGTAACTTTGGAATGTATTCTTCTATGTATCTTATGTATTGTAACCCGATGTTTATTCTGGGATGTTTCTATTATGTATTTGAGTCATGTGATCATGCCCCGATGTTCCGATTGGGAAGATTAATAATGTAAACAAGTCATATCAAGTCATTAGGTAAGTCCCCAAAGTTTCAGGGCACTTGAGTTATTATACACTAATTAAGGTGTAGGCTCGAGTAGTAATTGTAAGTTGAACCTATGTGAGTAAGTGCACTTCAAGTGAACGAAAGAATATAAATAGAGAGTGAGAGTCTCTCTATTTATCACTTGTACAACACATCATTCACTCTCTTAAGAGAGGCGCACTTGTGGAGGAGGAAATATACTGGGACAAGAAGGCCACAGCTGTTGGGAGATCTCTTACTATTTTGGTGCTGATTTTATCTATAAGGAAGTTGCGGGGTTTTATCCTTTATGGTTTCCCCAAGGAAAAATATTTGTGTCTCTTGTCTCTTGTGATGTGCTTATGCTTATTGTTGTGCTTGTTATTCTCTCAGTGAAAAGATCCTAAGATCATAATGCTAGCTTAATTGTTGAAAAACTAACATGGTATAAGAGCTAACCTGAGAAGAAGTCATTGTGCAGCTACAGGAACTAGGGATTCCTATTTTTTGGATCTTACTCCATATATTTTCAGCAAAAGTATGCTAATATGACTCCCCATTGAAGGGCGCATCTTTCTGTCGAAGCAGAATTTGATTCCGAGCATTTTCAGTCTTCGATGCGGAAATTAGGGATTTCTACAGAAGATGAATTTTTGAGTAATACCAGAATAGGGTTATTCTCCTCATCAAAACCAAAGTTTAGAGACCTGGATCAAGAAATTTGGTTGGGTAAAACTCCAGGAAAGTCAAACCCTAGTTTGACCCTGAGCTAGGAGAAACCCTAAATACTAAAACTGCTAAGTTTTGGTACAGTCGCTATATTCTGAGATTGGAGAAGTCTCAGAAGCTATAAATTGTAGGGGATGAATATAAAATCCTCATGAATCCTTTGTCCAAACATCAGACTCAAATTTTCTGTACTCCAGGAGATTTGATCTCTCCAAGTTAGGGTTCCAGCCTCTTCCAGAATTCATCCCTGAACAGGACATCTGGGGAGATCTGCAATATATTGAGCTACAGAGGTCCAAATGGAATTCCTGAAGATGTTCTAGAAAGGGCACGAAATTTAATTTTGGTGGTACGAATATCACACTCAGAAGATGAACCAGTGACATGTGGCATTCCATACAACTTCGCTGTTCTGAACAGTCCTGTAACAGGTCACCTTGGGAAAAGGATCATAAATCCCAAATGGTGAAACCAATTCTGATGAAACCTATGGTTTGGGATCAGGTACATGTGAGGTTACCTCAGTGAGAAATTTCAGACACAGAGGATCCGTAATTTCGGATATATCATAGAAACAGTAACATGAATTTCTACAGAAGAAATCAGTAAATTAGGGCTTCCTATTTCGGGAGCTTCCCTCCACTGTTTTTAGAAAAGGAGTACATTGGAAAGCTCCATTTGAAGAGTTATATCTATTTGTCCAATCAGATCTGAAAGTTTCCAAGTTTTTAAAATTTGGGGAGTCTGCGACAAATCCTAGATTAGCGAACTCCGGGACAAGGACGGACACCTCAAATCGGTAAGATCTAAAATTTTGTGTTTCCATTTGAGGTTCTCATTTCAATATGATCTATCACAATAGCTTGATGATAAGCTTGGTGAAGTTGAAAAATTCCAAGCATAGAAGTATTTGATCTCTCTGAAGAAACTGGATTGGACACCTACATGAGTATAGAGGTTCCAGTTTCAGAGGGAGACGAGGCCAAAGAAGACATCATGCTCATGCTGCAGAGGATGATGAACCATCCAGAAAGAGATCCATATATGAAAGTGAATATTCTTCAAGCAAGGATGAATATGTTCCGATATCAGCTCTTACAGGTAACATTACTCATGGAAATGATGATTGGCTTATAGACAGTGGGGCTTCCAAACATATGACGGGATTCAAGGAATCCTTTGTAAGACTGTCAGACATGAATCACCTCATAAGGTGAAACTAGGAGATGACTACCAATATCCAATAAAAGGTAGTGGGGAATATTCATACAAGCTAGACTCTGGTAAGTCTCTAACAATGAAAGAAGTATTGTTTGTTCCAGGACTTAAGAAGAATCTTCTATCCATTTCAGCCTTGGATGCAAAAGGAATGTGGGTTGCATTCATCAATGTTCAAGTCATAATGTGGCCAAAAAAAAAAAAAGGAAAGAAAATTGATGATGCGGTAGTGATTGGAGAACAAGAAGGAGGCTTGTACAAATTGAAGGGTCATCCAGAACAAGCCTTGATCCATGATACGGTAGAGCCAAATGAGCTTTGGCATAGAAGGCTTGCACATGTGCACTACAGAGCACTACCTATTGCATTCCAAACAAAGCATGATGGAGTTTGCAAAGGATGTGCGAAAGGGAAGAATACAAAGAGGACATTTCCTAGCAGCAAAAGCAAAGCCAAAGGCATTCTAGAAATCATCCACTCCGATGTATGCGGTCCAATGTCATCAAAATCACTAAGTGGGTATGCATACTATGTTTCTTTTATTGATGATTTTTCTAGAAAGACATGGATTTACTTTATGAAAAAAAAAGATGAAGTGTTCAGCAAGTTCAAGGAATTCAAAGCCTTGATCAAGAACCATACTGAAAATAAGATCAATACCATTCGATCAGATAATGGTGGAGAATTCACTTCGAATGAATTCAAAGAGCTATGCAAAGAAGCAGGGATTAAGAGGGAGTTGTCAACTCTTTATAATCCACAACAGAATGGGGTTACAGAACGGAAGAACAGAATTTCAAGCTATTTGAAGGGAAGAACAAAAATCAGAATATGACCTAAAGAATCCAGTTGAAGAATGAGAAGATCTAGGATGCAGAAACCATGCAGTCATAAGAGTCTCTCAAATCAAGAAAAACTTGAAGCGGTAAAAGAAAAGGTGAAGAATGCAGAAGTGATGATGGCCACCTTGAATGGCCTCCCAGGATCGTGGAATTCATTCAAGGAATGTGTTCCAGAAGGAAGTGATTACTTTCAGCAAACTTTGGGAAGAAGAAGAAGCTTGAATCATAAGAAGAGAAGAGAAGAGGGGAGCAATTGAAGATCAAGATATCGCCATCCAAAGAAGATCCCTCAATCAATGAGGAATATGAAGAACTCAACTCTTGAAGAACTTCTTATCCACCTTAGCTTTTGGATAAGAAACGATGCTATTATGAATGAAGAAGACGATGAAGCTGAAGGTTCAAGAAGGAGTCTACCCTCGAAACAAATAAAGATAAGTATTCAATTTTCATTTCATTATATTATTTTGTTATGCATTTGTTTATATTCAGTTATTATATTATGCCTGATAGGATGTTTGCATTAATGACAGAATACTACTAATATGCATGTGATGGGTAACTAGCTCATGGGGCTATACAAATTATCCATTGCTACTTATCTAGAATGAAACCTCTTTGCTGACATATTGGATTAGTGCACAATTTCAATGT
>LPNX011047854.1:478023-571984 GCA_001517045.1 Pseudotsuga menziesii | reverse complement strand
AAATGAAAGAAGGCCTTGTACGAGTTCAGAAGACACCCATGGGATAACACATACATGATGAGCTTGATGAATATCTTAACCTCTGCTACAAGGTTGATACAGGATGACAAGCTCACAGATGGGTGCAAGATGAACTTTTGAAGAAGTTCAAGATAGAGGATCTTAGTATCCAGTGATCCTAGATGCATACTACTTGTCACTCTAGTACAGAATGTTTCAGTGCATAGAGTATGGAAGACAGAGGGAGTATGATGCTCCGCTTCAGAGGGATTGATTTTAGAAGATCCTGAGGTTTGACATGGTACGACAGGACGGGAAGATTATTGATGATTCTAGGCTTTACTGAGAGTGAAGTGGATTCCAACCTTTGATCCAAGGTTGAAGGTGGAAGACCAGTGATGCTCCTGTTATGTGTCGATGCACTATTGTTATAGGTATGGAGGTGTGGCAGAGTACAGATAGAATCTTCCTTGGACAAGGGAAGTATGCAGTAGAGATCCTGAAGAGGTTCGGGATGACAGACTGCAAGGCGATGGCCACACCTATGGCATCGAACCTGAAGCTATTGAGTGATGCTTCGTCAGAGTCGGTTGATGCTACGATGTATCATCAAATGATTGGGTCATTGATGTACCTGACAGACACGAGAACAAACATTTGCTTTGCTGTGAACACCTTGAGCCAGTACTTGACAGATCCGAGGAGTGTTCACTTGACAGTTGCAAAGCATATTCTGAGGTACCTGAAGGGTACAATTGATTATGGTCTCATGTACGATGCGAATCAGAAGATTAACCTGGAAGGTTATGTTGATTCAGATTGGGCAGGCAGTGCCATCAACAGGAAGAGTACTTCGGGATGTTTCTTCAGTATGGGATCAGGTGTGATCTCTTGGTTTAGCAGGAAGCAATCCTGTGTGGCACTGAGTACGGCTGAAGTAGAGTATGTCACAGCTTGTTCCGCTAGTTGTGAGGTAGTATGGCTACGGAAGCTACTATCTGATATATTTGATCTCCAGTTAGATGCTACTTGTATACATTTTGACAACCAGAGTTGCGTGAAGTTGTCAGAGAATCCAGTGTTTCATGACAGGTCAAAGCATATCGAGATCAAGTATCACTATATCAGGGATATGGTGTAGAGAGGAGAAGTGAAGCTCCTATATGTTGCGACGAAGGAAAAAGTAGCTGATGTATTGATGAAGCCATTGGCTAGGCTGAAGTTCGAGTACTTCAGAGAGAGACTTGGTGTTCTCCATATCGAGGCTTCCTCCCAGAGAAAGTGATGAGACCCATAGCCATTCTGACATGGTGAGAGGATTGGTTCCTTCCATGGTCAGATGTAAGGGCTGAGCCATTCTGTCATGGTGAGAGGATTGGTTCCTTCCATGTCAGATATGAGTGCTAAGATCCATAGCCATTCTGACAAGTAGGTCAGATATAAGGGCTGAGCCATTCTGTCATGGTGGTAGGGTTGCTCCCTTCCATGTTAGATATGAGTGCTGGCCATTCTGTCAAGCAGGACAGATGTAAGGGCATATGCCATTCTAGGAATGGAGGCACCTGGTCAGTTACCAGGAACACTCAGTGTAGGACTGAGTATCCATTCTGATGTGATAGAGGGATGTGTTCCCACTTGATCAGATGTAAGGGCTGAACCATTCTATTCATGGCTAAAGGATTAATTTCCTTCCATGTCAGATGTGAGTGTTGGGAATTCCGATGAGCAGGTCGGATGTAAGGGCAACTGCCATTCTCTAGGAGAATGGAGGCTCCTGGTCAGTTACCAGGTAGCTCAGTCGAGGAGGACTGGGGGCCATTCTGATATGATTGCTGGGATGTGTTCCCCTCATGATCAGATATGAGTGCATGCCCTTCCATAATTGTGAGCAGGATGTGTTCCCGCCTGGATGGATGTAAGTGTTGAGCCTTGTCACAGATGATAGTAGGTGTGTCCTATCATGCTGGTGACTGTAAGTGATGTGCCATTTCATAGATGATAGTAGGTGTGTCCTATCATGCTGGTGACTGTAAGTGCAGTGCCTTTTCACAGGTGGTAGTAGGTGTGTCCTACCATGTTGGTGATTGTAAGTGCAGATCCTTTTCACGGATGGTAGTAGGTGTGTCGTACCATGCTGGTGATTGTAAGTGCAGAGCCTTTTCACAGATGGTAGTAGGTGTGTCCTACCATGCTGGTGATTATAAGTGCTGAGCCTTTCCACAGATGGTAGTAGGTGTGTCCTATCATGCTGGTGGGTGTAAGTGCTGAGCCATTTCACAGATGATAGTAGGGGTGTCCTATCATGCTGGTGGGTGTAAGTGCTGAGCCATTTCACAGATGATAGTAGGGGTGTCCTATCATGCTGGTAAATGTGAGTGCTGGGCCTTTCTGATGGGATTGTAGTTTACTACATGATCAGATGTGAGTGTTGGGTGTGCCTTTCTGACGAGTAGGTCAGATGTAAGTGTTGGTCAAAGACCTACATGAGGGTAGGCCTACAACCAGCATGAAAAAGGGATGGCTATGTAGAACTTCCTACGACAAGAAGAATCATGAGATAGCACCAGTGTTGATCCAGATCGAGTGATGATCTAGATCCAGTAATGATGATCCAGCAGTGATGATCCAGATAGAGTGATGATCCAGATCTAGTCCAATGATGTTGATCCAGATCGAGAGATGATCCAGATCCAGTGATGATGTTCTATATTGATCCAGATCGAGAGATGATCCAGATCCAGTGATGATGTTCTATATTGATCCAGATCGAGAGATGATCTAGATCCAGTGATGATGTTCTATATTGATCCAGATCGAGAGATGATCCAGATCCAGTGATGATGTTCTATGTTGATCCAGATCGAGAGATGATCCATATCCAGTGAAGATGACTTGAAGATGAAGATGACTTGAAGACGAGATGATACAGCTGATACAGAGAAGAAGACCAGTGCTGAAATTTGTGTCGAAAGAATACCTTCCTAGTTAAGAGGGAGTGTTGATGTATATGTAACTTCAGAATGTATTCTTCTATGTATCTTATGTATTGTAACCTGATGTTTATTCCGAGATGTTTCTATTATGTATTTGAGTCATGTGATCATGCCCTGATGTTCCGATCAGGAAGATTAATAATGTAAACAAGTCATATAAAGTCATTAGGTAAGTCCCCACAGTTTCGGGGCACTTGAGTTATTATATACTAATTAAGGTGTAGGCTCGAGTAGTAATTGTAAGTTGAGCCTACATGAGTAAGTGCACTTCAAGTGAATGGAAGAATATAAATAGAGAGTGAGAGTCTCTCTATTTATCACTTGTACAACACATCATTCACTCTCTTAAGAGAGGTGCACTTGTGTAGGAGGAAATATACTGGGACAAGAAGGCCACAGCTGTTGGGAGATCTCTTACTGTTTTGGTGCTGATTTTATCTCTAAGGAAGTTGCGGGGTTTTCTCCTTTATGGTTTCCCCAAGGAAAACTCTTTGTGTCTCTTGTCTCTTGTGATGTGCTTATGTTTATTGCTGTGCTTGTTATTCTCTCAGTGAAAAGATCCTAAGAACATAGAGCTAGCTTAATTGTTGAAAAACTAACAATAGGTGGATCAGCAAAGACATTATTCGAAGTCTACTCCACGATATCGGAAAAAGTGAATTTATTAGGGGTAATAGGTTTTAAAGGACTTGAAGAAATTTCTTTAGCTTGAGGATCAACATTACTCTGAGGCTCTAAGATTTTCAAAAGTCTCTCTCTTTGGCCAAGGATTTTGCATAATTTAAGGACCGGAACAGGGACTTTTGTATTTGCTAACCAATTACCTAAGTCAAAACTTAAATCAACAATTTCTTTTGTTTCAACTTCTTTGGGAGGATTAGGAGCTGTTACCTTGGGAATATTCTATGCAGAAGACCCCTTTCTTTGATAAGTTATCCCTTTGAAGTTCTGGGTATTGTTGATCTGCTCGGCTGAAGGCATCTCTCCATAGTACTAAATCAGGTTGTCAACTTTCTTTTCATAAGAATTGGCCTATGGCCAATTTCCTATGGGGATGTTAGGGATGTCATCTATGTTATTTATGAAATCAGGCTCCCTTGTCAATGTCTTCAGACCACAACCTTCAGGATGACCATGCTCCTGAACATAGAAAGCATAGTGGCAGCCAGATTCCTCATGAAAATCTCTGCATGCTCTGCAAAATGGTTTATACTGCTTAACCATGTTAGCAACCTCTAGCTGATGGGGAGGCCTCTGCTCATGGTTGGGAGGCTTTCTTTGCCAATTTGGCTTGGGAGGAAAGGTTCTAGGAGTGGATTTAGTTTGAGTTATTTCCATTGTGATCACCCTATTTTGAATTTCTTTTAACTGTGCTAAGTGTTTCTGCTCTACCTCCTCCATATTTTTCTTCATCTCAATAATTTGTTTTTCATAGGCATCCTTCATAGCTAATAAAGGATCCTTGTCTTTTGGTTCACTGATTTTTAATGGAGTTGAAGACCTTGAGTAACCATGGAGGTTAGACTCACCAGATGACTACATGTTTAGATCAATTTTGATTGCCATCTCTTGAGCATGGAGCAAGTTAGTAGGCTCCTTGTCTTTGATCTGGTACTGCATTTTGCCACTAAGTGCCTCAATGTAATATACCAGGATGGTTGGTTTAGTTGGGGCATACTCAGTAGGGATGGCATTTGATAATTCCGTGAACCTAGTATTGAACTCATCCATTGTTTTTGTGTCTTTCTTATTTATGTTGGTCAAGGACGCAAGTTGATGCCGAGGTTCTTTCTTTTCACTGAACTTGTTGGTGAAAGAAGTTTTGAAAGCTGCTAGACTATTAAAGGAATTGTCTGGTAAATTGCTATACCAGTCGCCCGCCTTTCCATCCAGAGATAGAGCAAATAACTTCATATACATGTCATCATGTTGGCTGACCGAATCATTGACATAAGCATTGATGCACCTGGAAAAGTTCCTGAGGTACATGGCGGAGGTAATGGCATCAATGCTTGTATACATCAGGAGCTTCTCGACATCTTTGTCTAGAATATGGTGGGGTTGACCTGCTATCTGAGAAAATTCAAGCTGAGTAAAATACTTTCCCATTATGTCAAAAATAGTGGTATTAGTGTTTTCAGGAAATAAAATGTGGATGTCTGAAACAGACGCAGATCCAAGTTCTGCAAGGATCCTGCGAGAAGATAGTTTGTTTAATCTCCTCCTTAAGACCTTTTCAGGCTCAGGGATGAAATCGACCAAACCTACAGAGTTTCTTCTAGTATAATACCTTGAGGTGTTAACTAACAATGGAGTTTCCAGGTGGACTTAAGTCTAATTTTGGAGAGAGATTGGACTAAAAATCTACCAAACAGGGAAAAAAAAGGTAAAAACTAAAAGAAACAAAGGTCGTCCAAGAACAAAAAGATTTGTCCACAGCAACGGTGCCAAAAGATGTTGTCCACCGATTTCACACCAGCAGCAAAAATCTTCCGAAAGTTGTCTCCTCACTTGAAAAAGTGGGAGACGTGTGACCTTGGGGGAAATCACAGAGCTAGGTACTGTCACCTACTTCTAGCTCCTCTGTTTAGGCTAACTCCTAACGAAGCTAAGGGGGGTAGTCCCTAACAAAGAGTTTTCTATGGCTCAGTGTTTAAGTTAAGTTTTAAATGTTTTCAGATGTGGATGAGTGTTGTTTAGGAGTTTCTATGATTTTAGATGATTAATATGATGAATTGAGCACAAGATAAAGCAATCCACATTGCTATCACTAGAATTAAAAGATAGACAAATATTTGAGCAATTCATAAAAATAAATAAAGCATTCATAGATATGACTTATAATCAAACATTCAATGGACAAATGGCTCAGATTATCAACAATGCTAAAAGATGGAACCAATGCCTATGGAGTAAAATTATCGGAGATGCTTCGTGTTTAAAAAGATGTGAATCCCAAAAGATGCCAGTGAATGTTAGGTTTTGCAAGTGCTCTTGGTAATTTTTAAGAGTTTTTAATAGTGGTCTTTCTTTAGGGTGCCAACAAAAAGGTTTATCAAAGTCGAGATAATCTTCTAAGTTGCCTCCATTGAAGACATGTTAGGCCTGCCCAGTATCCCAGGATGATATTGTCAAGTGACCAGCTAGCCGAGAATCTATGATAGCGGGAGGTTTTGGAGCCTCTACTAGGAAGTACTTTGGAAGAATCCTTGCAATTCCAGTGTGTTGGTTACAGGGTGTTTAACTGTTATTAGGTTACTCTTGCGGGGTTTAAAGATCCAGTGTCATTTCTGGGTACTTCGATATAGGATCGGTCAAAGCATACTCCGGCAAGGAGGTAGGGGGGTTAATTAATTAAAGGGGCATGAGTTGCAAATTTTATTAAGTTAATTACTTAAAACCCTCTGACAGAGAGAACTCTTGACCTCGTCTTATGACAGTGGTTCAAAAGACTTAGCTAATCTAGATGAAACTAATGCAAGGGTTGTGCAAACCTAAGATGCTCTCCGATAGAGAGTGCTCTTGACTTGTGTTTCTGCAAGTTCAAGAGTCTTACTTATGGATGATTTGATTAAACAAACACAACAATTAATATGAAAGGTGGTTAATTAAAACTCTCCGACAGAGAGCACTCTTGATCCACCTTATGGTGATATTCAAGATATTTTGGTTCTTTTTATGATTTAACAATTTATAACAACACACCAACAAGCAATGATGAATCTAGCAATTAGTGGAAATGAAGCTAAGGAACAACTAGTGATTAGTAAGAATGAAACTAAGTTTAATTAGAGAGCTAAACTAATTGCTTGAGGAAAATTGAACTAAGTAAATCATGAAAATGAACACAAGACACACTTCCCCAAAATAGGGGAAGTAGAAAAGAAAGGAGACTTGCTCCCACTCAGCCCTTTTTTATTAATCTTTTACAATGATGATGTGTTCTTTGCTTCTTGGAAGAATGGAGAAAGAGGGCGATGAAAGATAAGGGATAGCAGTCTTCTTGTTCTTCTTGCACTCCTTGTTTGTCCGTGGCCTTTGGGCTCTCCTTCACCTGTCTACAATCTAAGAGCTCTAGACACACACTTGTTATGATATTAGTTGATAAAAAATAACTATAAATTTAATCTACAAACTTGCTACAAACACTTACCCAAAATTACCGAAAAGAAGGAAGAAAAGAGGCAAGAAAAAGGCAAGGTAAGAGGGGTGAAAAAAGGGTTAAAAGAGGGGAAAAGACAAATCAAAGAAGGCTGGAAACTAAGTGAGAAAGAGGGCTGAAAGTACAGCCCAAAAGATGGTTGAAGAAAAGGATGGAAAGGGGCTGCAAAAAGTGGAAACAAAGAGGCAAAAGAGGGCTGTCCAAAAGGGTAAAAATGGGGAAAAGTGGACAGCAAACAAAAGGAAGGAAAGGCTGCAAATAAAAGGCCTAATAGGCTAAAAATAAAGTACAGGGAAGCCAACCGGGGAAAAGGATAAGTGAATGAATGTTCACTTTATCCCAAATGTGCCCTAATCCCAAGAAAATAAAGATTTTTAATTTGAAAGATGAATAAAAGTAAGGAGAGAATGGTCAAACCTGTGGATCTTTTTTTAAAGCACTTGGATCTTGTGAAGCATGCAATTACCGAAAAAGTGTACTTGGCTCCAAGAGAAGAAGATGCAGCTGAGATAGAACTTCTACCTAGTTGAATGGAAGGATCTACAAAATAACACTCATAGACTTGCAAAACAAAGGATTAGATCATGTATTGTTCACAAATTGAAATAAATAAGAGCATGAACTATAACTAAATAAAACAATGCTCTTTTTTAAATTCTAAAAGTAAATCAATAAACAGCTAACTTGCAAACCGCAAATATTTTTTCTTATGTGCTTACAGAATCCTTCTAAAGCATAACATCATAATCTCAAATAGACAAGAAAGGAAAGAATTAAAACAACATCACCTCATCCATCAAGTGCAATCATCCAAAGAATCACACCACATGAGCCTCCAAAGCCTTAATTTTATTCCAATGGTTGCATAGAAGCAACAAGCAATTACAAAAGTTTCACCAGAGTTTCTCTACACAAAAATCCATCTGAATAGAGCTAAAGGATCCTCTATTTGTACAATGAGAGAGTGCTAAAACCCTAAAACCAATCCTTAAACCCTAACCAGCCTGGCCACCAAACAAAGGTGTCAGACCTAGATTGGAGAACCGAGAGTGAGGGGAAGCCTCCACCCAGGAAAGACGCCTCCACTCCAAAACTAAACACTAAAATCCATCCACAGATGAGCCCACATGTGTGGAAGGCACCCTCAGGAGAGACAGGGGCATGAGCTGTTCAAGGAGGCACTGTAATGTTGGTAAACCCACCTTTTAGGTCTGGAAGTAGCCTATGCTAGGTTTGGGAATCCTACTAATGGTGTAAGCTTCAGTCTTCACCTCAATCAAATCACCGGACCAATGAGTGCTCTCCGTCTCATTCTTTAGCTGGAGATGACATGTCTCCTAACTGATAATAAATTAATTTCTCTCTTAATGATGACTGAAGCTGAGTTATGATAACTCCAATCATCATAAGTGCTCCATGAGATGTCATTTAGCCTTTTATTTTACTGAATTTGGATTAATTTGGAGAGTTTTAATTTTCTCCAAAATAATCATTTTTTTTATAAAAATTCATTTTTTACTCAAAACTGAATTTTTTGAGAAAAAAGGCATTATGTGTCTGATTGTTGATCTAAAAGTTTGTTCTGACTGGCTAGGCGATCGAGAATGATTTTTGGCTTAAGGTTAGAGCCTTCAACCACTGAATTCGGAGTTCGGATGACCGACTTACCAGGGACGGGTTTTTTCCATTTAATTTATGGAAAAATTAACCCAAAAAACTTAGGAAAAGTAATTAAAAATTAAAAAATAATTTTTTCCTAGTTCGAAAAATATTTTTTCAATTTTTTTTTATGTGTCTAGATGACTTAGGACATGACCATGATCTACCTAAATAATGTCTAGTAGGTTTATAACACTCAGTTGGGCTCTAATAACCCCCCAAGGCCCAGAATTGAACATCGGGCATTCCAGCTTTGGAGGAAGTGGGAGAAAACCTCGTCAATTATACTTTGCTGAAGGCAAGGCATAATTGTCAGGGGAAAAAAACTCCCTGGAATACCTTATTTGAGATTCTACGTCTCAGGAGACCGAACCACTCAAAAAATACCCTACTAGCACATTTATTACAAACCGCGTGTGGCCATGGTAAAAATTATTAAAATAAAAAAGTGGCTAGACATGCAGACGGATCAACTGATACACTGGAATCAGACTTTGAACAAGTCTGTCAATCGATGGCTCCTCAGGTAACCCAACTATGGTACAAAATTTTTGGTAACACACTGTAGTCATGGGATCCATACCCACTTCTATGCACTTTGTTGTCATTTATTTATTGTGGTGGCATTGAATTATTTATTGGTGCATTGTAATGTTGCAATATGGTTATGATGTGGCATGTTACAATGGTGGTTCATTTGTTGTGTTGGTAGTTGACTGATCCCTTGTCTTATATCCAATAGTTCTATGTTGATGTTTGGTTACACACACATGGACTCAGTGTTGGCAATGGGGTCAAGGGATAATCCCTTGACCCCGCCCCTTTTTTCGACCAAACCAACATTTAACTTTAAATTCAAGTTAATTTTATTGTATGGTAAGGACCACCAACAAGGGAGATTTATAAAAGAGAGGCATGAATTCATGGGTGGATAGGACATCGAGGGTTTGATATGCCCTGCTCCACCAATTATTCTAGTAAACACTACAATGAATCGCCAGCAGGGTTTCCATGTGGTAACCTCTGATTGGCCCACCTATCATAATACATGTCAATTCACCTCCACGTGTCCGCCTGTCGAGATGCCACATCACCAAACCTTCCCACTTGGACCCCTATGGTGCTTCCATGTGGCATCCATATGATTAATGTACCTTCCATGTGGAACCTTGAGGGTGTTCCACATGGCCCCCTTTTTTTACCTTTTACCATCAGTTTTAACCTTTTGTCGAATTTTCAAAACCCCATATATTTCCCATATGAAGTTCGTTTCGTGCAAAATAAACATTGCTGGAAATATCTTGATGAATATTGGCATATGTAATATTTAATTCAATTTTTTAAGACTTACATTATAATCCAACTTTGAGATCCTCCTAGATCAAACCTTCCCACTAGAAATCTTTTGGTCGACCAAAAACATGAAATCATTCAGAAAATAGGTAAGGGTATGTTACACCAAAATCCTGTCACCATCATGTGATAAGACATTTGACATACCTACTTTCCCTGAATCCCAGCTTCTGGAGTAGAAACTAAATGATTTTTTATCAATCTGCCATACAAATTCCCAGCACCACGCATGCCCCTTTATCCAGAAGCGGTACCCATGCTCGCACCGCCTTTTATCGGTTGTCCACAAGCGGTGCCACCGCCCATTTCCCTTGGTCCATAGGTGGTTATTACCAGAATCGCTCTGTCATAGAAGGAGAAGCATGGTACCCTGGGTAAAAAGGGAAAAAGAGAATTTTCTCAAGGCTTCTAGATGATAAGTCTCGAGATATCCCTTATCCCTACTATTGTGGGTTGGTTGAGCTCGAGATCCCTTATCCTAGGATCTTAGAGGGCACCTCACCCACTAATTTGTCAACCATATCTATCCATTAAAGCCCTATAAATACGAGCTCATAGCCATGGTTGAGGAGAGAACATTTGAAGGTATTGTTATGCTGTTGGATTTATTCTTGGTCCAAGATCATTTGGAGAGAGCATAGAGAGCAAGAGTCGGAGCTTTTGGGGATGAAGAGATGGTTTCATGGAGATGCATGTCAACACTAAGGCTTGGTTGTAAACTTCTTCATATTTCTAATGCAAGTTTATTTCTGTCCCACATATGATGTTGTTGTTTTGATTTCGCATACATATGTTGCTAGATTCCTTAGTCACTAGCATAGATTAGTAGATCATATTCTGGTTGCTTTGATTCGTTTCGTGTTGAGTTTTTTTGCAGGTACACAGGTGAACTATCAAATCCTTGTATTCCAGATATCTACAACGTCTAGGGAGATTCTTCAACCTCTATCCTCCATTTGTTATGGATCTAAATCATTCAGACCATTGGAACACCTTGCTGTCTGCAGGAGGTGAAATATTCCAGCTAACAAATCTGGTGACTCTGCTAGGGAATGAAGTTGTGTATCAGTCGTTCTAATCTTCCTCATTATGCAACTCTTATTCGAAGCTAGGATCCTTCTTCAACTCTCTTCAGTCAGATCTACTCTTTGACTAACTCCATTTGGGTTTGAAACCTCCTGATCTATTTAGATCTGAGTCATTTTGGTCTTTTATGCTCTATTTCCATACTCAATTCAACAGTATTTTCCTGGATCTGTTCTTTTTCTAACTTGATCTTTCATTCTCCTTGTGTTTTGGATTTTTACAGGGAACCACACATGTTCTGTTGGCAAGTAGCGGTGCCACCGCCTGAGTCTAGTTATCCATACGTGGTGCCACCGCCTGAATCTAGTGAGCAAGGAGTGGTTCTGCCTCAAAACCGCATGTCACCAGCTTCATCTGTGCGGTGCCAAGTAGGCCATGTTCCAGAATTTGTATTTTGATTTTTTGTGTGCTTTTTGCTTACTTTTTGATGAAAATGAAGTGTACTTTTGAAAAAAAAATGCTCCGTCATGGCCAGGAAGGGCCATGAATTGTGTATTCTGCAGTCGCTTTGATTGTTGTATTCTTTCTGCATTCAAAGAGAGTTTGTGTTTCTTGCATTAGATTTTACATTATTTTCTTTGCTTGAAACCTCTTGCTCTTTTCTGTAGATATTATTCATTAGAATTAGAAATATACATTTCATTTTCATGTGTAGGCTTTGGTTTGTTTTGGACTCGGAATATGTGAGTGATCCATGTTGTTTTGAGTCTTTCTTTTCTTGGGTGATTCTTGTTTCCTTTTTCATGCTGATTTTTTCAGTGCTTGGTAGGAAAGGTTGGTTCTTCGTTTCCTTGTCTGTTTCAAAGAGAAGTTTTAGTTTTTTCTCTCTTTTGCTTCATTTGCAAGCTTGTTAAATGATTTTCTTCTTGTTTTGTGCATGATTGTTTGAAATTATAGATCTTACTTTCATTGAGAAAAAATATCTGTTTTCAACTTTGTGTGCATTAGAGTTAGATTTGTTTGAAAACGTTAGTTGAATCATCCTTCCATTGAGTTTTTATGCGTCTTTTTCAGGCATGAAAAGATAGGAAACTTTTTTATTTATGTTATATGTTCTCTAGATATCTTTCTTATTTACTTTAAATATTGTTTGGGGTGCACTGATATTTCACTTTTCGTTTGAAAAGATAGAATTGCATTTGCATTTGGGTGTGCATTTTTGGGAAGAAAAGTAAATCTCTCTCCCTCTCTTAGGTAGAATTTCATTGAAGAGGAAAAATTGCATTATCATATAGATCAGTGTCCATCTTCTTTAATTTCAATTTTTCACTCCATGGTTCCACCTAAACGCACAAGATAAAATTAACAGTAGTGCTAGGTTAAAACTTTTAGCAATTTGAGTGATAAGTTAGAGACATGTTCGGGCGTTGTTAAGCGTAGGAGCTGTCGTTACTTGTCTGCATTACATCTCGGGACTCACACGGTTCTTCCACGTACCATTGGTATATCGAATGACCTTTCACGTACCCTTGAGGTATATAGAAAGTTACTTCACGTACTCGATTGTATATCGGAAGGCCTCTTGTGTACAGTTATGCATTAGACAGCACTACTACCAATTTGAGCTCCCTCATACCTTGCGTATATCGGGAGACCCTTTTAGGAATCCTCAAACCATCTGAGCTATCCTTTTGGCCTGTCCTGTGAGGTTCCTAACTCTTATCCACTCCTTTCACATGTTTTCTTGTTTCTTTTAGTTTGAGTAGTACTTGCTTGTGCATGGTAGTTAGGGGGTTATTAGAGAGTTTAGAGATGGCATCCTCATCTGGGACTACCACTCAAGAGGTCCCTTTCCAAGGTGTACCTTTTGTATTCCCTCTAAGTGAAGGTATTGGTCCTCCCTTTATTGCCACTCTAAATATTCCTGGATTAACTATAGGATTACCAGTCTGGCTTTTTAATCCGGTAATTTTCGTTACACCTAATGTCTCAAATGTCACCTCTCCTCCAGGAGAGGATCAAACTCAACATAATCCTACTCCTTCTTCATCGGTTGTGGCTTCACCCCTTTATTCTTCTTTGCTTGACCAAAGCTCTATTGTTAGTAGTCATGTGGATAAGAAGAAGAAGAAAGAGAAGGGTAAAAAGAAGAAGGATAAGAAAGAGAAAAAGCAACAACCATCTGCTCTCGATGGTGCTCATTCTAAGAGAATGCCCAGAAAACCCAAGTTCCCTTGTAAGCTTTACAAGGGGGACCACCTTCTTAAGGAGTGTCCTGGCCTCTCCCATGTACAAGAAGAGTGGTCTAAAAGGTCCAAACCATCTGTGTCATCAACCTCTAATCATCATGTTGACGATACTCCCTCAACCAGTGACCCATTGGTAGAAGGTCATAAGGGTAAAGTCTTGTATACTTGTTTGATATGCAAGGCTATGCATCATACTTTTATTTGTCCAAGCATGGATGAAGCTTCACGTTGGTTGGAAAATATTACTGATCATCAACAGGTGATTCCAAACATGATAGTAAGTTATCCCTTGATCCCCCACCGGTTGACCAAGTGGTCGATTCAGATTTATCTATGGTTGATCCCACTCTTCCTTTGGAGAGTGAATTTAAAGTGGTCGAGTCAGTGTCATTTCCACCTGATCCTGCTCTTTCATCAGAGAGTGTTAAGAATAAAGTAGTCTCTTTGACCAAATATTCATCTTGTTGTTCTCTTCCTATAGAGAATGAACCAAAACCTACCGAAGTATTTATGCTTCATTCTAATTGTTCTCGACAAGAGGAAATTTTGTCTATTTCGATAGAACCCTCTCTGAGTAGTGAGGTTATTTCCTTTGACTGGAGTAACCTAACAGAGTCTCATCTTCATTCGAGTGTTCCTTTCCAGATAGTTGTGAATGTTACTGCTAGGCAGATACTTCACACTATTGTTGACGAAGGGGCTTCTATTAGTATTCTAGCCTCAACTACTTGGAAAGCTTTAGGTTCTCCTCAGCTTGTGCCAGCCACTGATCAGATACTGGCTTTTAATCGAAGGCCTACTGCACCTTAAGGGACCCTTCCTTGTTTTTCTATTACATTAGGAGGGAAAACTATCTGCTTTGATGTTATGGTGGTCCAAGGTCCTTTAGATTTCAATATGTTCCTTGGACATGATTATGTTTATGCCATGAAGGATGTTGTGACCACACTCTTTAGAGTTATGCATTTTCCCCATGATGGGAAGATGGTGACCATTGATCAGCTTTCCTTTTTTACACCTGACCATCGCATTACTCCTAGTATTCAAACTGCCCTGAATGTGCCGCATGTTCTTGTGGTTCCTTCCCCTTCTTCTAGTTAGCTTCTTACCCTCATAGGTAAAATGGTGGGCATGGCTCTAGTCTATGGACATCATAATGGAGCTAAGCCACTAGCTTTTATGAAATGGGGGAAACCTACCAACCTATGGATATCATGTTGGGTAGGAGCAGGTTTTAGAGCATAGTTTACGCTTTTGGTTTCAAGCTCGTTAAAAAATAAAACCACTCCTTAAGCATAGTTTATGCTTTTGGTTTCAAGATTGCATAAAAATGAAACCATGTCTATAGCATAGTTTACGCTTTTGGTTTCAATCTCGTTAAAAAATAAAACCACTCCTTAAGCATAGTTTACGCTTTTGGTTTCAAGCTTGCATAAAAATGAAACCATGTCTAGAGCATAGTTTACTTTTGGTTTCAAGCTCGTTAAAAAATAAAACCACTCCTTAAGCATAGTTTATGCTTTTGGTTTCAAGCTTGCATAAAAATGAAACCATGTCTAGAGCATAGTTTACTTTTGGTCTCAAGCTCGTTAAAAAATAAAACCACTTCTTAAGCATAGTTTACGCTTTTGGTTTCAATCTTGCATAAAAATGAAACCATGTCCTGAGCAAAGTTCCTATTCTATATCAAGCTTGTTAAAAAATGAAATAGCACCTGACCATCATGTCAGGTTCTGACCACAATGTCAGTTTTTCCTGAGAAAAGTTCCCATTCTATGTCAAGCTCGTTAAAAAATGAAATAGCACCTAATCATCATGTCAGGTTCTGACCATCATGTCAGCTTTCCCTGAGCAAAGTTCACATTCTGTGTCAAGCTCGTTACAAAATGAAATGGACCTCCTCAAGCATAGTTTACCTTTTGGTTTCAATCTTGCATAAAAATGAAATCATTTTTCCAAGCATAGTTACCTTATGTTTCAAGCTTGTGTAAAAATCAAACAGATCCCCTTCCTTTGATTTGAGTCTTCACTTTAGTGTTAGAACTTGAACCTTCGCCTACCCGATTCTCGTTCTTCCTACCCCCTGGTGAACATTTTCACATTAGTAACCAGGTTTTAGGTTGGGTATGGAAGAAGAATCGTCAGATGAAATGAAGCTTGGGGGCATGTCGAGCCACTAGAAACCATGCTAGGGGTAGGCTTCGCTAGCAATCATGCTAGGGGAAATATTCCAACCTATGTATATCATGTTAATGGGATTTTTCAAGCATAGTTTACCCATTGTTTCAAGCTTGCGTAAAAATGAAACCAATCTTTGAGCTTACTTTTCATTTTTGATGCTCTGGTTAAAACATGAAAAGTGGTTTGAGCTTAGTTTATTAATTTTTCATGCTCTGAATTCAAACATGAAAAAGGTTAATGGAGTTCTCTTTAAACTCTTTTTAGGGTCCCTAAATATGAAAAGATTGTCGAGCGATATTGTCTTCTTCACGCTCATTTAAGTATTTGAAGAGTTGTCCGTTTGACAGTAGGTTATCTCTTTCTCGGTTCGGATAGGACTATTTATGAGAAAGGAACACTCCAGCCAATCATGCCTGGAAGAGTTCTCTAAGGTATGATTTTACACTTTTTCAGGACTTAGAGACTAAATAATACGAAAAAGGACCCCCATGGAGTTTTCTTCTGTATTCGTTCAGACTCTCTAAACATGAACGATACTGAGTTTTCTTTTAGTGGACTCATTAAATTAAACATTAAGAGACCCATTTTGGGATCGAACCCCTCCTCCCTCAAGTTCATAAAACATATGAGTTTGGACTTGTATTCCAATGAGCTATATCGAGTGTTTGTTACCCTCTTTGAACTCGTAAAATTGAAAAGAGGCACTCATCAATCATGATGGGGGAAATGGGAAGGGAATCATCTTGCAAATAATGGCAGTTGTTTGTCATTACCTTTGAACATGGCACTTGTCTGCACAATCATGTTAGTCAATTGGGTATTTAGCTGATCTCTGTGATGATCCACTTTCATGAGTCATGTCAATCATTTGAGTCTTTCAAAATAATACATTGTCCACTGTTGCATTGTGTATCTATCCTGTCTAGTCATGCTGCCAAGTCATTTTGTCGTGCCACCTGATGTTCAAAGGAGATTTGAAGAAGTCTTACCTCTGCAGTCTACACAGTCTTCGTGTCAGTATCTTTGAGTCAATCATATGGTTACTACATTCACATCATTCCAGAACTATGTTCTGAGTTTTGTGTCGTCGATGTGGGACTCATCATGGCCCTCCTTCGATGAGACTATTCCCGTCGACATCAACTCATCATCCAGGAAATAGTCTTAGAAACAATATTTAGTACCTTGAGATCTGTGGGCCTTAATGACAGATTCTCTCGCTCTCGACATAGGTCCACATCATTGACCTTTGATCGATAGAATCGACTGGGTGTTTGACATCAAGACATCTATTCAAACTCAGTAGATTGTACTAGGGTACATTGGGAATCAGTGACATTAATGGTGATTTCCCTCGCACTTGTTAACAGTTCACATCATTGGCCAGTAATCAAGTGTTTTCTACCATGTTTGACTTCAGATCATTGTAATCACATGGATAGAATCATACTTTGTGGAAGACGAGATGAAGACTTTGGGAAATTGTTTAAAAGTGCTCATTTCTTTTTCCCCAGGTTGTGATGGAGTTTTGTATATCTAGCATGGATCCACATTTGTATGGTCATGGCTATGCTCAAATTTGTGTATGTATGACATAGATCTATGTTGTATGTCTGGTAGCTATGTCCAAGTTTGAGTCCTCTATCACATGGATCTACGTTGTATTCTAGTAGCCATGCTTGTTTATTTCACTCATGGATCTGCCTTGTATTGGTCTGTAGCTATGAGTTTGGTTACTTGTGTGTATGAGTCAACATACTGATGTACTACAAATGCCTACTTGACTGCATACTCCGATCGAGCTGACATTTTCATCTCTTGGCGACAACTTGTTCTCAAAGTTGTTGTTTATCATATCACTCTAAGACTCATGCTTTGGGGGGCATCTCGTTACACCAAAATCCTATCACCATCATGTGATAATACATTTGACATACCTACTTTCCCTGAATCCCAGGTTCTGGAGTGGAAACTAAATGATTTTTCGTCAATCTGTCATACAAATTCCTAGCACCACACATGCCCCTTTATCTAGGAGCAGTACCCCTACTCGCACCGCATTTCATCGGTTGTCCATAAGCGGTGCCACCACCCATTGTCCTTGGTCCATAGGCGCTTATTACCAAAACTTCTCTGTCATAGAAGGAGAAGCATGGTACTCTGGGTAAAAAGGGAAAAAGATAAGTTTCTCAAGGCTTCTAGATGATAAGCCTCAAGATATCCCTTATCCCTACTATTGTGGGTTGGTTGAGCTCAAGATCCCTTATCCTAGGATCATAGAGGCCACCTCACCCACTAATTCCTCAACCATCTCTATCCATTAAAGCCCTATAAATATGAGCTCATAGCCATGGTTGAGGAGAGAACATTTGAAGGTATTGTTATGCTGTTGGATTGATTCTTGGTCCAAGATCATTTGGAGAGAGCATAGAAAGCTAGATTCGGAGCTTTTGGGGATGAAGATCTGGTTTCATGGAGATGCATTTCAACGCTAAGGCTTGGTTGTAAACTTCTTCATATTTCTAATGCAAGTTGATTTTTGTCCCACATATGATGTTGTTGTTGTGATTTCGTATATATATGTTGCTAGATTCCTTAGTCACTAGCATAGATTAGTAGATCATATTCTGGTTGCTTTGATTTGTTTCATGTTGAGTTTTTTTGCAGGTACATAAGTGAACTGTCAAATCCTTGTATTCCAGATATCTACAGTGTCTAGGGAGAGTCTTCAACCTATGTCCTCTATTTGTTCTGGATCTGAACCATTTAGACTAGTGGAACACCTTGTTGTCCACAGGAGGTGAAATATTCCAGCTAACAGGGTACAGATCCCTCACTCTTTTGTTCTTTAGCCACCATGATTTGATTGGATTCATTCCTTTTATCCCCACATGAAGAAATTTTGTGTTACCTCTTCATGAATATCTGACCATCTTATCAAGTATAACATTTTCTTGAAGTTCATTGAGATATTCTGGAGAGAACTCATCAATATAAGGTACTTGAACCTATACATCTTGGTCTACAATCATAGGAGGCTCATATAGTTTCAAGTTTTCCACATTAACAATGGAATACATTTTCATATAAGAAGGCAATTCTAATCGAAAAGAATTGTTACTTTCTTTATCCAAAATTGTAAAAGGTCCATACCTGATAGGTTTCAACTTTCTATCTTTACTTTGGAGTCAATATTTGGTCTTCTAAATCCATACTCTATCACCCATTTGGAAATGATGATCCACCTTATGCTTGCCATGTCATTATTTATACTCGGACTGACTTGATTCCAATTGCCCCTACACTATTTGATGAATCAACTAGATCCGTTGAATAAAATTCAAATATTTCTCCACATCAACTTGTCCATATTCTATTGAATTTTTCCCATAAACAGGGTCTAAGAGATACTTTGGAAAATACACCAAACATGCCTCAAATGGAGACTTTTGTGTTGAAGAGTGTATGGCTTTTTTGTAGGCATTCTGAACATAATGCAATTGTTTATCCCAAAGCTTAGGATGCTTGGCACAATACCCTTAGAGAATATGTACAATGGTTTGATTGACAACTTTAGTTTGTCTGTCGATTTGTGGATGAAATGTTTCTTTTCTTTAGATTTGTGTCCATAAGTTCCCATAAAGATGACCAAAATTTCCCCAAGGAAGCGGGAATATTGATCAGATATAATAGAAGTAGGAATTCCAAAATGGACCCATACATTTTGAAAGAACAAATGAGAAGTTATTTCAACTGTGATATGTTTTTTACAAGGAATTAGTATGCACATTTTACTAAATATATCCACAACAAAATATAAATAATCATGTCTGTTTCTAGACATTGGTAACTCTCCTACAAAATCCATTGAAACACTTTCCCATGGACAAGAAGGAACTGGAAGGGGAGTGTACAAGCCTAAATTTATGTTACTTGGATTATATATTGCACACATGACACATCCTTTTACATATTTAGACACAATATCATTCATTTGAGGCTAATAACAAAACTATTGTAATTGTGCTACAGTTTTTCCTACTCCAAAATTTCTTGAATTGAGAGAAATAGGAGCTTCTCTTATCACAAGCACTCTTTCACTTTGTGGAATACATATTTTTCCAATATGATACCACAATATGTCATGTATATGATAATTCAATTCATCATTCTGATAGCAATGCTTTAGTGATTCATATACTTCTTTAAAGTATTCATCCTTAGTATACTGTTCAACATAACTTGAATGTACCAAAGGACTTTGTTGAATGACAATAGAATCATTTACTGGAGGTCTAGATAACATAGCTACAAATTTGTTCTGAATTCCTTTCTTATACTTAATAACAAAATTAAATTGTTGTAGAAAACACACCCACCTGAAATGCCATGATTGTTGTAGCTTAGTTTGTGATTGAAGATATTGTAGTGGTTGATGATAAGTATGTATGATTGTTTCTTTACCCATTAGGTAATGTTTCCACTTCTTTAAACTTTGTACTAATGCACACAACTCTTTGTCATAGGTAGGATATTTGATTATTGTTTTAGAGAAGGTTTCAAAATGATAGCATATTGGTTTCTTAAACACTAGCATCATTTTCTATCTCAAATGGTTATTGTATATCTAACAGTGCAAGTACTCAAGTTGTGCTGATCTTTTCTTTCAGTGTATCAAAGTATTTTTGTTCCTTGACATCCCACTGAAAGACTCTGTTCACACTTGTCAAATCATGTAAAGGAGAAGCTATGAAGGAGAAGTTCACAGTGAACTAATTCCTCCAATATTGGCTTTCTCCCAAAAGGCTTCTTACATCAGTTACAATATTTAGCTTAGGCCAATTTACAATGACATCCACTTTAGAGGGATCAATCTTGATTTCACCACCCCCTACAATGTAACCTAGATAAACTAAATATTTCCTTCCAGACGCACATTTGGACATCTTTAAGTGCAATTTTTCCCTTACAAGTACATCCAATACCTGTTTTACATGCTTGACATGTTCTTCCCAACTACAACTAAAAATCAAAATATCATCTATGTAGACTATGACGAAGTCATCAATGAAGGGCCTAAACACATCATTCATCACCCTCATAAATGTTGTGGGTGCATTACAAATCCCAAAGGGAATTACCATCCATTCATACAATCCTTGTTTAGTTTTAAAAGCAGTCTTCCAAATATCATTATCATGAATATGGATTTGATGATAGCCACTTCTTAAGTATAACTTAGTGAAAAAGATTGCATTCTTAAGCTGATCCAATAGATCATCAATTCGAGGAAGAGGATACATGTTCTTAATTGTGATTCTATTCAGTTCCCTGTAATCAACACACATATTCCATGTTCCATCCTTTTTAGGAACCAACACAATCGATGAACCAAATGGAGAGGAACTTGGCCAAATGTCCCCTCTCTTAAGCAATTCCTAAACCTACTTCTTTATCTTTGCATTCTCAATTATGGAATACATGTACATACCAATATTAGGAAGAGGTGCATCCTATTGTAAATAAATTTCATGTTGAATGTCTCTTTTAGGAGGAAACCCTTTAGGTTCTTGAAACTAAATATCATAATAAGTTCCCACTTTAATAAAGTCCTTTTTAATTTTTGGATCACATCCCTTAAAATATTCAGTTTATTCACATCTTTTTCTTTAACTGTCATAAGAAAAAATTGCATACTTATCAACCTCTTCATTTGATTTGAAGAAACTAGAGAAAGATTAGTTTTCATGTGATGTACACAAACAATGTATTCAATACCATCTTTAGTTAGTTGGTACTTGTTATCTTCTCTATAAAATATAGCCTTCCTATCATAAATATATAGACTACCCAACACAATACCAAAGATATCTAATGGGACCACATCTAGATCTACTTCATCAACAAATCCAGAAGTAACGAAAAACCTAAGTCTGCACTATTTTGTAACTTGTAAATGTGCATTATCGCATACCCATCCAAGTGGATATGGTTTAGGGTGTAACTTAGTTTCCAGGTGTAATTTCTTAACTATTTCTTCTGAAATGAGATTTGATTTTGATCCACTATTAAAAAGAGTATCAATTTTTTGTGTGTTTAGAGATTACTCTAATATGAAATAGCTCACTCCTCTTTCTTTCATCGACAACAGGTTCATTCTTTGAAACAAAAATAGAAGGATTTTTACCTTAAATTCTTGTAGAAACCACCTTAGTTTCATCCCCAGAATCAGATCCCAAATCATATTGGATTTCTTATGCAATAGTATTTTTTTCCTCTTTATTCTGAAACTTCTCAGGCTTGAGTTCTGGATGAAGTTTCCAAAATTTGGAAGCATCATGACCTTTTTTGACAATGTGTACATGTAGATTTTTCTCCTTGTTTCTTTAGAGTAGTTGTGTGTTTACCTTTCCCCTTACTTTTAAACTTTTTTCCATCTAGTTTGAAAGGTTTCTTAGAAAAAAATTTATTTTGTATTCTTCCCTCTGGACTCTATATGAGTCGCTTGAACACATAACTCATGAAGGTTAGTCGGATCAAACATTAGTATCATATGACATAGTTAACTATGTAATCCTCCTATATGCTTGAGAATATTTTCTTGAGTGTAGATAGGTATACCAAAGACCAAATCTCTTTTCCTAAATTCTTATGTGTATTCTTGCACACTTTGTCCCTTACCTTTCCTCAAGTTCTGTTAGTCCATCAAAGCTTGTTGCATGTACTCCAATGGATAAAATTGCCTTTTTAATAATTAAGTGAACTCGTACCAAGAGGATATGATTTTACTTTTTGTGGAAAGATCCTCTTGAGATCTTCTCTCCCACTAGATGAGAGCAGTCCCTCCAAGCCAGAGAGAATCCAACTGAATTTGGATTCTATCTTCAGTAAACTTTTGAATCCTACAATAAACTTATATTTGATGGATCCAATTGTCTAATTTTTCAGCATTAAGTTCGCCATTGTAAATAGGTAATTCAAACTTAATATCAAGCTTCAATTGAAGCACATTAAAGTCAAATTTTCCATCTAGTTTCTTTTTCTTTTCAAATGGAGAATGTAAAGAACCATCAAGATAAGATAGAGAATATGGTGGAGTTTTAGAAGGTTCCTCACCAACTCGTTATTCTTTACCTACAGCATGATATGGACCACATTGTTCACCTCTCTTCTGATCTTGATAAAGCTTTGCTACGATTGTTTGCATTCTCATGAAAGATTTAAGAAATTCCCCTTCAAATGGGATTGAAGGAGTTTCTTCTTATCCTTTTGGTGAATCCATTTTCCCTCTTCTTGAACCAATTTATGGATCAAATTCTTTAATTTCTCCTTCACCATGCTATAGCTTGTATTTTTTTAACATTCACAAACTCACAATGCAATGGTTAAGATGCTCTTATACCAAACTTAATCTAAAATTTCAGCATCTTTTTTAACCATATAAATTGTATGTGAAATTTGTATGTTAACAAAAACTCATTAAAAAAATGCTTTTAAAGATGAAATTTAAATTCTTAAAATACACACATAAGAAAATAAGTAGTATGAAAACAATGAAATTGAAAGACAGTAGATGAGAAGAAAGTTCACCCCTCCTGGGTTACGTCTCCGATACACTTCAAATGAGAAGGATGATCTTATTAAGTCTTCAAAGCTTACATACATGGGTTTCTAGAACCATCTTTGTTTTCTATCAGTCAATAGCAGAAAAATATAGCACCACTACGATCCTCTCAAAATTTTGAAAAAAAGTTAGTATAAAGTCAACTATGTTTTCCTGAGGCCTCCTGTAGCATGCATATCGAGAAAAATCTGTTTGAAACTGTATGGATTTGTACATATTCCCACCTTAGGAATAATTCCCATTAATTGTTGTACCTACCTCTATATTTGTGCTCGTACTCTATCTCGAGATCTATGCATGCGCTTTGTGTGTACTGGTATCCCATCATGGCTCTGAAAGGGGGTTTAAAAAGTGTTTTTGGGAGTGTGTAGAGAAGCCCCATGCCCCCCTTTTTGGATCAATTCATGCCTGCCATTCATAAATAAAATATGTTGTTACCCAACCAATAGACTGGTCGTGGGCCAATGGAAACACATTGTGTTGGTTGTGCGATGGATGCGGGATCCATCCCCACCACTATGCACTTTGTTATGATTTATTTATTGTGGTGGATTTGAAATTTTTTTTGTCGGGTTGTTGGAATATGATTATGATGTGGCATATTATGATGGTGGTTCATTTGTGGTGTCGGAACTTGACTTGTCCCTTGGATTGTCTCCACTAATTCTATGTTGATGGTAGGTTACACACACACATCCTCAGTGTTGGTCATGAGGTCGATGGATATGAAATCGACCCTGCCCCATTTTATGACAAAACCAACATTTAAATTTATATACAATTTGAGTCTATTCTATGTTAAGGACCACTGGCAAGGGAGACGGCTAGTAGGTAGTTGTGAAGTCATGGGAGGAAAGGAGGTCGGGGATCCAATCCTCCCCACCTCCACCAATTATTTTGGTAAACACTACAATGAATTGCCAACAGGGATGTCATGTAGCAGCCTCTGATTGGCCCACCTATCACCATACCTATCAATTCTCCTCCATATGTCCACCTGCCAGGTTTCCATGTCAATAAACCTATCCACTTGGCCCCCTATGGTGCTTCCATGTGTTATGTTTTCTTAATTTCTTAGACGATATTCTAAAACAATTTACAATGGTAGGATCGTTGAAATAACAACAAGTACAGTCACACAAGAGAACACAAATATATATCCTTGGAAACCCTCATGGGGGAGAAAACCCAGCAAAACTTCCATAGTATGGAACTCAATCAAATTAGTGTAAAACTCCAATAAAACTTCTTCTCTCTCTTTCTGGAAGACTTATTTTTCTTGTTGTTGCAGACTAGATTGAGTGAAAGTGAGCCCAAATGAAGGAGGAACCTCCCTATTTATATTTGACTCTTGACTTGACCTAAACCCTAACTGGACTGACTTGTCTAACTGACAAGGCCGACTTGACTAGTAGGACACCAAAATAATATTTATTATAATGACTCAAGGGTATTATTGACCCAACTTACATCTTAAGTTTTACATTGATTCTTTCAATGACTCTTATGTGAAAAATTACATCAATGACAACTCCCGAGGGATGAATATAATTAGTACAACTAGAATATATTCTGAAGTTACAATATTTTAACACTCCCTCTTAACTAGGAAGGTATTCTATACCAACAACAACCACTACCACCACTGTACATCTCATTGGTGAGTCTCTATATGTCATAGCAAGTTTTGGAACATCATCATGCATCTTCATCATCAATATCAATACAATAATACTCTAACATCTTCTTCAACTTCTTCTGCAATATTAGTAAGTGGATATTGAATATTCTTCTGCATCATTGGTATGTGGATAATAAGTCTTCTTATGCAATAACAGTATGTTGATATTGATTCTTCTTCTGTAATATCAATATGTGGATACTGAGTCTTCTTCTACAATATCAATATGTGGATACTCAGTCTTCTTCTGCAATATCAGTATGTGGATATTGAATCTTCTTCGGTCACATCAGTATGTGGATACTGAATCTTCTTCTACAACATCAGTATGTGGATACTGAATCATCTTCTTTCATATCAGTATGTGAATACTGAATAAAATTCTTCCATATTAGTATGTGGATACTGAACCTTCTTGTCACATCAGTATGTGGATACTAAATCTTCTTTTGTCACATCAATATGTCGATATTGAATCTTCTTCTGCAACATCAATATGTGGATACTGAATCATCTTATTTCATATCAGTATGTGAATATTGAATCATCTTCTTCAATATCAGTATGTGAATATTGAATCATCTTATGCCATATTAGTGAGTAAATACCAAAGCATCTACCTACAACATCAGCATGTAATTACTAAAGTAACAACAACAACATCATTAGCATGCTAGTGTTAAAACCTCATCATCAACAAATAAATTTTAGATCATTATTTGTACAATTAGTGAAGTACTGAATCCACCTTATCAATCACAAATATGAGAGTGTTGAACTTGCCACATTAAAATCAGTAAGAAAATACAGAAACTACCTCATCATCATCAGTATGAAAAAATATTGAATATTCCTCATCAACATCAGTATGAAAATACTGAACCTACCTCATGAATATCAGTATGAGAATATTGAACATACCTCATTAGTATATGAATACTAAAACAAACTGTTTCCCTTTGTCCTTTCAGAGCAGAATCATGATGGGTTCTCTGGTAGATCAACCCAGGATTTTGTCTGACTTACTAACCATTTCATGCCAACAATCCTAGTCAGAAAGATGTATCTCCTTGAGGGAAAAACAAGCCTTATTTGTTTTACTAACCCTTTCGGGCCAAACAATCCTAACCAGAGATACTAATCCCCCTATGAGAAACAGGTCTCATCGGGCCAACAATCCTAGCCATGCATACCCTACCCTAGACTGAGATGCCACACCACAACAGTAGAAATACTTCTACCTCTTCTAATCCCTCTTTCTAGGTAGGTCCTTTCGGAATACACCCAGCTTGTCTCGAAAGTATTCAAAATTTACACAAGACAAAGTATCAGTTAATATATCTACCACTTGTTCCTCTGTAGGAACACATTTGAGCTTTACAACTCCCTTTTTATTACCATATCCTAGATTTAATGATATATGATTTAGATATGTGTTTACTTATCACGAAATACCGGGTTTTTTTTCATCTTAATACAACTCTGATTATCGCAATGGATATCAGTCACATCCACCTATGTATCAAATAATCCTACCAACATACTATGGAGTCATACTCCTTGGCTACAAGCTGAACATGCAGCTATGTATTCGACTTATATCGTGCTGAGTGCAATAATGGATTGCTTTATGTTGAACCATGAGATCATGCCTGGTACCAAACTAAAACAACATCTTGAATTACTCTTTCTATCTTCGACACTTCCTTCCAATATGAATATGTAAATCCATGTAATCTAGCATCACCATATGATGCATATCTGAGACCATAATCTAAAGACCCCTTTAGGTACCTCATCACATGTTTTGCTCCTACTAAGTGAATATGTATGGGATTCACCATATACTAAATTAAAGTGTTTACACTAAAACATATATCAGGCCTTGTATTGGTTAACTACATTAGTGAACCAATAATATGTTTGTATAACGTAACATCCACTATCTCTGAAGACTCATGATTCAATATCTTCAAATTCATTGTCATCGGAGTACTCATGGCCTTACAATCCATCATCCCAAATCTCTTTAGGATCTATACTATGTATTTCCTTGGTTTATAAAAATATCTTCTAGATACTACCATACTTCAAGACCTAGAAAGTAGTGCATCATCTCGATGCCTTTCATCTCAAATTCTGTAACGATCTTCTTATTGCATTCATTGATGGGCTTGTCTTCACCTGCCAAAAATAAATCATCTGCATATGGTAGTAATATCATAATCCCATCATCCTCAACTTTATATTAAGTCCCATCCTGAATTCGAAGGCAAGGATGGTTCTAATTGAGGTGTACCTTGCTACTGGTAAAAAGGTCTCCTCATAGTCAAATCCTTGTTTCCGGGAGAACCCATGAGCTACAAATATTGGCATGTACTTATCTATATTTTCTCTCTTGAATGATTTGTTTGTATATCCATTTCGAGGATACTGTTGACTTGTTCGTTGGTCTTGTTACTACTTCCCATACATCATTCTTTATAATGGATTGGTATACCTCAACCATGGAATCTACCCATTCCTTCTTCTTTATTTCTTCATCAAAGCATGTATGTTCTTTATCAATGAGGTTTAATATCAAATCCACATAACTGGGATATGGCTATGGATTCTTTCTTTCTATGATGGTTCCTTCTAGTGTTAGATTTTTAACATTAAGCTAACCTAACATTAGGATATTTAACTGAAAGAACAACAAGCATAGGAATCAAACACAAGAGACAATGAACACAATGTTTTTCCTCGGGGAAACCATACATGGAGAAAACCCCACAACTTCCTCAGAGATAGAATCAGCACCAAAACTAAAACCCAAAATATTAAGATGATCTCCTGACAGCAGTAATCTCTTTCTTCCTCGCCCTAGTGTCTTTCTCTTCCTTAGTTATGTGCTACAGCTGAGTGTGAGTGAGTGTGTGATAAATAGAGAGGCTAGCTCTCTATTTATACTAATTCCTGACTAGACTAAACCCAAATAGGTCTGACTTCACTAGGTGAGTCTAATAACCCTATTGCCCTGGAATTGCGGGGACTTTAACCCTTAGACAATAGGAGGGTTACCCACCTTGACTTGACATGACTTTTTTACATTATAGAAACTCCCGATAGGAACCTCAGGGCATGACATGACTCAAGTACATTACAAATACATCCCAGAATAAACATCGGGTTACAATACATAAGAAATATAAGTGAATACATTCCGAAGTTACAATTACATCAACACTCCCTCTTAACTAGGAAGGTATTCTCTCGACAAAATTTATCAGCACAAGTATTCTTCTCTAAATCATCTGGATCATAATTGAGTCTTCATCATCTTCACCTTCAAGTCATCTCTATCTTCAATTCACCTTCATATTCAAGTCATCTTCACCTAGATCTGGATCATCACTTGATCTGGATCATCATCACTAGATCTAGATCATCCCTCAATCTAGATCATCTCTGGAGCATCATCTCTGGATCTAGATCATCCCTCGATCTAGATCATATCTGCTGGATCATCATCACTGGATCATCATGAGTGTTATCTCATGATTCTTCTCATCATAGGAATTTCTACAGAGCCAGCCCTTTTTCATGCTGACTGTAGGCCTAGCCTCCATGTAGGTCTTCTTTAGCGCTTATATTTGACCCTAAGTCAGAATGGCCCACCCAGCACTTATATCTGATCATGTAGGAACCAATCCTATAATCATATCAGAAAGGCACACCCAACACTCACATCTGACCATGTGGGAACCAATCCCACAACCCTGTCAGAAAGGCCTAGCACTCACATTTGACACATGCGAGGAACCAATCCAACATCCATGTTCAAAAAGGCTTTGCACTTACATTGGACACATGCGAGGAACTACTCCAACATGCATGTTTTAAAGGGATCTACACTTACATCCGACACATGCGAGGAACCAATCCAACATGCATGTTCGAAAGGGCTCTGCACTTACATCCAACACATGTGAGGAACCAATCCAACATGAATGTTCAAAAGGGCTTGCACTCACATTTGATCAAGTAGGAACCAATCCTATAGTGATATAAGAATGGCCCCCAGTCCCAGACTGAGCTACTTGGTAACTGACCACGTGCCTCCATTCCATGAATGGAATTCAGCGCTTACTTATGATCATGTAAGAACCAATTCTACAGTCACATCAAAATGGCTTAGCACTCATATCTGACATGGAAGGAACCAATCCTCACCATGATAGAATGACTCATCCCTTACATCTGACCATGGAAGGAACCAATCTTCTCACCATGTCAGAATGGCTCTGGGTCTCATCATTTCCCCTTGGAGGAAACCTCGATCTGGAGAACACCAAGCTTCTCCCTGAAGTACTCAAACTTCATCCTAGCCGATGGCTTCATCAACAGATTAGCTATCTATTCCTCCATCGCAACATACTGGAGCTTCACTACTCCGCTCTGCACCGTATCCCTGAAATAGTGATACTTGATCTTGATATGCTTGGACTTGTCATGGGACACTAGATTTTCTGACAATTTCATGCAACTCTGGTTCTCACAATGTATACAAGTAGCATCCATTAGAGATCAAATAAATTATACAGTAGCTTCCTCAGCCATACTGCCTCACAACTAGCTGAACAAGTTGCGACATACTCTACTTCAGCTCTACTCAGTGCCACACAAGATTGCTTCCTGCTAAACCAAGAGATCACACCTAATCCCATACTAAAGCAACACCCTGAAGTGCTCTTCCTATGGTTGGCACTGCCTACCCAATCTGAATCAAGATAACCCTCCAGGTTAATATTCTGATTCACCTCGTACTTGATCCCATAATCAACTATACCCCTTAGGTACCTCAGAATATACTTTGCAGCAATCAAGTGAACATGTCTCGGATCTGTCAAGAACTGGCTCAAGGTGTTCACAGCAAAGCAAATGTCTGGTTTCATGTTCATTAGATACATCAAGGACCCAATCATCTGATGATACATCATAGCATCAACCTTCTCTGATGAAGCATCACTCAATAGCTTCAGGTTCGATGCCATAGGTGTGGTCATGGCCTTGCAGTCCATCATCCTGAACCTCTTCAGGATCTCTACTGCATACTTCCCTTGTCCAAGGGATATTCCATCCACATTCTACCACACCTCCATGCCTAGAAACTAATGCATCATACCCAAGTCCTTCATTTCAAACTCGGAAGCAAGCTTTATCTTGGTATCAGCATTCAACCCATCCATACCTATTACAAAAAAATCATCTACATACAGTAGGAGCATTACTAGGTTTCCATATTCAACCTTGTAGTAAAGGTTAGAATCTTCTTTACTCTTTGTAAATCCCAAACTGGATAGAAAGTTGTCAATTCTGTTGTACCATGTACTAGGTGCCTGTTTCAAACCGTACAGGGCTTTCTTCAATCTGCACACATGAGAATCCCTGTCATCTATCTCAAAACCAAGTGGTTGTTCTACATACACTTCCTCTTCCACTACACCATTCAAGAAAGCAGTCTTGACATCCATTTGGTGTATCTTCCATTTCATTATTGTAGCCAGAGCAGGTACCGATATGATGGAAGTGTATCTGGCTACAGGTGCAAAGGTTTCTTCATAATCTATTCCTTCTTTCTAGGAGAAACCACGAGCCACGAATCTTGCCTTAAATTTCTCTATGCTACCATCTACTGCATGCTTGATCTTGTAGATCCATTTGAAAGTTACAACTGACTTCCCTTATGTTCTTGGGACAACATCCCAAACATCATTCTTCATGATCGATTGATACTCTTCGAGCATAGCATCCTTCCACTCTTTTCGTTCTGTCGCTTCTTCATAATTGGAAGGCTCTTCATCGATAAAGTCACATAGTAAGGCTACATATCCGGAGCAGGATCTGGTTGTGCGATGGATGCGGGATCCATCCCCGCCACTATGCACTTTGTTATGATTTATTTATTGTGGTGGATTTGAATTGTTTTTTGTCGGGTTGTTAGAATATGATTATGATGTGGCATATTATGATGGTGGTTCATTTGTGGTGTCGGAACTTGACTTGTCCCTTGGATTGTCTCCACTAATTCTATGTTGATGGTAGGTTACACACACACATCCTCAGTGTTGGTCATGAGGTCGATGGATATGAAATCGACCCTGCCCCATTTTATGACAAAACCAACATTTAAATTTATATACAATTTGAGTCTATTCTATGTTAAGGACCACTGGCAAGGGAGACGGCTAGTAGGTAGTTGTGAAGTCATGGGAGGAAAGGAGGTCGGGGATCCAATCCTCCCCACCTCCACCAATTATTTTGGTAAACACTACAATGAATTGCCAACAGGGATGTCATGTAGCAGCCTCTGATTGGCCCACCTATCACCATACCTATCAATTCTCCTCCATATGTCCACCTGCCAGGTTTCCATGTCAATAAACCTATCCACTTGGCCCCCTATGGTGCTTCCATGTGTTATGTTTTCTTAATTTCTTAGACGATATTCTAAAAAAATTTACAATGGTAGGATCGTTGAAATAACAACAAGTACAGTCACACAAGAGAACACAAATATATATCCTGGGAAACCCTCATGGGGGAGAAAACCCAGCAAAACTTCCATAGTATGGAACTCAACCAAATTAGTGTAAAACTCCAATAAAACTTCTTCTCTCTCTTTCTGGAAGACTTATTCTTCTTGTTGTTGCAGACTAGATTGAGTGAAAGTGAGCCCAAATGAAGGAGGAACCTCCCTATTTATATTTGACTCTTGACTTGACCTAAACCCTAACTGGACTGACTTGTCTAACTGACAAGGCCGACTTGACTAGTAGGACACCAAAATAATATTTATTATAATGACTCAAGGGTATTATTGACCCGACTTACATCTAAAGTTTTACATTGATTCTTTCAATGACTCTTATGTGAAAAATTACATCAATGACAACTCCCGAGGGATGAATATAATTAGTACAACTAGAATATATTCTGAAGTTACAATATTTTAACACTCCCTCTTAACTAGGAAGGTATTATATACCAACAACAACCACTACCACCACTGTACATCTCATTGGTGAGTCTCTATATGTCATAGCAAGTTTTGGAACATCAGCATGCATCTTCATCATCAATATCAATACAATAATACTCTAACATCTTCTTCAACTTCTTCTGCAATATTAGTAAGTGGATATTGAATATTCTTCTGCATCATTGGTATGTGGATAATAAGTCTTCTTATGCAATAACAGTATGTTGATATTTATTCTTCTTCTGTAATATCAATATGTGGATACTGAGTCTTCTTCTACAATATCAATATGTGGATACTCAGTCTTCTTCTGCAATATCAGTATGTGGATATTGAATCTTCTTCGGTCACATCAGTATGTGGATACTGAATCTTCTTCTACAACATCAGTATGTGGATACTGAATCATCTTCTTTCATATCAGTATGTGAATACTGAATAAACTTCTTCCATATTAGTATGTGGATACTGAACCTTCTTGTCACATCAGTATGTGGATACTAAATCTTCTTTTGTCACATCAATATGTCGATATTGAATCTTCTTCTGCAACATCAATATGTGGATACTAAATCATCTTATTTCATATCAGTATGTGAATATTGAATCATCTTCTTCAATATCAGTATGTGAATATTGAATCATCTTATGCCATATTAGTGAGTAAATACCAAGGCATCTACCTACAACATCAGCATGTAATTACTAAAGTAACAACAACAACATCATTAGCATGCTAGTGTTAAAACCTCATCATCAACAAATAAATTTTAGATCATTATTTGTACAATTAGTGAAGTACTGAATCCACCTTATCAATCACAAATATGAAAGTGTTGAACTTGCCACATTAAAATCAGTAAGAAAATACAGAAACTACCTCATCATCATCAGTATGAAAAAATATTGAATATTCCTCATCAACATCAGTATGAAAATGCTGAACCTACCTCATGAATATCAGTATGAGAATATTGAACATACCTCATTAGTATATGAATACTAAAACAACCTCTTTCCCTTTGTCCTTTCAGAGCAGAATCATGATGGGTTCTCTGGTAGATCAACCCAGGATTTTGTCTGTCAGAAAGATGTATCTCCTTGGGGTAAAAACAAGCCTTATTTGTTTTACTAACCCTTTCGGGCCAAACAATCCTAACCAGAGATACTAATCCCCCTATGAGAAACAGGTCTCATCGGGCCAACAATCCTAGCTATGCATACCCTACCCTAGACTGAGATGCCACACCACTACAGTAGAAATACTTCTACCTCTTCTACTCCCTCTTTCTAGGTAGGTCCTTTCAGAATACACCCAGCTTGTCTCGAAAGTATTCAAAATTTACACGAGACAAAGTATCAGTTAATATATCTACCACTCGTTCCTCTGTAGGAACATATTTGAGCTTTACAACTCCCTTTTTATTACCATATCCTAGATGTAATGATATATGATTTAGATATGTGTTTACTTATCACGAAACACCGGGTTTTTTCTCATCTTAATACAAATCTGATTATCGCAATGGATATCAGTCACATCCACCTATGTATCAAATAATCCTACCAACATACTATGGAGTCATACTCCTTGGCTACAAGCTGAACATGCAGCTATGTATTCGACTTCTATTGTGCTGAGTGCAATAATGGATTGCTTTCTGTTGAACCATGAGATCATGCCTGGTACCAAACTAAAACAACATCTTGAATTACTCTTTCTATCTTCGACACTTCCTTCCAATATGAATATGTAAATCCATGTAATCTAGCATCACCATATGATGCATATCTGAGACCATAATCTAAAGACCCCTTTAGGTACCTCATCACATGTTTTGCTCCTACTAATTTAATATGTATGGGATTCACCATATACTAAATTAAAGTGTTTACACTAAAACATATATCAGGCCTTGTATTGGTTAACTACATTAGTGAACCAATAATATGTTTGTATTAGGTAACATCCACTATCTCTGAAGACTCATGATTCAATATCTTCAAATTCATTGTCATCGGAGTACTCATGGCCTTACAATCCATCATCCCAAATCTCTTTAGGATCTATACTATGTATTTCCTTGGTTTAGAAAAATATCTTCTAGATACTACCATACTTCAAGACCTAGAAAGTAGTGCATCATCTCAATGCCTTTCATCTCAAATTTTGTAACGATCTTCTTATTGCATTCATTGATGCGCTTGTCTTCACCTGCCAGAAATAAATCATCTGCATATGGTAGTAATATCATAATCCCATCATCCTCAACTTTATATTAAGTCCCATCCTGAATTCGAAGGCAAGGATGGTTCTAATTGAGGTGTACCTTGCTACTGGTAAAAAGGTCTCCTCATAGTCAAATCCTTTCTTCCGGGAGAACCCATGAGCTACAAATATTGGCTTGTACTTCTCTGTATTTTCTCTCTTGAATGCTTTGTTTGTATATCCATTTCAAGGATACTGTTGACTTGTTCGTTGGTCTTGTTACTACTTCCCATACATCATTCTTTATAATGGATTGGTATACCTCAACCATGGAATCTACCCATTCCTTCTTCTTTATTTCTTCATCAAAGCATGTATGTTATTTATCAATGAGGTTGAATATCAAATCCACATAACTAGGATATGGCTCTGGATTCTTTCTTTCTATGATGGTTCCTTCTAGTGTTAGATTTTTAACATTAAGCTAACCTAACATTAGGATATCTAACTGAAAGAACAACAAGAATAGGAATCAAACACAAGAGACAATGAACACGGTGTTTTTCCTCGGGGAAACCATACATGGAGAAAACCCCACAACTTCCTCAGAGATAGAATCAACACCAAAAGTAAAACCCAAAATAGTAAGATGATCTCCTGACAGCAGTAACCTCTTTCTTCCTTGCCCTAGTGTCTTTCTCTTCCTTAGTTATGTGCTACAGCTGAGTGTGAGTGAGTGTGTGATAAATAGAGAGGATAGCTCTCTATTTATACTAATTCCTGACTAGACTAAACCCAACTAGGGCTGACTTCACTAGGTGAGTCTAATAACCCTATTGCCCTGGAATTGCAGGGACTTTAACCCTTAGACAATAGGAGGGTTACCCACCTTGACTTGACATGACTTTTTTACATTATAGAAACTCCCGATAGGAACCTCGGGGCATGACATGACTCAAGTACATTACAAATACATCCTGGAATAAACATCGGGTTACAATACATAAGAAATATAAGTGAATACATTCCGAAGTTACAATTACATCAAGACTCCCTCTTAACTAGGAAGGTATTCTCTCGACACAATTTATCAGCACAAGTATTCTTCTCTGAATCATCTGGATCATAATTGAGTCTTCATCATCTTCACCTTCAAGTCATCTCTATCTTCAATTCACCTTCATATTCAAGTCATCTTCACCTAGATCTAGATCATCACTCAATCTGGATCATCATCACTAGATCTAGATCATCCCTCGATCTAGATCATCTCTGGAGCATCATCTCTAGATCTATATCATCCCTCAATCTAGATCATCTCTACTGGATCATCATCACTGGATCATCATGAGTGCTATCTCATGATTCTTCTCATCATAGGAATTTCTACAGAGCCAGCCCTTTTTCATGCTGGTTGTAGGCCTAGCCTCCATGTAGGTCTTCTTCAGCGCTTATATTTGACCCTAAGTCAGAATGGCCCACCCAGCACTTATATCTGATCATGTAGGAACCAATCCTATAATCATATCAGAAAGGCACACCCAACACTCACATCTGACCATGTGGGAACCAATCCCACAACCCTGTCAGAAAGGCCCAGCACTCACATTTGACACATGCGAGGAACCAATCCAACATACATGTTCAAAAAGGATCTGCAATTACATTGGACACATGCGAGGAACTAATCCAACATGCATGTTCGAAAGGGATCTACACTTACATCCGACACATGCGAGGAACCAATCCAACATGCATGTTTGAAAGGGCTCTGCACTTACATCCAACACATGTGAGGAACCAATCCAACATGAATGTTCGAAAGGGCTTTCACTCACATTTGATCAAGTAGGAACCAATCCTACAGTGATATAAGAATGGCCCCCAGTCCCAGACTGAGCTACTTGGTAACTGACCAGGTGCCTCCATTCCATGAATGGCATTCAGCGCTTACTTATGATCATGTAGGAACCAATTCTATAGTCACATCAAAATGGCTCAGCACTCATATCTGACATGGAAGGAACCAATCCTCACCATGACAGAATGACTCAGCCCTTACATCTGACCATGGAAGGAACCAATCTTCTCACCATGTCAGAATGGCTCTGGGTCTCATCATTTCCCCTTGGATGAAACCTCGATCTGGAGAACACCAAGCTTCTCCCTGAAGTACTCAAACTTCATCCTAGCCGATGGCTTTGTCAACATATTAGCTATATGTTCCTCCATCGCAACATACTGGAGCTTCACTGCTCCCCTCTGCACCGTGTCCCTGAAATAGTGATACTTGATCTTTATATGCTTGGACTTGTCATGGGACACTGGATTTTCTGACAATTTCATGCAACTCTGGTTGTCACAATGTATACAAGTAGCATCCATTAGAGATCAAATAAATTAGACAGTAGCTTCCTCAGCCATACTGCCTCACAACTAGTTGAACAAGCTGCAACATACTGTACTTCAACTGTACTCAGTGCCACACAAGATTGCTTCCTGCTAAACCAAGAGATCACACCTAATCCCATACTAAAGCAACACCCTGAAGTGCTCTTCCTATGGATGGAACTGCCTACCCAATCTGAATCAACATAACCCTCCAGGTTAATCTTCTGATTCACCTCGTACTTGATCCCATAATCAACTATACCCCTTAGGTACCTCAGAATATACTTTGCAGCAACCAAGTGAACATGTCTCGGATCTGTCAAGAACTGGCTCAAGGTGTTCACAGCAAAGCAAATGTCTGGTTTCATGTTCATTAGATACATCAAGGACCCAATCATCTGATGATACATCATAGCATCAACCGTCTCTGATGAAGCATCACTCAATAGCTTCAGGTTCGATGCCATAGGTGTGGTCATGGCCTTGCATTCCATCATCCTGAACCTATTCGGGATCTCTACTGCATACTTCCCTTGTCCAAGGGAGATTCCATCCACATTCTACCACACCTCCATGCCTAGAAACTAATGCATCATACCCAAGTCCTTCATTTCAAACTCGGCAGCAAGCTTTATCTTGGTATCAGCATTCAACCCATCCATACCTATTACAAAAAAATCATCTACATACAGTAGGAGCATCACTGGGTTTCCATCTTCAACCTTGTAGTAAAGGTTAGAATCTGCTTTACTCTTTGTAAAGCCCAAACTGGATAGAAAGTTGTCAATTCTATCGTACCATGTCCTAGGTTCCTGTTTCAAACCGTACAGGGCTTTCTTCAATCTGCACACATGAGAATCCCTGTCATGTGTCTCAAAACCAAGTGGTTGTTCTACATACACTTCCTCTTCCACTACACCATTCAAGAAAGCAGTCTTGACATCCATTTGGTGTATCTTCCATTTCATTATTGTAGCCAGAGCAGGTACCGATATGATGGAAGTGTATCTGGCTACAGGTGCAAAGGTTTCTTCATAATATATTCCTTCTTTCTAGGAGAAACCACGAGCCATGAATCTTTCCTTAAATTTCTCTATGCTACCATCTGCTGCATGCTTGATCTTGTAGATCCATTTGGAAGTTACAACCCACTTCCCTTATGTTCTTGGGACAACATCCTAAACATCATTCTTCATGATCGATTAATACTCTTCGAGCATAGCATCCTTCCATTCTTTTCATTCCGTCGCTTCTTCATAATTGGAAGGTTCTTCATTGATAAAGTCACATAGTAAAGCTTCATATCCGGAACAGGATCTGGTTCTCTTTCTTTCTCTGTAATTCTCTTCTGGAGCCCCAAAACTTTCTCCACCTTGGATAACTTCTTGTACCCAAGCAGGTTTCCTCTTGTGAGGATTATTCTCTTGAGGTGGATCTACAGGTCTTTGTGGTGCTTCAAATTCTCAATATTCTTCTTGAGTTTCTTCATTCATGGTTGTATTATAAATTCTGGGTGCTTCTACTTCTTCAGGTTCTTCAGCAGGTCTCTTTCTAGATTTGTTGTAAGTTGTGTCTTCATCAAATGTCACATCCCTGCTGATTTCAATCTTCTTGAATCCTGGGAATTATAATCTGTAATCCTTCGAGCTTTCAGAGTATCCCACAAATATACCCTTCTCTCCTAAAGGATCTAGTTTTGTTCTCTTCTCTTTTGGAATGTGTATGTACACTGGACAACCGAATATTCTGAGATGGTTGACTTCTAGTTTCTTGCTGGAGAAGACTTCTTCAGGAGTCTTGTTCTCGAGTACTCTGTGTGGAGTACGGTTCTATACATACACCGTTATTCTAGCAGCATATACCCATAGATGCATGGGAAGATCTTGATCATGAAGCATTTCTCTTGCATATTCCATGATAGTTATATTCTTCCTTTTTGCAACCCCATTCTGTTGTGGATTATATGGAGTGGATAACTCCCTCATAATCCCTTATTCTTTGCATAAGTATTTGAATTCATTTGATGGGAATTCTCTGCCATTATTTGATCGAAAGGTCTTGAACTTCTTTTCTGTGTGGTTCGCGATCAAGGCTTTGAATTCCTTGAACTTGCTGAAAACTTCATCTTTGTTCTTCATGAAGTAAATCCATGTCTTCCTAGAAAATCATCAATTAAAGAAACATAGTATACATACCCACTTAGTGAACTTGATTACATTGGTACACATACATCAGAGTGGATGATTTCCAATATTCCTTTTGCCTTGCTCTCACTACTTGGAAATGTCTTCTTTGTATTCTTTCCTTTCACACATCCTCTACAGACCCATTCATGTTTTGCTTGAATTTCTGGAAGACCTTCAACATCTTTGCTTGCAAGTGGTAGTGCTCTATAATGCACATGTTCAAGCCTTTTGTGCCATAGTTCATTTGGATCTACTGTGTCATGGACCAAAGCTTGTTCTGGATGGCCCTTCAATTTGTATAATCCTCCTTCTTGTTCTCCAATCACTATTGCATCGTCAATAGTATTTCCTCTTGGCCACATGAGGTCTTGGCCATCTACAAATGAAACCCTCATGCATTTTGCATCCAATGCTGATATGGATAGAAGATTCTTCTTTATTCCTAGTACAAATAGAACATCCTTCATTTTCATAGACTTTCCAGAGTCTATCTTGTAGGAGGATTCACCACTACCTTTTATGGGATATTGGTAGTCATCCTCAAGTTTCACCTTATGGGGTGAATTATGTTCAGATAGTTTCTCAAAGGATTCCTTGAAACTTGTCATGTGTTTGGAAGCCCCACTATCAATAATCCAATATTTGCTTCCATGAGTGACAGTTCTTGTGAGAGCAGAGATTAGAAGATATTCATCTTCACTTGAAGAGTCTTCACTTTCTTGTTTTACTTTCTTCCTAGGAGGATCATCATCCTCAGTAGTGTGAGCATGATGTCTTCTTTTGGAGTTACTCTTCTTCTTAGATCCATTCTTATTCATGAGATAGTTTATAGCATAGTGTCCTATTTCATTGCATGTATAACATCTGAGTTTAGATGCACCTTTCTGATGAGAATTATTACCTTGGTGATGATGCTTTTCCCTTCTTCCTTTCTTGGAGTGTACTATGAGAGCTTGATATTCACTTCCCATCTTTTCTTCTTGAGCTTCTATTCGAGCTTCTTCTTGTGAACATTCTTCCCACATTCTACTGAACTTGACTAACTTCTTCCTAGAACAAATTCCTTGGATGAAAGAATCCCATGACCTAGGGAGGCCATTCAAAGTTGTCATCACAATTTCTGCATTCTCCACTTCTTCATCTACTACTTCTAGTTGTTCTTTGATCTGGGAGACCCTTGTGAATTATGAATGGATGGTCTCCTCATTCTGGATCTTTACATTCTTCAACTGGTTCCTTAGAGTCACCTTTCGATTGATGTTCTTCCCTTCAAACAATTTGGTTAGGGAATCAAACATAGATTTAGGTGTCTTGAGGGAGGACACCTGTGGGATGAGGTGATCCTTGGTAGAATCAGCAATGCTCCTCTTTTCCATAACCAACTTCTTCTTATGTAAGGCCTTAGCCTCATCTCCCTCTGGAACTAGAACCTCCGCACGGATATAGGAGTCCAACTCATTTTCTTCTAGGACCAAGGAGATCCTATACTTCCAGGCTTGGAAGTTATCAGCTCCTTCAAGCTTTTCATCAAGCTTGGTATGATGTGACATCTTAACTAAGAACCTCAAATGGAAATACAAAATATTTAGATCTTAACAGGTCAATATGTCGAATCTGGATTTGGAGCTGAAATCTTGTAGTGTTGGTTCAAGAGTAGATTAGGGTTTTGCTTTTTCAGAGTTTTGTCCAACCAAATGCTTTAAATTTGATCCCTAACTTCGATTTTGGGGAGGAGATCAATCCAAGCCTGGGGTTATTGAAAATTCCACTTCTATGAAAAGCCCTAATTTTCGGCAGTAGTGTCGGGTCCAAAACTGAAAAACCTCAAAATTGGATTCTGCTTCGACAAAAAGATGTGCCCTAGGGAGGAGAGTTATTCCATACTTTTGCTGAAACTCTATGGAGAGAGATCCACAAAATAGGAAGCCCTAGTTCTCGCAGTTGCACAATGTCTTCTTCTCAGGTTAGCTATGATACCATGTTAGATTTTTAACATTAAGCTAGCATAACATTAGAATCTTTAACTGAGAGAAAAACAAGCACATCAATCAAACGTAAGAGACAATAAACACAGTTTTTTTCCTCGAGGAAACCATAAATGGAGAAAATCCTACAACTTCCTTAGAGATAGAATCAACACCAAAAGTAAAACCTAAAACAGTAAGATGATCTCCCGACAGTAGTAACCTCTTTCTTCTTTGCCCTAGTGTCTTTCTCTTCCTCAGCTATGTGCTACAACTAAGTGTGAGTGAGTGTGTGATAAATAGAGAGGATAGCTCTCTATTTATACTAATTTTCGACTTGACTAAACCCAACTAGGGCTGACTTCACTAGGTGACTCTAATAACCCTAGTGCCCTAAAACTGTGGGAATTTAACCCTTAGACAATAGGAGGGTTACCCACCTTGACTTGACATGACTTGTTTACATTATAGAAACTCCCGATAGGAACCTCGGGGCAAGACATGACTCAAGTGCATTACAAATACATCCCGAAATAAACATTGGGTTACAATACATAAGAAAAACAAGTGAATACATTCCGAAGTTACAATTACATCAACATCTGGGACACCATGTATTAATAAGGTATTGCTTCTTTAATTACTTCTCATGCCCAAGCATAACTTCTTCTGTGTGAGATCATATCACTAGGAAATTATTTAGGTCTCTAAGGTTTTGTCATGTCATCGTCCTCAGGTATCTACTCTAACTCCTCATTTATGACTCGTTTAGAAACTTTTGCAACTCTAGGAGTTTCATGCTCCTGTTCAACTTCCGTTCATTTATTTGATTTTCTGATAATTGTATCTTTTTCAAAAGTAACATCTCTACTTAGCTCAATTTGACGGTATCCTGGGATATAGATTCGGTAATATTTTGATTTCTCACTATATCCTACAAACAATCCCTTCTTTCCTAAAGGATCCAACTTCAATCTTTTCTCTTTGGGAATGTGCATGTATACCGAGAAACCAAATATTTTTAGGTGACTAAATTCATGTGTTTCTTTGGTAAACACCTCTTCTGGAGTCTTATTCCCTAGGGAACTATGGGAGATTCTATTATGCACATATATTGTTGTTCTAGTTGCTTCTGCCCATAGGTGCATAGGTAGATCTTGACCATAGATCATATATTTTACAGCTTCCATGATAGATCTATTCTTCCTTTCCTACACACCATTTTATTGTGGATTATAGGGAATGGTGAGCTCCCTCTTAACCCCATCTTATGTGTAGTACTCATTGAATTCACCTGATGTGAATTCTCCTCCATTATCTGATCATAAGTTCTTGATCCTCTTTTCATAGAGGTTTTCTACAAGATCCTTAAACTCATTTAACTTATAAAACACTTCATCCTTATTCTTCAATAAATAGGTCCAATTTTTGCGGGAGTAGCCACCAATGAAGGAATCATAGTAAACATGCCTGCTTAATGAAGTATTTTGCATTGGTCGACATACATTTGAATGAATAATGTCTAGAATCCATTTTTATTTACCAATACTACTTAGATAAGGGTTCTTAGTATTATTTCCTTGTGCACATCCTTTGGACACTCCTTCATGGTTTATCTAAATTTATGGAAAACCTGTCACCACCTTGCTCACAATTGGTAATTCTTTGTAATGTACATGAAAAAGTATTCTATGCCATAACTCACATGGGCTTATGGTTCTAGTCATCAAGGCTGAGTATACATGTCCCTTTAATTTGTAGAGTCTTCCTTCTTCAAATCCAATCACTACTACTTCATCTATAATTTTTCCTTTTGTCCACATAAGAACTTCACCATATACAAAAGAAACTCTAAAACATTTATTATCTAATGCTGAGATAGAAAGGAGATTCTTATTTAGTCCTAGGACATACAGGACATCCTTCATATTCATGGACTTTCCTGAGTCTATATTATAAGAGGCTTCTCCCATCCCTTTGATGGTATATTGGTAATCATCTCCAAGCATTGCTTTGTGTGGAGAATCCTTTTGTTTAAGACAAGAGAGTGAATCCTTATAACGTTTCATGTTCCTGTAGGCACCACTATATACTAGCTAAGTATCATTACCAAGTGAGACTAAACCTGTGAGTGTTGGGATTAAAACATATTCTCCATACGAATCTTCATCTTCTATAGTTCTTTCTTCTTCTTCTTGATCATTTTCTTTAGATGCATGGGACTGGAATATTTTGGTCTTCTTCTTGATTTGTTCTTCCCTCATGGGACAACTTATGGTGATGTGTCCCATCTTGTGACAAGTGAAGCATTCATAACCTGGAAAGTCTTTCTTGAACTTATTATTCTTCTTAACCCCTGGCACTTTCCTGGGAGGATGATCATAACTCTTCCTCTTGTTATTTCCTTTGGTATGGACTTCCAAGGGTTGATCTTCACTCTCATTTAGTTTCTCTTCTATGGTTTCTATTATTTCTTCTTCTTGAACACATTCTTCCCATAACTTTAGGAACTTGGTCAGCTTTCTTCTGGAGCATATTGCTCGAATAAAATATTCCCAATCTCTTAAAAGACCATTCAAGGTGGTCATTACAAATTTTGCATATTCTATCATGTCATCAATAGCTTCCAGATGCTCCTTGATCTAGTATACTCTTGTGAAGTATGAGTTCATGGTTTCTGAATTTTGAGCCTTTACACCTTTGAGTTGATTTCTCAAATTCAACTTCCCCTCGGTATTTCTTCCTTCAAATAGGTTGGATAGGGAATCAAACATTTCCTTTGGTGTTCTCCTTGAATATACTTGAGATATCAAGCTATATTTAATGGAGTCAGCTATGATTCTTTCAGCCCTGGTCATATCCTTGTTTTCCTTGGCCTTAGATTCATCTCCTTCTGGTTATGCAACTTTTTCCTTTATGAATCCTTCTAGGTCATTCTCTTATAGGATGAGCATGATTTGGTACTTCCAAGTTCTGAAGTTCTTTGCACCCTCAAGATTATCGTCCATATTGGTATTGTTTTTCATATTTAACAGATTGAGAACCTCAAATGGAAATAGAAGAAACGATACTTACTTAGAGAAGACTACTTCTGGATGAGCTCCTTCAGGATGACCTAGGGTTTGATGGAAAAGCCCTAATTTTTCAATTGGAATCATTTATAGGGATGAGTGGTGGAAAATATGTGTCTCTCAAAGGAGAGCTAGACTGTATCTTGTTTTTTTTGGGATTGATGACGGAACCTCAATAAAATTGAATCCCTAGTTTTTCCCAGCAGTAGTGTTGGGCCCAAAAATGAAACTTCTCGAAATTCAATTCTTTTTTCACAAAAAGATGTTCCCTCCTAGGGCGATTTGAGTGAACCCTCTGTCAAGGGAATTATTCATAACAATAAATCCTAGGTGTATAATGTATCCTTTCAGGGTGGCTCTGATACCATGTTAAGTTTTCTTAATAGCTTAGATGATATTCTAAAACAATTTACAATGGTAGGATCACTAAAAGAACAACAAGTGTAGTCACACAAGAGAACACAAATATTTATCCTAGGAAACCCTCGTGGGGGAGAAAACCCATAAAAACTTCCTATGTATAGAACTCAACCAAAACAGTGTAAAACCCCACGACAACTTCTTCTCTTTCTTTCTGGCACACTTCTTCTTCTTCCTATTTCCAACTATCTTGAATGAAAGCAAGTACAAATGAAGGAGGTGCCTCCTTATTTATATTTGAATCTTGACTTGACCTAAGCCCTAACTAGGCCAACTTGTCTAACTAATAGGTCCAACCTAACTAGTAGGACACCAAAATAATATTTATTATAATGAATCAAGGGTACTATTGACCCAACTTACATCCAGAGGTTTACATTGATTCTTTCAATTACTCTTACATGACCAATTACATTAGTGACAACTCTCAAAGGAGGAATACAATTAGTACAACAAGAATATATTCCAAAGTTACAATATTGTAACACCACGTGGAATCCATGCGTTGATTGTACCTTCCATGTGGCACCCTATGGGTGTGCCACATGGCCCCCTTGTTTGACCTTTTTACCATCAATTTTAACCTTTTACCGAAATTTGAAAACCCCTATATTTTACATCCAGAGGTCGTTTTGCATTAAATGAATGTTATCAGAAAGCTCTTGACGGGATATCCACATCTGTAATATTTAATTTACTTTTTTAAGACTTTCATTCTGATCAAACTTTGAGATACTCCTATATCACATCACCACCTCCACCACCACCACCATTATCATCTTCATCGTCACCATCATCATCATAATCATCAACATCAACATCATCATCATCATCATAAACATCATCATCATCGTCATCATCAACATCAACATCATCAACATCATCATCATAATAATAATAATTTTCATGATCATCATCATCATTGTCTTTAGCGTCATCATCATTTTCATTGTTGTCATCATCATCATTGTAATCAACACTATCTTCATCATTATCATCACAATTGTCACCATCACTATCTTCATCATCATCGTCGGCATTTCCATATTCCTCCTCCTCCTCATCATCATTATCAGCAGCATTGTCTTCATCATCTTCGTCGTCGTCATCATTATCATCATCATCATAATCATTGTCTTCATCATCATCATCATTGTCACCGTCAACCTCATCATCATCGTCGTCGCCATCACTATCATCATCATTGTATTCATCTTCATCGTTATCATTTTCTTCATTATCATCATTACCATTATCACTGTCACCATCAATGTCTTCATCATCATCGTCATTGTCATTGTTGTCATCTTCATTGTCATCGTCGTCATCACCATCACCATCATTATAATCATTGTCATCGTCATCATCCTCACCACCACCACCATCATCATAATCATCATCATCATTGTCATCATCATCATTATCATAATCATCATCACCATCATCATCATATTTATCATCATTACCATCGTCATCATCATCATTGTCTTCATAATCATTATCATTGTCTCCATCATCATCATCATTGTCTCCATCATCATCATCATTTTCATTGCCATCAGCGCCATCATCGTCGTCGTCATAATCATAATTGTCATCATTATTGTCCTCATTATCATCATCGTCATCACTATCATCATCGTCATCACTATCATCAGCATCAGCATCATCATCATCATTATGTTACACATAAATCTCATCACCATCATGTTTTGAGGCCCAAAACATCATAAATTGCCCTCAATTCCCAAAAGATGAAGTTGGTCATTGACCCATAATACTATTTTTCATATTTTGATTCCACCACCACCTTTTCCTTTAATGCAATAAGTGTGTAATGCCTATTGTCTCTTGACAATGTGCGGTGCCACCCCCTTTACCCTTTGGTCAAGAAGCGGTTCCACCTTGGTAACACTCTGTCTACATAGTGAAAGAGAGATGCTTGAGTTTTAAAGAGAAAAAGAGAAGATTCACGAAGCTTCTCGAAGGAAGACTTTGTGGCACCCTCATCCCTACTGTTGTGGACCACCTGGACTCAAGATACCCCCTAGTAGGATCTCCCTTCCACCTCATCTACCTTTTACTCAACCATCCCTATCCTCCCAAGGCCTATAAAACCTGGCTCATCCTCCATGGGAAGGGAGAGAAAAGTTATGATGTTACACTGATATTCTGGCTAAATCTAGGGTGAGCTTAGAAGAGACAAGTTTGAGCTTTGATGACAAGACATGGAATGTAAAGGAGCATCACAACACTAAGGAAAACGGTTGTAATCTCTCTTCTTCATTTTAATGCAAAGATGGTTCCTTTCCCATAAAATGTATTATGTTGCAATCATTCATTATATTATTGGATTCCTTAGTCACTAATATATAATTGTAGATCATTTTTTGGTACTTTTGATCTTGCTTGTTGTTTGATGTGTTCATTGCAGGTACATATGTGGAGATCCAACACCATAGAAGACTTCTACATCATACATCATGATAGTAAAAGGACTCATTCCAGATATCTACAAACTCTAGGGGAAGTTTTCATCCTTGTTATCACTCATTTGTTCTAGATCTGAACCATTCGGACCTAGGGAAATAACTCTTATTGGCAAGAGGTGGAAATTTATAGCAACACATTATCCTCATCATAATCATCATCATCGTCATCATTTTCATCATCAGTATCTTCACCATCATCATCATTATCGTCATCATCATCATGATCATTGTCGTCATAATTGTCGTCATCGTCATCATAATTGTCATCATCACTATCTTCATCAATGTCATTGTCGTCATTGTCTTCATCATCATAATCATCATTATCATCATCATCATCATTTTCTTCATCATCATCATCGGCATCATCAGTGTCGTTGTTGTCATTTTTGTCATTGTCATCATTGTCATTGTCATCGTCATCTTCATCATCATAAGCAGAATTTTCATGATTGTCACCATCATCATCCTCATCGTTAGTCATCATCATTGTATTCATTGTATTCATTGTCATCATCATCATCACCGTCGTCGTCGTCGTCATCGTCATCGTCGTCATCATCATCATCATTGTCTTCATCATCATCATCATTGTCGTCATCATCATTGTCTTCATCATCATCATCATTGTCGTCATCATCATGATGAACTGTCAAAATGATTCGTGTTGTGACTAATTATCATCCTTCCCTGCATTGGATTGTGATGTATGTCATTACACATTCAACTAATGAAGAAACAAAGCTTGTCAAGATCAGTGATATATGCGGGCAGTATATGATGCATCTTGATGCCAAAAGAAAAGAATTGTCTGCAATATCTGATTTTGATGTAAACTCCTTTATTACTTCACTTGCAATATAAAGGAAACAAGATTGATTATTTATTTTGTATTACATTTGGACCTCCTTGAGTAAACCCCCCATTATAAATGCCATTGATTTTCGACAGATTATAACCGCATATTTTTGTACCCTAGAAAGCCTCTCCATCGTTTACATATCCCAAGCTCATTGGCAAAATAGTGATTTTAAAATTGACAATAGATTATGAAATGTGTCAATGATAGCTTTGAGGTGATTAACATATTTGGGAATATTAGCAAAACGGTGTATGGGTTCAATGCATTGATTTGCATTCAATTTCTCTAATGATTGTGCTTGTTGTTCTATAACTTCATATAAAAGAGTAACTACACCCATGCATAATGACTCGATAGATCCTTTTACATGCTTTGTTGGAAGAGTAATTATAACCACTCTCAAGGATTCAATAAGCTACAAGGCATCAACAATAGAGAACTTGTACTCATTTTTCCCATTAATACATGAATGATAAATGGTAAAAAGGCCATCTAATAAGCTAGCTAATTTTTCCCTTCCTTATACCATTTTCTTTCTCGAAAGTCAAGTCAATAGTGTAACTATAATGCTTATTTTTGAAACTATAGCCTATTAGATTGTTTATTTGAAATTTTCAATGCCACTAAATTTAGGCCTTTCTACAAAAAAAAAATTATAAGTGATGGATGCATCATGGAACTTATCTGAAGATTTAATATGTAAGGTTGTATTCTTCATAGTGATTATTTAGGATACTCGTGCATTTAACTTGAGGTTATAGTTAGTGAGAAATTCAAGTTAGAATTTTTTCTGCTTTAGACTTAAGGGTTGCATTAGAGCTATGTGGTCTATTATTGGTATTTTATTTTTTTTAGTATGTAGTCGTCGGACTTCTGACATCAGATATCAAATTTTTGTCATCCTCACAATGAAATGTTCCGAAATATTTCATTATAAATTCCATTTCATTTCTATTGTTACGTCGTTGAAAGTCTAACGTAGGGCTCCAAACATTTGTCAAATGTACTATGAATGTTTCATCGTAATTCCAAACATCACGTCATAAACTCCAAACATTTGTTAAACATACAATCAAGGTTTATCCATAATTCTGAACATCACGCCATAAAATCCATGTTATTTGTGGGATATATTGTTGGACGTCTAAAGAAGACATCATATCTTTCACAATAATACTGAAGATTTTCTCGTCATATCTCATCGTAAACATGAAACTTGTGTGAGTCGTATGATGTTACCCTTACTGGACGTTGGAAAAACGACTTTGTATCTTCGGTATAATGATGATTGTAGGATATAGTGAAAATTGGCACATGGTGATTAGTATATGCCGCATTACCAACGAAAAAAAAAGCAATGTTGGTATAACAACGAGCTCTCTACAACAAAAGTTGGATGACATGTATGTCGCTAATGCGACAGGGTTGTGACAAAATTCCTACACAAAAGCATCGTAAAATAACATAACAAGGAGTAGTGGAAGATCAAGTCTTCCCATGGATGTTTTCTTATTTAGGATTTTACCATGTAAAATTTATGTACTCTCTTTTTTAAATTTTTTTTTCTATTTTATACTTGTTATTGATTATTTGATACTTGTGTTGATAAGATTTTAGACTAGTTAGATTATGGTTATTGATTTACATGTTAGTAATCTATTGTTGTATGTTTATGCAAACGTAGCAATATTCTAACATGTCACACTAGTCATTTCTATGATAGAGGCCATCCTTGAGTTGGGGTTATCTGTCTAAAAGCATAAATATCCTCAGTCCTTCTATTCATCCACCCTAATACAATCATCTAGTGTATTCGGAAACCCCTCTATAATTGTCCCAATCCACTAGCACTCACCCCCCATCATCCTGCATAACACAAGGAATGGGACCCCCTACTCTACATCACAATCCGTCAAGTTGTCCTCAGTCCCTTATAGTACTCCAACACATGTTATCCAAGGAGTATGTGTTGGGAATCCAGGGACCTTAGTCGTAGGACAAGTATCTTTGACAATGGAACCATACCCATTATCACTAATTTCCCAAGGTAATTAGCAAGAGTGGTATGGTAGCTCTGGTTTTACTCTCAAGTACCATCTTTCAGGATGGTGAAAATGGATAGATAATACTATCAACTCAATTCCCAACCTTTTATATGCATGTTGAGTACTTTCCATACGGCATTCATGAGGATACCACTTTCACTCTTCTAATCCCATCTTAAGATAATAATAATCAATAAAAGTTAATTAATACCCTCTCATAAATGCTTATCGTAAACATTGTTGTATGTACCTTAGGATAAACTCATTATACAATATTTTAAGTAGGGATAATGACTTCAATTAAGTAATCACTAGGTTCATTTCCCCCTTGGATCCCATTTCAATTCCCCATCTTGTGGAATCATAGAATTCCATCTCTTTTTCATCATGGAATCATAGATACAGTCATTAGGGATTTTATATTAATATAAAAAATATGCATTTACAACAACTTTGGTCATCCTAGACCATTCAAATCCAACTTCTAGAATTTTTATCATTATATACATAATTACATCATTGGGTCAAAAATGGGGTGTTACACGCTAATTAGATCTAAATCCTTGAAATCAAGGTAACTTGCATGCCACTCAACACTGAATCTTTGCTTGGATTCTTTTAGAGATATTTCAAACTCCTTTGACTAGTTGTAGTAATTAGGATCGACAGCCTTGATTTCCTTCAATCTTTTGTTCTCTCCACTTGTTTACACATCATTCAACTCGAAATTTCTAGACCAAACAAAAAAAATCATGGAAAAAGCGAAGGAACTAAGTAAATACGTGAACATTACCCAAAGAAATGTCAAAATATTATAAGTAAAACAAGCATGCGAATGATTTTAAGGAATGTTTTAACAAATTTCATCATATGTTTGTGCATCCTGTGTCTTTATATCTCCTTAACAAACCCTTATATATCACGAATATGGGGAAAAAAACATACCAATTTGAGGTCCATCAATGTTCTCATCCAAGGGGGGCCAAGGAAGTGTCAATTGACCCTTTTCCATCACAGTATTTTCCTCAAGCATGATATGAAGGAAGGATTGGATGACGCTTCCTACAACTAAGTATTATTGTTAGCGGGATCTGAAAGAATGATCTATAAAGTATTTCTCTAGTAAAATATTCTTATTGAGCTAGAGCTCATGGAAGGGTTCACCAACTCTTCCTCCATCATAGTATTCTCAACATTAGGCAACGCTAGGAAAGGTTGATTGGCCCTTTGTCCAAGAGAATATTCTCATCGAAGGGACATGGGGAACTTATCAATCAAATTTCCTCCAACATAGTTTTCTCATCTAGGGGTACCCCAATGAAAGGTTGGCACATCCTTCCTCCAAGATAGTATTATAATCAAAGACCAGCTTGGGGAAGGGTCAATCTACCTTCCTTGAGCATAAAATTACTTTCGAGGGATATTCAATGAATCTTTTTTATAATCCTTCCAATATTCCAATATTATTATCAAGTGAAATCTCAAGGATGGATTACAGCTTGACCCTTCCTCCAATATAGATTTCGATAGAATGGTAGCCCATAAAAGGATTAGTTGAGCCTTCATCCACAAAAGTATTGTTGTAGAAGGGATTCATGGAATTTATAAAAAAAAAATTCCACAAAAAATCATTATTTTCAAGTATGGTCCCTAGTAAGGGTCGATCAACCCTTCCTTTATAATAGTATTCTAGTTGAAGGGTGGTCTCAAGGAAGGGTTGATTGACCTTTTCTCTATAATATTTTTCTTATTGGAGGGGTATGATCTAGGAGGATCTCCAAAATGGAAAAAAAATATTCAAATTTTTAACAAAATCACACAGTTTTATAGATCTCATCGAGAGCTTTCCAATGATGTTCNTAAAATTTTGAAAATACAGATAATATTCAATAATGCAGTCAGCTAATTGTTTTAATTAGTTATATGTTAATGATTTCATAATCTGAATTATCTACTTGATTGTGTTTATCTTATAGAATAATTCTTTTTCAGTTTAATGACATATTTTTCTTTGCGACCACAAGGTGGAACTGTCTTGGTTTTCTGGGGCTTACTTAGCTTTTGAGCTAATGCAGAAACTTTACCTGCTCTTACAGATTTACAAGTAAGAAAAATTCGGGCTGCTTGTTAATAATCATAAAGTATGCAGATATGTGTTCGTTGCAAAAATAATAGCTTAGTAAAAGAATATAAATGTTGTTCAATTTCAAATGCTTTTATGAGGTAAAACCATTAGATCGTTATTCTTTTTAAAGACGCCATAGAAAAGAGATTTTGTCCTAACGATATTGGTGACAGTTGCTTTCTCTCTCTAGATTGTAATTTATAGTTTTCATTGCAAACTAACCACTTTGATGTTTATCAATGTTTACCATAGTCATCGTGTGTAAATGCCTTAAATCTTCCTTTACACGCAGACTAAAGATGGCAGGGTTTTTACGTTAAGGGTCTATCTTAAATTGTGAACATAAACCATTTATGTCATGACAAATTTTGGTTACTTTTTGTGATATGAGAGTAATGTGCAAACGATAATGAGTTTTTATACTTTTATTCTTCCTTCTAAAGCTTGAAGCTTTAAAGGAATTATATCATCACTACCTACTGCTATCAAAAGGATTAAGTTAGTGTTGAAGAACTAAGTTCTTTTACATCTAACTTACTTGGAAGATATTGTCCAGTTATTGTTATTAAGTCATCAAAAGTTACCTATTGACAAGCCCGATAAATACTATAAGGCTTAACATTTTTATTTGCAAACTTAATTGTTTATATATAAATACTCAAATGCATAACTAGAATTAATCTAGCAAGATGGGTATCTTATCATAAGAAGGTTTTATGAATTCCTTTTATAAATAATTAAATGGCATAATCTTTACCAAAGTTATAATCGTTTATTATATGCATCCTTTGCTTGCATAATGTGCTAGGTCGCATATTCGTTTATATCCTTGCTATGTTATAATCTTAACCTTGTTGCTAAAGTCCTCCTTTAAAACTGCAGCGTGCAAGTTTGGTTGACTCTGGGAGTATAGATTATGGTGGAACTTTCGAATCACCATATGATTGAAATAATAATCTTCTCGTTGATTGCACGCAGGGACTATAGGGATTACCCACTGCATGCAAATAATTTGTTTGGGTACGTGGACTCATCGTAGTCAAGCGTTGTGTAGTTATAAGGCACTGGCGAACCCTAAACTTGTTATTTCCTCCGTTGTTTTCGGCCTATGGCCGCTCTGCTACCGTGTTTTTGGCCGCCCACCGCTCTGTAACTAGTTTCTGATAGTCTCCCAGTTTGTTCCTTGCCTCTCGCACCTTGTGAGCTCGCCCTGAACACTGATAGGGAAGAGTTGTAACGAGATACCTTCATTGCTTGAGCTAGGTTGGTTGTTTTCCTCCGAGGTTTATCCTTCACGGCTTGCTCATTCAGTATTCACCAGACTGTAAAAATCTTATTCTTCTGTGGCCCAGTAGTGAGAGTCGTGGTCTCGCATCTCGTGAGTTGTTGGGTCTTAGGGTTTTGCAGCAAGGTGAACTTAGGGTTGGGAAAAATAGTTGCGGCCCAAGCATTTATACTTGCTTGGCTTGTAGCTCCGTCTCTTAGCCGTCGCTGTTCATTGATGTGTTGGTAACCTCCCTTCTTCCTATGACAGATGAAGGATTTGTTCCTCCTTGCGTTGGTGGCTGCACTACTGTTTGTGGGTGGTTACGTTTCAATGAAGTTTTAGGTAAGATCTATTATTGACAACTTTGTTTCTTTACAACTCTGTTTCGTTACATGTATGCTTATATAAATGAAATATTTTAACAATAACGTGTTTGTTGTTACACAGGTGACGGCTTGTCCTTCTGCGTGGTTGGTGCAAGACTGGGACAACCACTTGCTCACGAGTAAGCCTTGGATATCCCATGGAAATTCATCCTTGTTCGGTTCCTTATGGGACATTTGATGGTTGGTCGCTGTGGCCAGCAAAACCCTCGTGGTTTTGGTTTACCCGGGTTAACTTGGTTCATAGCTTTTGTTAATGAAAAACCCTTGCTTTATGCAGGGCTTCCGGCTTAGGCCATGACCTGTAAATTTTGATTTTGCTTCTTGATTTTGTGCATATAATGTATAAATGAGGGAAGGCTAGTAAAGCCATACTCTGTTAACTCTTAGAAGCCGAGAGGCATTTAGAAAGGAGCTTAAACACTTTTGGTTTGATACCTTTGTTGTAAATTTTGATACAATAGGGTTTTACCCTAACTCCATGATGTAAAGATGTATTACTGTTTTTAAGTTATATTTTTATTACAATATAATATTATAAATTACTTGGTTGTTTCTTTTACTGTAACATGAATTATTAAGCTCGGCGAATCGAGCATGTTTATGTTCTGTTAATTTATTCATGTAGGTTATTACATTTAAATTTACTCTGTAATTTACTCTGTAAATTATTTTAATGTTACCTGTTTAGGATAACTGTATATTGTTTTTATATTTACTTACCTTAATTCTCTCTGTTCTAATAAGGTTTTAAATATTATTTTATATTGGTTAACTTCTAGAAAGAAAACAAGTAATTTAATGTTTTTGAGTTGTACTTATGTAACTGTGTAGTTACATATTTAAGTACAAAGTTCATGTTTACTTAATACTTACTATAATGTTATAAGAATTGTTATTTTACCTACAAGTAAATATTGTTCCTATAATTATATACATTATCTTTATACTTAGTCTATTTAGTATTTATAAAATAAGAGAAATAACGAATTAACCATGTTCTTTCCTCTAAAATATATATATAGTAGTGTTTGTTTAAAATCTATAAAAGACAAGTTAGAAGCTATAGATCTTGCTTAAGTTCAGCTGGATAAGATGAATGAATTACTTGTATTATCAGTCATAAATAAAATCTTAAACCAACTAGATTTTATCTTTAGAATTAAATCAAAGTTTTTCTATCCTTACTCACAGTTTGGTTGCTAGTATTACAGTAGTTATTTATTCTACAATAGGAAAAGAAAAGAACTGTAGAGCTGAAAGGCATTTTTATTTAACCTAACACTACACATTTTAACTATTATATTCTTTTCCTTTTGTTACAAAATAGGTATAAATATTACGGAAGTGAATACTGCTTAGAGAACTGTTTCATCTACCAAAACATACTACTGTTAGTATAATGATATAGCTTCCTTTCTTTTTCTAATAATCTGACATTCACAGTCTAGGTCTAACACTACTCTATGTACAGAATAATATTTCTTCTGATAACAAATAAAAGAAAACATTCTAGTATTCAAGCTAACATCTTATTTTAAATTTACATCATACTTTCTTCATTTAAATACACCACCTGTGCTAGAGTACGATCTGGATTACTCCACATGGGGAAAAACGCAGGTAGGATTTATTTTTCATCAAGAATAATTTCATTACTAAACAAGCTAAGATATTCTATCCTCTAAGTTTACATCATAACCTAAAAATGCATCACTCACTCACACACAGATATCATCACAGAAATTAGTAGATAGAAAAACCTATTCTTAAAGCTGGTCAACAACAACAATGGGAGGCCATTCCTCCCTACCAACTCCTGGAGAGCGCTCAAATAGCAACTCCTCAGGACCCCCGAGCCTGCTCTGGTCTCCCTGTATGGAACTAGGTGAAGCAAATAACCAAGTACTATTCCTGAGACTCAATACCAATCCTAAACTCGTCAGTCAAATCTCTCAACTAGAAAGTTGTATCAGATCAAGTTCCTGCAGTTTATCCTTCAAAACACTTTCCTTACAGTTTCCCTTTTCCCAATGAATTCCTTGAAGTGCATTCCTCCTGAATGATTCTTCTCCTAGAAAATATCTGAGCAGCCTCAGCACTCTACATTGGGCATTTTTAAAAGATTGCCTAGGTCTTTTTGGGTTAGTTGTCATTAATTGAGCCACTTGGTCTGATCCCACTTTCTTGGGGGATCATGACCCCAAATGTAGGGAAGTTGCCACCTGCAACATAGGAAGTGTTTGAGGATGCTGCCACTTGTCTTTTTGCTCTCCACCTAGTTCCTTCCACCAGTTTGACCAGTAACACTCTTATTAACAACTCTCCTAAGTTGTTGTCTCCACTTTTTATTTATTAAAAATAAAATATTCAGAATTACATTCCACATCTTTTGACTCTGCTGAGTCATCAGTTTCAACTTAGCATTAAATTTAACATAATGTCTTAGGAATCAATTTCAAACAATAACATTATTTTACAAAATTGGGGTATGTGACAGTTCATTTCATCCAAAATGGAATCCATATGTGAAAGTTATAGGAAAAATAAGTTGGAAGTGACATGGGCCTAATGCTAACTTCTGAATTCCAACATCGGGGATTGGAAGTCAAGAGGATCATTATTGATTTTCTTTGGCCAGTGCCAATTTCTAACTTCTTACGTCAGGATCGAGAAGTCAGTAGGCCCATTGGAAATATTGCTTGGATAGTTCTGACTTGTTGAAATATTGTAACTTCAAAGGATATTCTAAATGTATTTTACTGATGTAACCCAAGGGAGATGGTATTATTCCTCCTGCAGGGTGTTACTATTGTATTTGGATATCATAGAGTCATGAGGTAAAGCCTCTAATTTATGTTGGGTCTTTATCACCCTAATAAATATATAATATACTGTTTTGAGTCTTCCTCAATGAAGTCGGCCCCGATAGTTCAGTGGGGCCGACTTGTCTAGGGTAAAATTCAATTGACTCCTTGTGTATAAATAGAGTTGTGGTTCTTATTTGAACACAAACTCACTCACTTGAGTAGTGCATAGGATATAGAGAGAGACAGAACATAAGGAGAAGAACACCTATTTTTGGGGTTGTATTTTATACATCTTATATAGAGGAAGTTTTGCTGGATTTTCTTTTCCTTAAGGCTTTCCTAAGATAAATGTTGTGTCTATCTTGTGATTTTGCTTCTATCAGTGATTCTTGATATGATGTTGCTATGATTTTTGAATTGAATACTATTGAATCTAGTCTAGCATATGAAATCTTAACATGGTATCAGAACTAACCTGATTAGAAAATATTTCACAAGGTGAAATTATCTCTTCTCCCTCTTCGGAAGAAATTAGGGTTTTTGCAAAAGTTGGAGTTTTGAAAATCTTCTTGCATAGAAATTTGTGCCCTCTTGGAGCGCATATATTGAGCCCTAGATTGAATTTTTTGGGTGGTTGGATATCTGGGAAATCCAAACCCTAGTTTGTTAGTGAAACAAAACCAGAATTTTTGTAGTGTTGCAACCTCGCAAGTAGGATTTGAAGACTGAATATTTGGGATCTCCAAAAAGTAGTTGGATCAACCAACTCGCCTCCCTCAAGAGAATATATTGGTAATTTCATCCTTCTATTTTGATAAGTTCCATTTTTTAGTGACCTACTTGTTAGAATAATCAACCTATAGTTAGCTACCTTAGACATTAATTAATCCAATTTTTGTCTTATTTGCCTAGTTTCCATATTCCACCTTATGCAAGTTGTCCTCCACACATCCAAAGTGGTCAAAATTGCTAAATTTGAGTCATGGAGTGCTTGGGAAACCACTTGGAATCAAATCTGATTTATTCCTAGCCTTCCTAGCGCATGTCTGCTTTTTCTGCTTTATTGCCTTCTTTTTTCTGAGTTTTAAGGAAATTGGGAAAGTTTGACTAGGTGAAGTTAACTTGTTTTTTTTCCTCATCATCCTCCACTCTTTTATCCTAACAAAATCATGTACGAGTTCTCCTTCCATCATCTATTAGCTTGCCTAATTGATTTTGCCAATTCGTGAGCTCCTAGATAGATTTGGAAACTGCTTTATGCACCTATGGGGGATTTGCTTAGATTTAGTAATCCTGCTTTTAACCAAATCTGAATGGCATCCTTATGCATTCAAATCTCTCATGTAATTATTTATTGTGACAACCTATGACTTCACAGGGTTGGATATTGTACACTTATTCAATACAGATTAGTGTTTTGCTCCATATTCAGTATCCTTTATGTGTAATTTGCATGTGTAATTGGCAATTTTTGTGAGTGTAATTGTTCTAACACCTGGGTTCAATTTCCACATGGTGTCAAAGCCTTTTACTGGTTTGACATTATTGAATGAGAGCATTCTCCTGACTGAAGGGACAATTTCTGAGTTATGGATCAATCTCAGAAGATCATCTTGACTCCATTTAACTTCTTTGAATGGAAAGAAGAGATGGAGATACTGTTGAGAGAGAAAGGCCTCTACAGAGTGACTATGGAAACAGAAGCAGAGCCCAATGCAGCTACAGAGAAGATTAAATGGCACAACAGGAGGGATGAGGCCTATGGTCTCCTGTGTCTGAGCATATCCAGAGACCTCCTTTTCCATCTTGATGGATTAACATCACCAAATGAAGTATGGGAGAATCTTGTTGAGATTTTTGGTAAGACAGATGAGATGAGGGGACATCAAATTGAAAATGAATTGACCTCCCTGAGTCCCAATAGCTTTGAATCCCTGCAACTCTATTTTTCCAAGTTCAAATCCCTTGTTTTGCAGCTAAAACAATGTGGGATCGAAAAGAAGGATGAGCAACTAGTTTTGGCCATACTCTCGAAGCTTGGCCCTGAATATTTAGTGTTTTTTTTTACCTTACATGCCACAAAGTTGACAGCTCGAGCCTGGAAAATGCCTAGCCTTGCATATTTGATGGAATCTCTCACACAAGAACAAGGAAAATTGGTGATGATGGGAACCATCAAACCTTCCAAAGAACAAGCTCTAGTTGCTGGAGATTCGAGGGTGGATTCAAAAAGCAAGAAGAAATATAAGAAGCCAACTAAGCAAAAGAGAGACAAGAACAAGTCTCCAGAGGAACCTCAAGGTTCCAAGAAGAACACCTAGAAGAAGAAGAACAAAGGAGAAATGAGAAAGTGCGCATACTGTAGTAAGGGAAATCATTCTGAAAGCTCCTGCATGAAGAAGCAAATAGACATGTTGACCCAACTCCTGGAGAAGAATGGCATCTCCCTTCCAAACAGCTCAAAGAAGAGGGAAGGAGGATCAAATTCAAAAGACAGAGAGAGAGTTCATGCATTAGTTGCTGGCACATCAAGCTCACCTAGTTTCATCATTGATTCTGGAGCTTCAAGACATATGGTTTCGACCAAGGAGGCATTCACCTCACTTGACATGTCGAAAGGTCCACCAATTGTACTAGGAGATGACTCTCTCACTGAAATTTTGGGTAAAGGGAGGATTGATCTTGACCATGGTAAGTTCAACAATGTGTTGTATGTTCCAGGTCTTGCCTCTAGCCTCTTATCAGTGTATGAGATGACCCACACAGGGTCTCCAAAGAAGGTCATATTCTCCCCTAATGAAGTTGATATCACAGATATCTCAAGTGGTAACGTCATTGCAAAAGGAGTTTCAAATCACACTTCGAAGGTATACATGTTCTCACACTTCGTACCCTACTCAAACCCCTCTGCTCTTCTGATTCATGCTAATGAGGCAAGCAAGCTTTGGCATGAAATATTTGGCCACCTAAATTACAAGTATCTTAGTGAAAAAGAAATGGTCATAGGGTTACCAAAGATTAATTTTTCCAAAGGAGTCTGTCAAGGTTGCATCCTAGGAAAACACCCAGAGCATAAATTTGAGAAAGCTAGTCGTGAAGGAACCTATGCACCTCTTGAGTTGATCCACAGTGATGTTGCTGGACCATTTCCTCATATGTCAATGAGTCAGGCCAAATATGCATTGACATTCATAGATGAATTTTCTAGGTATTGCTGGGTTTACTTCTTGAAACACAAGTCTGAAGTTTTTCGCCTCTTCAAAGTCTTTAAGGCTTTGGTTGAAAACCAACCTGGGAGGAAACTCAAGGTCCTTAGATCTGACAATGGTGGTGAGTATGTCAAGTCTGAGTTCATTCAATATTGTGCATATGTAGGTATTCAGATGCAGTATTCTATCCCTTACACACCACAGCAAAATGGTGTTGCTAGAGGAAGAACAGATCACTGAAAGAGATGGCAACATGCACGATGGAGGCTAAGACTTTTCCACCAAAGTTTTGGGCTGAAGCTATAAAATGTGCAGCCTATATCCAGAATAGGGTGCCTCATAAATAGCTTTATGGTATGACTCATTTCGAAGCATGGAGTGGGAACAAGCCAGATGTGACCCATTTCAGGATTTTTGGCTCAAGGGCTTGGGCTAGAATTCCAACAGAAAAGAGGAAGGATTTGTAGCCCCAAATCCAAGAGTGTCTATTTTTTGGCTACTCTAAAGATTCAAAAGGGTACAATTTGATCAATTTGAGCACAAACAAAGCCTTCATTGAAAGGTGTGTTCAGTTCCAAGAAGAGCCCCTAGCAGCAGTGGAAGTTGGAGAATCCTCTTCACCACCAGAACCTTTGAATGTAAGTGAAGAGATAGTTGAGCTTGATGATTCTAAAATGTCTGATAATGATGATTTAATTGCAGATCCTAACAGTCCTACAATGTTAACTTTTCATATGCTTAGCTAAGACATCAATATTTCATTTCATTTTCATAACAAAAGCATATAAACAGGATCACTAAAAGATAGACAAGCACAACCATACAAAAGGAACACAAAGATTTATCCTGGGAAAACCCTAAAGGGAAAAACCCAGAAAAAGCTTCCTCAATATAGATGCCCCAAAAGGATAAAAGATAAAACCAGCAAGGAGATCAAAGCCTGATCCTCCTCCTTCTCCAGCTACTTCTCTCCTCCACAAGTGCACTACTCAAGTGAGTGTGTGTGTTCCAAATGACGAGCACTACACCTCTATTTATATTCATCCATTCACTTAAGTTAACTCATCTGACATGTAGGATCGAGTTAATCATGTAGGCTTGAGTTTCACATGTAGGCTCAAGTAACCACACTGGGGTGCTAATGACCCACCTTTAAAATTAGAGGGGACTGCCTCATGACTCTTATTAGTTCTTCTGATTAGGAGCATCAGGGTATAAAGTAGTACAAGTGGTTCTCTCGGTAGGACCATTGGGGACCACAAAGAAATACATATAGAATATTCTTCAAAGTTACAATATTTCAACACTCCCCCTTAACGAGAAGGGCATTCTATAACAACATCAACAACAACAATAATAGGAGAGAGATAGAGGACATCATCAACATCATTAGGGTGATACATCTATAAATCATTGGAAGCTTTTCAACATCATGTAGTCTTCATCTTCAATCTTTAGTCTTCAGCATCATCAGTACTTTGACCGCTTCGATCAGCAACATCTTCAGCATCTTGATTCTTCAATCAACAGCAACATCTTCAGCACTTTGACCTTTTGATCGGCAACATCTTCAGCACTTTGACCTTTCGATCAGCAACATCATCTTCAGCACTTTGACCTTTCTATTAGCAACATCATCTTCAACACTTTGACCTTTTGATTAGAAACATCTTCTTCAGCACTTTGGCCTTTCGATCAGCAACAACTTCTTCAGCACTTTGGCCTTTCGATCAGCAACAACATCATCATCATACTCTGATCTTTCGATCAGAAACATCATCATCAAAACATCATCAAAACATCAACATCATCATCATCAAAATATCATCATCATCATACTCTGATCTTTCAATCAGAATCATCATTATCATTAGCCTCTGATCTTTCGATCAGAAACATCATCAACCAAACATCATCATACTCTAACATCAACTCATCATCATATTCTGATCTTTCGATCAGTACGTCATCATCATCATACTTTGATAATACGGCATCATCATCATCAGGATCTCATCATCATCACATTATGATCCTTCAATCAGAAACATCATCATCATCATCGCATTCTGATCTTTCGATCAGAAAACATCATCATCATCAACAACATCATAATCATAAGCAACTTCTAATCTTTCGATAAGAAGACATCATCATCATCATATTCTGATCTTTCAATCAGAGAACATCATCATTAGCAACTTCTGATCTTTCGATCAGAGAAACATCATCATCATCATATTCTGATATTTTGATCAGAGAACATCATCATCGTCAGCAACAACATCATCATCATATTCTAATCTTTCAATCAGAGAACATCATCATCATCAGCAACTTCTAATCTTTCGATCAGAGAAACATCATCATCATCATATTCTGATCTTTCAATCAGAGAACATCATCATCATCAGCAACAGCATCATCATCATATTCTGATATTTTAATCAGAGAACATCATCATCAGCAGCAACTTCTGATCTTTCGATAAGAGAACATCATCATCATCAGCAACATCTGATCTTTCGATCAAAAACATCATCATCATCATCACACTCTGATCTTTCGATCAGAAACATAATCATCATCATCACACTCTGATCTTTCAATCAGGAAACATCATCATCATCAGCAGAAGCCCACAGTACAAAGACAAAGAAGTCTTTGGATCTCTTTTGGACTCAAAATCCAAGGATGATGCAATCCTATCCCATTCTCGACAACCGAGGTCACAGGATCCATTCTGAACTGAGGTTCAAGGATGATGCAATCCTGCCACATTCTCAATGACCGAAGTTACATCGGATCTGTTATGAACCAAAGTTCAAGGATGATACAATCCTGCCACATTCTCGATGACTGAAGTTACACCGGATCCGTTCTGAACCGAAGTTCAAGGATGATACAATCCTACCACATTCTCAATGACTGAACTTACACTAGATCCATTCTGAACCGAAGTTCAAGGATGATACAATCCTGCCACATTCTCGATGACCGAAGTTACACCGGATCCGTTCTGAACTGAGGTTCAAGGATGATACAATCCTACCACATTCTCGATGACCAAAGTTACACCTGATCCATTCTAAACCGAAGTTCAAGGATGATACAATCCTGCCACATTCTCGATGACCGAAGTTACACCAGATCCATTCTGAACCGAAGTTCAAGGATGATACAATCCTACCACATTCTTGATGACCGAAGTTACACCGGATCTGTTCTGAACTGAAGTTCAAGGATGATACAATCCTGCCACATTCTCGATGACCAAAGTTACACCGGATCTGTTCTGAACCGAAGTTCAAGGATGATACAATCCTGCCACATTCTCGATGACCAAAGTTACACCAGATCCATTCTGAACTGAAGTTCAAGGATGATACAATCCTGCCACATTCTCTATGACTGAAGTTACACCGGATCCATTCTGAACCGAAGTTCAAGGATGATACAATCCTACCACATTCTCGATGACCAAAGTTACACCGGATCTATTCTGAACCAAATTTCCAGGATGATACAATCCTACCACATTCTTGATGACCGAGGTCACCGGATCACTTCTAGACATATGTCCCAGGATGATACAATCCCTCTTCATTCTCGAAGACCGAGGTCTCCAGATCACTTTAGGGCAAGTACCCAGGGATGATACAATCCCACTGCAACATCACTACTCCCCCTTTCGGGGAAGGTCTTTCTGAACCACACCAAAAGTGTTCAAACTTTACTCAAGACAAAGGCTTTGTCAACACATCATCATCTAAACCATCATCATCTACATCTTCAGTATGTGAATATTGAACTATCACCATCTATATCTCTAGTATGTGAATACTGAAAGCATCATCATCTATATCTTCATTATAGAAATACTGAAAGCATCATCATCTCTATATTCAATATAGAAATACAGAATCACCATCATCTGCATCTACATTATGTAAATACTAAAACATCTGCATCTTATCTCGTATGTAGAAATACCGGATTTCTATGTGTTACAACGGAACACAGGGTTCTCTGTCATCACAACTCTGGTTATCACATAGAATCATTGTAGTATCCATATTCAGATCAAAGAGAACTGATATCAGCTTCCAAAGCCATATGACTTCACAACTTAGCAGAGCAATCTGCTATGTATTCTGCTTCAGTCATGCTAAGAGAAATACTGAACTGTTTCCTGCTAAACCATGAACTCATAGCAAACCCCAAACAAAAGCATCTACCTGATGTGCTTTTCCTATCTGAGATACTTCCAACCCAATCTGCATCTGTGTAGCCATACAATCTATACTCATGGCTACCATCATAGTATAGACCAAGGTCTATAGTCCCTTTTAGATATCTCATCACATGTTTTGCAGCTACTAGGTGAACCCATCTTGGTTGAACAAGATATTGACTTAAGGTGTTCACGGAAAAACAAATGTCTGGTTTGGTATTTGTTAAGTACAGCAATGACCCAATGATCTGTCTGTAATGAGTCACATCCACTAACTCTGATGAATTATCAGATCATAGTTTTAGTTTGAAGTCCATGGGTGTGGCCATGGCTTTGCATTCCAACATATTGAATCTCTTCAATATCTCTATCGCATACTTTCCCTAGTTGAGAAAGATTTCTTCTAAAATTTGCCATACTTCTAGACCTAGGAAATAATGCATTAACCCAAGGTCTTTCATCTCAAATTCTTCTGCTAGTTTCTTCTTTCTTTCCATGATCTATTTCTCATTCCCTGTCAAGAATAAGTCATCCACATATAATAACAGGATGACAGGTTCATCTTCTACAACCTTGAGATAAAGGTTAGAATCAGCTTTACTCTTGGTAAAGCCCATAATTGACAAGAAATTTTCTATTCTTCCATACCAAGCTCTGGGAGCTTGCTTCATGCCATAGAGGGCCTTCTTCAACTTACATATATGATTCCATATGTCTTCAACTTCAAATCCTTGTGACTATTCGATGTAAAACTCTTCCCCAATCATACCATTAAGGAAGGCTTTTCTTTACTTCATCATGGAAGCAACTACCATCATAGTTTTGAAGGAAGTGTACATTTCTTTCTGGAGTAAGTGTCTCTTCAGAATTAATTCCCTCTTTCTTATAGAAACCTCTAGCCACAAGTATTTCCTTACTTCTATCAGCAACATATTTTATCTTGCAAATCCATTTGTAAGATACCACATTCTTTCTTTCTAGTTTGAGTACTATATCCCAAACATCATTCTAGTATTCTTTCATCATAACATCTTCCATGAGTTTGTCTTGTCAGATCATCAACATATCCTAGTCTTCTCCATTCAACTTTGAAGGTTGGAACCCACTTTACTCTTGGTAAAGTCTCGATCCATCAGGAAGTTGTCCATCATGTCATACCGTGTCGAACTCAGATATCTTCTGTAGTCAATCCCCCTGAAGTGGAGTATTATCTTCCTTCTTCATTCTATACAAGTGATTCTATTCTTGATATATACTGGTCAATAGAGTATGTCATGTCATAGTCTATTCTTTCTGAGGCAAATCACGATCCATATGGAAGATACTACGTACTTCCCTTTATGTCTCTAAATCATATCATATACATCATTCCCCATGATCAACTGTTATTGTTTGATCATAGCTTATTTCATAGCATTCTTTTCTTCAATTTGAGTTATTTCTCATACCCATGGTAGTCTTCATCCTTCGAGGTGGATCTATCGCTCTTTGAAGCTCTTTCTTTCGTCATGGTGTCTCTGACCCTGGGAGCTTCAGATTCATGTTTATTGAATTGTCATCACTTGTTCTTTGGAACAAGTCTCATCCTTCTTTTAGGAGGTTGTACAGAACCTTTCCTACATTTCAAATGCACCAGTTGCATGGTTAGAACTATTTCATAAAACATATGCATAACGACAAATTCTTATGCATCATGCAACTATTTAGCCAATACAACATTCATCCATATCTCATAGAAACTTTCTAGATGCCTTCAATTTATATCATGACATTATTGAGATTGTGCACTAATCCAATATGTCAGCAAGGAGGCTTCATTCTAAATAAGTAGCAATGGAGAGTTGTATAGCACCATGAGCTACTTACCCATCACATGCATATTAGTAGTATACAGTCATTAATGCAAACAATCTATCATGCATAACACATCAACTGAATATAATCAAATGTATAACAAAACAATATCATGAAATGACAATTGAATACTTATCTTTTATTTCTTTCATGGGTAGAATCCATCTTGATCATTCTGCTTTATCATTTTATCCATTCATGAAATCATCATTTCTTATCCAAATGATAATATGAATAAGAGGTTCTTCAAGATTTGAGTTCTTCATATTCCTCATCGCATGAGGGATCTTCTTTGAATGGTAAGAGCTTGACCTTCAATTGCTCCCGTCTTCTTCTTCTCTTCTTATGAGTCGAGCTGAAAGTAATCACTTCCTTCTGGCATACATTCTTCGCATGAATGAATCCCATGATCATGGGAGGCCATTCAAGGTGGCTATCACCACTTTTGCATTATCTTCTTCTTCTTCTACCGCTTCAAGATGTTATGCATTTTGGATCTTCACATTCTTCAACTGTCATCTTCTGAATTATGTTCTTATCTTCAAATATCTTGATCAAGGAATCAAACATCTTCGGTGTCTTTAGGGAAGACACTTGTGGGACAAGTTGATCCGTGATTGAATCAACAATGATCTTCTTGGCCTTGATCAAGTTCTTCTTGTGTAAGGCTTTGAGGCTCATCTCCCTCTAGAACTGGAACCTCTCTACTCATGTAGGTGTCCAATTCATTTTCCTTGGAGAGATCAAATACTTCCATGCTTGGAAGTTTTCAACTTCACCAAGCTTATCATCAAGCTGATGTGATAGATCACTTTGAAATGAGAACCTCAAATGCAAATAGCAAAAGATTAGATCTTACCGATTTGAGGTGTCCGTCCTGCTTCCAGAGCTGACTGATCTAGGGTTTGTCAAAGAAACCCTAATTTTCAAAACTTCAAATATTTTAGATATGATTGGATAGAAAGATATATCTCTTCAAATGGAGCTGTCCAATGTACTTCTTTTCTGAAAACAGTGGAGGGAAGCTCTCGGAACAGGAAGCCCTAGTTTTTCAATTTCTTCTGCAGAAATTCTTGTTATTGTTTTTGTTATATTTCTGAAATTAATGCTCCTCTATGTATTAAATTTTTCACTAAGGTAACCTCTCATGTCCCTGATTCAGAACCATAGGTTTCATCAGAATTGGTTTCACCAATTGGGATTTATGATCATTTTCCCAAGGTGACCTGTTACAGGGCTGTTCATAACAGTGAAGTTGTACAGCATGCCATGTGTCACTGGTTCATCTTCAAGTTCAGAAATTCGGACCACAGAAATCACCATCTGTGATATTTATGAAACATCTTCAATAATTCCATTTGGACCTCTGTAGCCCAAGCTATAGCAATTTTCCCTAGGTGTCCTGTTTAGGGATGAATTATGGAAGAGGTTGGAACCCTAACTTGGAGGGATCATATCTCCTAGAATATAGTGAATCTGAGGTGAAATTTTGGACACAGTGTTCATCAGGATTTTATCTTCAGTATCTGAAATTTTCAGCTCCTGAACCTTCGCCAATGTTGGGATATAGCGAATATACCAAAACGTAGCAGTTGTAGTATTTAGGGTTTTTCTAGCTCCGGGTCAAACTAGGGTTTGACTTTCCTGGAGTTTCACCCAACCAAAAATATTGATCCAAATATCTAAACTTCAATTTTGATGAGGAGAGAAATCCTATGATGGGCTCACTCAAAAATTCTTCTTCTACAAGAAGCCCTAATTTCCCACACCAAAAACTAAAAATAATCGGAATCGAATTCCGCTTCGATAGAAAGATGCGCCCTTCAATGGAGAGTCAGCCTAGCCTTCTTTTGTTGATCGATTGTGGAGAGAGAACCAAAAAGTAAGAAGCCCTAGATTCTGTATCTGCACAATGTCTTCTTTTTAGGGTGGCTCTGATACCATGTTAACTTTTCATATTCTTAGCTAAGACATCAGTATTTCATTTCATTTTCATAACAAAAGCATATAAACAGGATCACTGAAAGATAGACAAGCACAACCGTACAAAAGGAACAAAAAGATTTATCCTGGGAAAAACCTAAAGGGAAAAACCCAGCAAAAGCTTCCTCAATATAGATGCCCCAAAAGGATAAAAGATAAAACCAGCGAGGAGATCAAATCCTGATCCTCCTCCTTCTCCAGCTACTTCTCTCCTCCACAAGTGCGCTACTCAAGTGAGTGTGTGTGTTCCAAATGAGGAGCACTACACCTCTATTTATATTCATCTGTTCACTTAAGTTAACTCATCTGACATGTAGGCTCAAGTTAATCATGTAGGCTTGAGTTTCACATGTAGGCTCAAGTAACCACACTGGGGTGCTAATGACCCATCTTTACAATTAGAGGGGACTGCCTCATGACTCTTATTAGTTCTTCTGATTAGGAGCATCAGGGTACAAAGTAATACAAGTGGTTCTCCCGGTAGGACCATCGGGGACCACAAAGAAATACATATAGAATATTCTTAGAAGTTACAATATTTCAACATACAAGACCAAAATGGGCAGCAAATACCATTCATGCAGCTGGAGAACTAGATGGAAATCCTAATGATCCTAGGAGGACTAGATCTCAGTTTGAGAGTGCTTTGTGCATGAAAGACCCTATGTTTGCAGAGAAATTATATCTGATGGTTGAATCAGACCCACAGACATATGAATATGCAACAAATAATCCAAGATGGCAAACATCCATGAAAGAAGAGTTCAGCTCACTCCAGAAGAACAACACTTGGGAGCTGGTTGATCTTCCCCTAGGGAGGAATCTAGTTCAGTGTAAGTGGGTTTACAAAAAAAAATTTGCTGCTGATGGTTCACCTTTGAAATACAAGGCCATATTGGTAGCCAAGGGCTACTCATAGGTACATGGCATAGACTACAATGAGACCTTTGCACCAGTGGCAAAGATGGACTCCATCAGGCTAGCCTTAGCCATTGCAGCTTCAAAGCAGTGGGAGGTACATCACATGGATGTGAAGTGTGATTTCTTGAATGGAGATCTCACTAAATATATTTACATGCAGCAGCCTCAAGGATTTTCTACTAATCCATCTCTTGTGTGCAGGCTAAAGAAGTCATTGTATGGGCTTAAGCAAGCCCCCGGGGCTTGGTATGCCAAGATTGATAGATTTCTGCTATCACTGAATTTTTTTCGATGCAAGTCAGATACAAATGTCTATTTGAATCTGATTCAGGGTTCATTAATGATCATTGTTTTTTATGTTGACGACCTTCTCATTACAGGAAGCTCAAAGGATGAAATTGCCTCTTTGAAGGATGCAATGAACCATGCCTTCTCAATGACTGATTTGGGTTTATTGAGCCAATTATTGGGGCTCGAGATTACTCAAAACAAAGATGGAATCAAAGTACATCAGTCCAAGTATGCCTTGGATTTTCTGAACAAATTCAACATGAAGGATTGCAAGACAAGCAAGACTCCTTTCCTTTCAGGAGTTAAGCTTGAAGAAGCTGATTCTTCACCTATGGTAAACAATACACTGTATAGGCAATTGATTGGATGTTTGCTGTATCTTACACATACTCGACCTGATATTTCTTATGCAGTAAGTGTGGCTTCAAGATACATGGATCAGCCTCATGAGATCCATTGGAGAGTATCCAAAAGGATCCTTAACTTTGTTCAGGGAACAAGGACTCATGGGATCTTCTACAAAGCTAAATCTGATCTTGATTTGATTAGGTTTACTAATAGTGATTGGGTAGGTGACAACACAGATCAAAATTCAACATCAGGATATGTGTTCATGCTTGCTAAAGGGCCAATCAGCTGGTCAAGCAAGAAACAGAGTGCCATTGCACTCTCATCTACAAAAGCAGAGTACAGAGGAGTTGTAAATGTAGCAACTCAATGTTTATGGTTGCAGGGGTTACTTGGTGAGTGTGGCTTCGAATCAGAATACTCAACTACTATTTATTGTTATAATCATAGTACCATTCGAATCTGCAATGATCCAGTTCAGAAACAGAGAACCAAACACATTGAGATCCATATGCACTACATCAGACAGCTTGTGCATGATGGCACCATTCACCTACTCTTTTGTTAATCTTCAGAACAAGTAGCAGATATCTTCACCAAATTTTTTTGTGAGAAGACATTCAACAATCTCAAATCACTGCTAGGGATTTCTGATCATGCTATGAAGCATGAGTGATGAAAATATTTCCAAATTTTGTTTTACTGTCCATGTTTAAGGGAGGATTTTTCCCACTGGGTTTTTGCCTCTTTCCTAGGTTAAATGGACATGCAGTATGTAAAGGGTGACTAAGCCTTGTTGCTAGGCCCTATAATTTTCTGATATTTTACTCATAATTCAGGCTTAAGGGGGGGTGTTAGAATAATCAACCCATAGTTAGCTACCTTAGACATTAATTAATCCATTTTTTGTCTTATTTGCCTAGTTTCCATATTCCACCTTATGCAAGTTTTCTGCCACACATCCAAAGTGGTCAAAATTGCTAAATTTGATTCATGGAGTGCTTGGGAAACCACTTGGAATCAAATTTTCTTTATTCCTAGCCTTCCTAGCGCATGTCTACTTTTTCTGCTTTATTGCCTGCTTTTTCTGAGTTTTAAGGCAATTGGGAAAGTTTGACTAGGTGAAGTTAACTTGTTTTTTTTCCTCATCATCCTCCACTCTTTTCTCCTATGAAAAGCATGTATGAGTTTTCCTTCCATCATCTATTAGCTTTCCTAATTTATTTTTCCAATTCGTGAGCTCCTAGACAGATTTGGAAACTGCTTTATGCACCTATGGGGGATTTGCTTAGATTTAGTAAGCCTGCTTTTGACCAAATTCGAATGGCATCCTTATGCATTTGAATCTCTCATGTAATTATTTATTTTGGCAGCCTATGACTTCATAGGGTTGGCTATTGTACACTTATTCAATACAGATTAGTGTTCTGCTCCATATTCAGTCTCCTTTGTGTGTAATTTGCATGTGTAATTGGAAATTTTTGTGAGTGTAATTGTTCTAACACCTGGGTTCAATTTCCACACTACTAGACAAGATGGCCCCAATAAATAAGCTTGAGGACAAATTGGAAGGCCTAGAAAACTTCCTGGCTTGGAAGTATAGGATTGGCCTCATTCTGAAAGAGAATGGCCTTGAGAAGTACATAAAGGATGAGATTGCAGAACTTGAAGAAGATGAAGCAAAGGAGAAGCATGAACAAGAACTAATAGAATCAATGAGGATCATTTTTGATTCTATTAAGGATCACTTGATCCCTCAAGTGTCATCTAAGAAGACACCTAAGAAAATGTATGATGCACTTTCTAGAATGTATGAGGGAAGGAACATCAACAGAAAGATGAATATGAGATCTGAACTGAAGGGCACCAAGATGAGAAAAGGAGAATATATTAAATATTACTTCACAAGGTTCTCCCAATTAAAATATAAACTAAGTGCTATTGGAGACACCCGTGATTAGGATGAATTGGTTATGACTGCTCTTAATGGCCTCACTAGACCTTAGGACTCGTTCATTCAGAATCTGTGTGCCAGAAAAGAAAGTATGAAGCTGACATAGCAGGGGAATATTGCATACAAGAAGAAGATAGAGTAGAAAATAGAGAATCTCTCCTTATAGAACATGATTAGGATCTGGCTATCCATACTAAAGGAAGAAAACAATCAAACTTCAAGAAGAGTAATCATAAGCCTTCAAAGAAGAAATTCCAGAAGAAGAAGAAGGATTACTCAAAGTATCAATGCTACAATTGTCATAATATAGGACATCTTGCTAGAGAATTTCCATCACCAAAAAATAACAACAACAATAAAAGGCATCATGCTCATCTAGCTGAAGATGATGATCAAGAAAGACATCGAAAGAAAACTAGAGGTGAATATGTAGAAGAACATGTGTTATTCTCTGCACTCTCTAGGTCTGTAACACCTAGAAAAGACACATGGCTTATTGATAGTGGTTCCTCTAAGCACATGAAGGGAAAGAATACAACTCTGTCAAGAGTTGCAGAGAATAAATCTCCCTAGAAGGTATCATTGGGATATGACTATCAATATCCCATCAAAGGTATTGGTGAATCAAGCTACAAGCTTGAATCTGGGACTTCCATGAAGATGAAGGAAGTATTGTATGTACCAGGTTTGAAAAAGAACCTACTTTCCATCTCATCTCTATATAAGAAAGGATATAGATTTAATTTTATGGTGGACAAGTACTTATGTGGTCCAAAGGAAAGACACTAGAATATGTTGTAGTCATTAGAAAAGAAGGAGGAGGACTATACAAACTCAAAGGACATCCAGAGACATCCCTTGTCCATGAGACTACCAACTCAAGTGAACTATGCCATAGGCGACTTGATCACATCAACTACAAAGCATTTCCCTATGTGAGAAAGGTGGTAACAGGGTTACCATATCTAAAGATCAAACATGAGGGAACCTGCAAGGGATGTGCAAAGGGAAATAACATCAAGAATCCATTTCTGAAAAGTGAAAAAGAAAATACCAACGGTATGTTGGAACTAATTCATTCTGATGTATGTGGTCCTATTCCCTCCATATCCTTACATGGATATGAGTACTATGCCACATTTATTGATGAATATTCAAGAAATACTTGGATATACTTCTTGAAGAATAAGAGTGAAGTGTTCAGAAAATTCAAGGAATTCAAATCCTTGATAGAGAATCACTCCGAAAATAGAATTAAGACACTGCGATCAGATAATGGTGGAGAATACACTTCAAAGAAATTTAAAGCATTTCGTAAGGAGACAGGAATCAAGAGGGAATCAACCACTCCCTATAATCCCCAACAAAATGGTGTTACGGAAAGAAATATTAGAACTATCATAGAAGCAGTGAATACCATGATTCATGACCAAGACCTCCCTATGCACTTATGGGTTGAAGCAGCAAGGATAGTCGTATATGTGCAAAATATATTATCTCACAATGCTCTTGGATTCAAGACTCCTGAAGAGATATATACAAAAAAGAAACCTAAAGTAAGCCATCTTAAGATATTTGGCTTCCTAGTATATGTACATATTCCGAAAGAGAAGAGAACCAAATTGGATCCTTCGAGAAAGAAGGGAATATTTGTAGGATACTATGAAGTATCCAAATCCTTGAGGATTCCATCATATCGAGATTAGTAGGAATGTAATATTTGATGCAGAGAAAACTCTTAATAATTCTAGAAGGTGTTAGCTTTAATAATCACATGAAGAGGATGTACCTCCCAGAAGAACAAAAGCTGAACCATCTCCTAAAATAGAAGCATCAAAATATCATGACATGCTAGAGCCTCAGGAGCCCCCTACTAGGGATATCTCTGGAAAGAGAAACCCTGCTTTGGTAAGAGAAATCATACAAGAAGAAGAAAGAAATGGAGCACCATAAGGCTCCACAAGAACCAACAAAATATCAAAGCCATATTCCAGTTATGTAGCTTTGATGTGTGACCTTGTAGATCAAGAACCCACCAGCTATGAGGAAGCTGCACCGAAGAAATAATGGGTTGAAGTGATGAAGGAAGAATAATAGTCGATCATGAAGAATGATGTTTGGGATATTGTTCCCAAACCAGAAAACAAGAGAGTGGTATCTTTGAAATGGATCTACAATATAAAGCATGCTGCTGATGGAAGTATTGAAAATTACAAAGCAAGATTTGTGGCTAGAGGATTCTCTTAGAAAGAGGGGATCGATTATGAAGAGAATTTTTCTCCAGTAGCAAGGTACACTTCCATCAAAACTATCATGGCACTTGCCTCCATGATTAAGTGGGACTTACACCAGATGGATGTAAAGATAAAATTCCTTAATGATGTGATTGAGGAAGAGGTTTACATCAAACAACCACAAGGATTTGAAGTTGAATACAGAACGACTCATGTATGCAAGTTGAAAAAAGATCTGTATAGACTGAAGCAAGCTCTGTTATACCTAAATCTCGTCACCATCATGTGATAAGACCCTTAACTTCCATGTTTTCCCTTAATCCCAACACTTAGAGTGGAAACTTGCTATGTTTGTCAATTCTACTTGAAAACACCTAGCACCGCACTTGCCCTGTGGCTGATGAGAGGTACCTTACTTAGCACCGCATGTATCCTGTTTTAGAGAAGCAGTGCCACCACCTATGGTCCTTGGTCTAAAATCTCTTCTCATCTAAACTGCTCTATCATAAAGGAAGAAAAGTGGTACCCTAGGTAAAATGGGAAAAAGAGAAGTTTCTCGAGGCTTCTAGAACTTGAGCCTTGTGTCCTCCCTTATCCCTATCATTATGGGTTAGTTTGAGCTCGAGATCCCCCATGGTAGGATATTGGAGCCACCTTACCCACAATTCTCTCAACTATTCCTATCCTTTGAGCCTTATAAATACAAGCTCATATCCATAGTTGAGGGGGATAACTATAGAGGTATTGTTATGCTATCGGATTGACTACCTGGTACAAATCATTGGAGAGCATAGAGAGAAAAGTTGGAGCTTATGGGGATGAAGTGTTTGTCTTGTGGAGGGGCTTGTCAACACTAATGAAATGGTTGTAAGCTTCTCCATACATTCTTAATGCAAAGCTAAATTTTGTCCCACATTACTGTTGTTTTGATTTTGCATGTACATGTTGTTAGATTCCTTAGTCACTAGCATGGATACGTAGATGATTTTCTAGTAGATTTGATGTGCTTGTATGTTTGATATGTTTGTAGGTACATAGGTCCACAATCAAAGAAATATTCCAGGTGTCTGCGGCATCCAGGGATCCTTTGTCATTCGCGCATTTATTCTGGATCTGAACCATTCAGACCAGAGGAATAGCTTCTGTCCACAAAAGGTGCAATATTCCTGATAACAAATCTGGAGAATCCACTGGGGAGCAGTGCAAATCTCAATTGATCTCATCTTCCTCAATTCTTGAAATCTTGTCCAAATCCAGGCTCCATCTCCAACTCTCTTCAGTCAAATCTGCCATCTGACTTAGTGAATTTTTGTTTGAAACTTTCATATCTATTCATATCTAAACTATTTTGACTTTATATGCTCTTTTCTACTGTCAATCCATTAATTTTTTCCTTGACCTGATCAATTTCTAACTTGATTTTTCATTCTCCTTGTGTTTTGGATCTATTCAGGGAACCACACATGTGTTGCTGGTAACAAGCGGTGCCACCGCCTGAAATCTGTTATCCATAAGCGGTGCCATCGCCTGAGTCCCATTATCCAGAAGTGGTGCTCATCCAGAACCGCTCTTTCAAGACCCCTCCAGCGCAGTGCCAGGTAGGCCTTGTTCCAGAACTAGTCTTTCATCATTTTTTGCAAAAAAATTGAGTTTGTTTGCTTTCATCCCTACACTGTTAGGCTTGTGTGTTAGAATCTGAATGCTCATGGTTGGAAATTGTATGGTAAAATATTGGTTTGATTGAAGAATTCAAAAGATAGACTAGGCTTGTTGATTATTCATTACCTTCCGTGCGTGTTGGTTGTGATTGAGAAAGGAATTTTTTTTTGAAAGCTTAGATTTTAGTGAGCTCTCTTTTCATTTCTTTTATAAAGACTGAAAGAAAAACCATTTGATTAGCATCTTGATTTCATTTTTTGTTTCCATAGAGGACTTCTTTTTTCTTGTTAAAAAGAAATTTTTTTGACTAAGATTAGGTCATTATCATTATTGAGCATAAGGCATTGGATCTCTGATTAGCCTCACAAGATTTTAGGTTCTCTGTGTTCTTTTGTCTCTACTGCATTAGTATTATCTCACCAAAAGATAAAAAAAATAGTATAGTTTTAAGTTATATCTATCTATGTTTTAAGAAAAATCGAAAAATAGAGTGCATATGCATGTAGAGTGCTTCTTGTTTTTCTTTTAGGAAAAGAGACTCTTCCCCTTTTGATTGCTTTCAGAAAAGGAAAATGAGTTTGGAATGTGTTTCTTGTCTTTGATTTTGATTTGTTCAAAATATTTTTGGGAATTTTTGTTTCTAAAACGAAAAGAAAATACTCTCTTTCCCTCCCGTAGGTAGGCATACCATGAACGGTAAAGTGAAATATTTGCATCTACATTCTGCATGGTTTTACTTTTTCTGTCAAAATTCCATGCATTCACTTAACCATCCACTTTAAAATTAACAGTAGTTATAGGTTAAAATTTACATAGCAATTTGAGTGATAGGCTAGAGACGTGTTCAGGCATCGTTAAGCGTAGATGTCGTTACTCGTCTGCATTACATCCCGGGACTCGCATGGTTCTTCCATGTACTGTCGGTATATCAAATGTCCTTTCACATACCCTTAATGTATATAGAAAGGTACTTCATGTACTCGATTGTATATAGGAAGGCCACTTGTGAACGGTTATGAATTAGACAACACTACTACCGATTTGAGCTCCCACGTACCTTGCATATATCAGGAGACCCCACTAGGATACCTTATCTATATGAGAAAATCCCTTTGGCCATCTTTCTTGGATCCATACAGCGAAAACAACATTCGGGGAGATTACTACGCATGTACCCTTGAGGTATATTGTGAGTGGCACCTTCTTGACAATCCTGGTGAGAGACCTAACTATCTAAACTCCTCCTGTCATTTAAGTTTACTTGTTTGGCCTATAGCTTGAGTAGGGAAATTTTTGGTGTGTTTTCTAGTTTTGAGACCTTAGGTTATATAGGATTTGTACAAAATAGCTGAGCTAAGACAATCCAGAAGAGTACAAGTCTTGCCACCTGATTTTATTCATGTTTCAAGAGAAAATCCTATGGAAGCTATTGACCAAGGAGCTTCTACCAAATCCTAAGTGGGAGAGAATATGGTTGTAGAAAGTGAAGGTCCATATCCTTCACACTCATCTCCCTTAATCCAACAACCTTCTCAGGGTAATACATCGTTCCATTCTCCCACAGAAGGTCATGTAGATGATACTACCCGTTCCAAATTATGGTCTCAATGCTCCATTTTGGGACACCTCTATAGGACAAGCCATTATGTCATTTGGCACTCATTTAAACTTTTCTAAAGAAGTTTCACCAAATTAAGAAGAACGTAGACAATAATAGGTAGCTATTCTCCGTGCACAAGAAATTTAAAAGAAAATAGATAACATATTGGGCACACCACCACCACATTCTGCAATTGTTCCCGTGGGATATTGTTCACTTGCTGATTCTATGAGACCCATTAAACTGATTCTAGATCGCATAGTGACTCCACATAATCCAGGCCAAAATTTCAAACCCAATGCCTCCCATATTATGTCTATTCCCAATCCTCCCGGGTCTTCCGCACCTGGGGCTCAACATCCAATTCCTGTTTCATCATTACCTTCTAGTGCCGAGGGGAAACCCCCGGCATGACCTACGTTATCTGTCATTGGAATTGTACCTAGTCAGGGACAGACCTCTAGTATAGAGAAATATACAGTTTATGTCCCTCCTACCCACACAAATGTGGTTAACCCCCCATCTAGTTCAGGTCATCCCTTTGGGGCACAACCTATAACCAATCAAACCTCTTGGGGGTATGGTTACACAGCAAATCAAGTACTTATAGGGAACATTAATTATCCATCCAACCCTACAGGAATGCCTTATGTTGGAATTCCATATCCTAGTAATACTTTCATGCCATGGGGGCAACCTAACTAGTCCTACATGCCGACTATGGGGGGGGATACCTATACATACTGCGAGGGGTGCCGGAGGACCACCTTATGGAGGTCCTCCCCTTAGGTGACCTAATGGTCCTAGAGGGCCTGGTGACTTTCCTCCTTATGGTCCTAATGGTCTTGGTGGTCCTGGGGGGCTTGGTGGCTTCCCTCCTAATGGTCCCGAAGGGTCTGGTGGCCCTCCTCTTAGTCGTTCTAGAGGCTCCAGAGGTTTGCCTCCCAGGGATCTCAGAGGGTTTGGTGGTTGTCCTCTTGGTGGTCCTAGTGGTCCCAATGGTCCTGAGGGTCCAAGAGGCCCTGGTGGTCCTCCTCCCAGAGGCCCCGGCGGTCCTAACGGTCTTGATCCTATAAATTAACCCCTTGCAGGTGGGTCTTCTGGTAGTTCTTCATCACAACAACCTTTCTATCCATCTTCTTACGGTCCTACCGATACTTATATGCCATATCAATATTACCAGTATGTGCAACCTAATCATCATTTCCCTTTCCTAGCAACCTTGGACTTGCCAGATTTGTCCAAGTTGATTAATGAACCCATTCGACATAACCCCTCGTAGCCTCCCATTCTGGTAAAGTTACCATCGGACGTTCCAAAGTTCAATGGGAAGAAGGGAGACGATCCAAAAAACCATGTCATGAAATTCCATTTGTGGTGTTCTTCAAACTCCGTTATGGATGATTTAGTTTGTTTAAGACTCTTTCAGCAAACTTTGACCGGTACAGCCGCGAAATGGTACATTGAACTTCCGCAACATTCATTTGTGGATTTTGGTCATTGGCAACTATATTTCTTACGCACTTTCAGCTTCCTATCCATTATGAAATAGGAACTAATCTCTTATCTTCTCTGCGATAGAACACCTCCACCCACATATCTGATCATATCCATGAGTGGAGAAGGCGGAGAATACTTATTAAAGCTCCTATTCTGGATCAGTTATTAGCTTATTGGTTTACTAAATCTTTGTTGCCTCCGATTGCTCGATATGTGGCTATGGGTGGTGTCGTTACTGAAGAGCAAGCCACTAGTCGAGCCCAATATCTGGACTTGGTCTATTCCCAGTCTGGAAATTTGTATGACTTGATCCCTCAAGCTCCTCGCACAAGCACCGATCCTACAAAGCCACCAACATAAGTCCCTGTTGATGGCATTGTTGGTTCAATCCAATTCTCATCAGCAGCAAAACCTGCCAAGCAACCCCAGACTGCCACCCCTACTCCTTCCACTGAGTTCAATTCTATTCAGAATATTCAAATGCCCGTCAACAATAAAAAGAAAGGTAAAGCTAAAAACAAAAAACCTGGAAACCAATAGGAGAATCCAAAACCAACCACCAACGATAACAATAAAGGGAAAAGAAAAGAAAAATATCCATGTTCTCACGGATCCTTTTCCCTCTCAACAACAACTGATAGACCACATGTCTAATCAGGGAAACTCTAGTTCTTTAGAGGAAACTTGCATGATGTCCTCGGATACTATTAGTTTGCAAACTCAAAGTCAGAGTTATGACAAACCCATAGATAAGAAAGAAGACAATTCTTCTTCAGGAAAATCTCCCTCTACTGGTTCTCTTGAATCCTCGTCTACTGTCCCCCTAACCATAGAGAAGCCTACTCTTGACATTGTTTTACATCCACCCAAGAGTACTCTTAGGAAGGCCACTTTTAACCCTAATGCCCAAGCTGCTCAATTTTATAATGTAGTTGAATATCTCGCTCAGGCACCATGTGCAATGTCTACCTTGGAGGTACTCCAAATTTGTCTGACACAATGCAAAAACTTGTTAAATGCATTAGGAGCTTTAGACCTGGACAATACTAATTTGATTCATTTCAATGTCAAGAACTATAAGTCTATACTATCTCACAAACTCGCTTTCCAAATCATCACGAAAGTAGTCGGCAAGAAGTTCTTTAGAACTGCATTAGATGAAGGAGCTTCAACTTTGGTTTTGTCCTTGTCTTGTTGGAAAGATATTGGCTCCCTCAAGCTTGTAACATCAGCTATGACTCTGAAATCCTTTGATGAACAAGGTTTCCAACCCCATGGTCTCATACCAGCCCTTTTAGTCAAGCTTGGGGGAAAAAACTATTTCTATTCAAGTAGAAGTAGTAGACGCCCCGTTGGATTACAGCCTCCTTCTAGGAAGAAATTGGTTTTACACCATGACTATTGTCGCTTCGACGGTATTTCAAACTATCCAATTTCCACATCTATGGAGAATTGTCACCATTGACCAGCTCGATTTCTATACACCGGATGTTACTACCTCTATAGCTAATAACATCCTTATGTTAGGTCGTTCCCCTCCTCCTTACCAGTCGATTAGGGTAGGCATGTTGAAGGATTCGTCCCTTATGGGGATTTTTCCATCCACTCCTCCTAACAGAGACACAATGACAGTAAATATGATTTCATCATTTTATTATGATCCAAAGGGAAAACAAATTGTTGAGTCCACCTCATTGAGTCTGCATGAAGAAATGTACAACATCATTCAAACCCTTTTCGATGATCACACTGATGAACTTCATCTGGTGGCTTCGGACCCTTACAACATTCCCTACTTGTTAGAACCCTGTCTTCCTATTCTGGATTATCTCTCTAATATTGTTCCTTCCAATGAGTCCATTATGGATATCATGAGTATGAATGAGCCTGTCTGGGAGGATCACCATCATAGATCCTCATTCCTCCGCAACACTAGTTCATTAGACCATGACTTTGCATCCCTATTTTTCACTGATATTGTCAACACACCTCACAATCATATATTGTTGCAAGACACAGATTCTGAAGGAAACCTATGCAACATTACTCAAATAAATCCAATTGACATATCATACAAGCCTGGTACCATTGAGCATGTTCATGTTGGACAGAACTGCTTGGCAGAATAATTTGAAGCATACAGGGAACTTTTCAAAGAATTTTGCAATATTTTTTCTTGGTCTTATGAATAAATGTCGGGGATAGAACCATCCATTTTGGTCCATGAAATAAAAACCTATCCCACTGCTAAACCTGTCCATCCACGGAAGGCTGCAACTATTAAAGCTAAAATATAGAAACTTCTCAAAGTTGGGTTTATTTATCCCGTACCCCTAACGGAATGGGTATTGAACGTTGTCCCTATCAATAAAAAGAAGGGCACCATTAGAGTCGGCATCAATTTTAGAGATTTGAACAAATCTTGTCCCAAAGACAACTTTCCTACTCTGCATATCGACTAGATTATCGACAACTATGACGGAAGTGTCATCTTCTAATTTATGGATAGCTTTTCAGGTTATAATCAGATTGAGATTTTACCCACTGACCCGCACAAGATGGAATTCATTTTCCCATGGGGAACCTTTGCATATAGGAAGTTACCATTTGGATTAAAAAATGTTGGAGCCACTTTCCAGCATGCTATGTCCTATGCGTTTCATGATATAAAACATATTGTTGAACCGTACCTTGACGACCTCCCTGCTCATTCACAATGATGGGAGGACCACCCTAGTCATCTTAGAGACATTTTCCTGAGATTTCATCATTATAATATACGGCTCAATCCTCATAAATTTGTTTTCTACATTGAGACAGGACTCCTGTTAGGTTTTGTGGTTTCTAAGGATGGTATCCGGATAGACCCATTGAAAATTTTCGCTATTTTAGCTCTACTAGCCCCAACCAACCTTCTAGAACTCCAAAGTTTGCAAGGGAAGGAAAAATTTCTCTGCCATTTTGTGTGCAATTTTTCAGAGAAAACCCATGGTTATATGCATCTCCTTAAGAAGGACACTCCATTCTATTGGGATGACCAAGCCCAACGAGCCTTTGATAATCTCAAACATGCTTTGACTCATTCACCCGTGATACACCCCCCAGATTATTCAAAGGATTTTCTCTTATATATTGTTGCCTCCACTACTACCATCGCTATGGTTTTGGTGCAAGAAAATCTCAATGGTCAGGAGCATGTGATTTACTATGCTGGTAAGAATCTTATGGATTCTGAAACCTGATATTCACGCGTGGAGAAACTAGCATTGGCCACAGTCATTGCTGTTCAAAAATTTTGTCACTACATTTTGCTCCGCACAACCACTGTATTGGCAGACCAGAACCCTATGTATTACATATTGACTCGTCAGGTGCTCGAGGGAAAGTACTCCTGATGGATATTCATACTACAACAATTTGATATGGAATTTGCTAAAGCCACATCAAAGAAATCCTTGGTCTTTGCCGAGCTCATGTGTGATCTTCCTTGTGTTTCGATGGAATCTAAGCCCAGTGATTCATTTTTGGATGAATTCCTATTCTTGATAAGCACTACTGACCCATGGTATAAATATTTGCTCATTTATCTCCAAACACGAAGATTTCAGCCAAATCTATCCTATGACGATCGTCACCGTATCCGTCACCATGAAAAATACTACCTCATCTTGAATGACACTTTGTATAGACGTGGTATCGATTCCATTCTCCGGCGATGCCTTACTCACAAGGAAGCTGAACAAGTGCTGAATGATTGCCACTCTAAAGCATGTGGAGGTCATTTATCTGGGATCGCTACAGCCCAAAAAATCCTTTGCGCTGGCTATTTTTGGCCTTTAGTCTTTAAAGATTGTCACGAGGCTATCAAGAAATTCCCACCCTGTCAACATGTTTATCCGAAAAGGCGCACTCATCCTACTCCACTACACCCCGTCATTGTCGTTGGCCCATTTTCCAAATGGGGGATTGATTATATGCATTGTAAGCCTACCTCAGCTGGGGGGCATGGTTACATCATCGTAGCCATTGACTATTTTACAAAGTGGGTTGAGGCCATGCCTACATATGCGGAAGACGGTAAGACTGTCGCTCTCTTCCTATTCAATCATGTGATAGCTAGATTCAGAGTCCCGCAGTCAATAGCTACTGATCACGGATCACATTTCCATAATCAAATGATGGAGGAACTAAGTGCCAAGCTAGTTTGTCGTCATGAAAACTCTATGCCCTATTATCCACAAGCTAATGGTCAGGTAGAGGCCATTAGCAAAGTTTTAAAAATGATGCTTTGTCGAATGGTTGGAGACCATAAATCTAACTGGCACCATATCCTTTTTTCCGTTCTTTGGGCTTACAAGAGTTTGGTGAAAACAACTACTGGTTTCACACCTTTCCAGTTTATCTATGGACTTGAAGATGTCTTGCCGATTCAATGTCAGATTCCATCCTTGAAACTTGCCATCGAACTTCTCCTAGACACTTACGTAGAGGAAGAGAGATTTTTATACTTGAACAACCTTGATGAAACAAGGAGAGATGCTACCTTGGCTAATGAGGTACACAAGAAACGCATCAAGGCACAGTATGACAAGTCTGTCCAAACTCGTTCCTTTAATGAGGGTGACCTAGTTTTGACTTACGATCAGAGATATGACAAACTAGGGAAAGGAAAGTTCGAATCCATGTGGTATGGTCCTTTCGTGATTTCTAAAGTTTTAGAGAAAGGGGCCTACGAGCTCATAGACTATGATGGAATCCCTTTAGGGAAACCTCTCAATGGGTTGTACCTAAAGAGGTATTATGCCTAGATCTCTCTTGGATAGTATCCTGTATATATGTATATTACTTGAATTTCAGTGTGCTTAAGTATTTTCAATATGGTTTTGAGTTTAGTGTCTGTATCTATTTATACCATGTTTTGGTCATGCAGAGCAGATGGCTTTCTATGGCTTTCTATGGCTTTCTATGGTCCTATGATTCTCCGTCTCTTCTGGAGGGTATGCTTGTTAGAAAGGTCATTTGACACTATCACCTATAGGCATATCCCTAGGCAAAAAAATGTAGTTGCTGACTCATTATATAATTACATCCTAGATTGGAATATTGCCCATTCATGACATGAAAATCAAACTTGGTGCATTATAAATAACTATAAAATACACATAAAACTCATGTAAAATACATTCACCATTTGAGATGTATAAACACCAAGTAAAATTCTGTATATATATATATATATATGAACATGTTTTACAAAAAATAGGTCACGATACTTCATCTGAAGCACGTAGGATTTCAGGTAAAAAATCACCATACAAAAATCCTGAAGCTATCAGCTTTCAGTGGATACATCATGCACTCATCATCTAATGATGCTCGTGGTAACACATCACTACCTGGGATACTCTATGTAGCAGTTTGCTAAAGCGACCCTGTACTCCCGTTGTAGGCCTCTGATACGTTAGTGGGAGGTCGTCAATAGAAGCATCAGGGATGTCTAGAGTCAACCTCTCCAGGTTCTCTTCTAACTCTCTTGTCACATCATCACCCTATGACACAAAACACGCTTCAGCTCGCCTATCCAATGGGGAGGCTCCCCGAGGTCGTGCTACTCCGACGTCTATATGAAAACATTCAAGTCTTGTTAATTAACATAAAAAATATAAAACATAAAAAACATAAAAACACTATTTCCATGTTAGGGTCTTTTGTTTCTTACCGATGTCACCCCACTGTCCACCAGGTGGGAGTGGTAGGTCAGGGTCACCGCTAAAGTTAGTGCCTGCATATGCATAATCCTCCACCATGAGGAGCTGATCTCTCAACCATCGAAAGAATGGGTCACTGAACATTACTTTCCCCCTCCCTGCTCCAGTACGGGCCATAATCTAGACCCACCTCTCCATGCGAGGGTCCTTTAATGTCAGTTATTGGGGCATTTAACACTTGTTTTTGAGTCATTGCAGGATAGAAGAGTAGTAGCAGTAAAGTTTTGGGAGTTCTTTTTTGAATTTTTCGTACTGCCATAAAATGAAAAAAGTCTTTGAGCGTTTATTGCGACACTTTGGTCACGCTCTCGAAACTTAGCATCAAAGGTCCAAGTCCATTTCTGATTCTTTTCAGGCTCGTAAAATCTCTCATCATGAAAAGAGACCTAGTGGAGTCTTCTTTAAACTCTTTTCAGGCTCCTTAAATATGAAAAGATTGTCGAGTGATCTTGTCTTCTTCACGCTCATTGAAGCATTTGAAGAGTTGTTCATCTGATGGTAGGTTATCACTTTTTCAGTTCAGGTGAACTATTTTATGAAAAAGGACACTATGGAGTCTTCTTCTGTGATCGTTTAGACTCTCTAAACATGAACGATATCGAGTTTTCTTTCATTGGACTCGTTAAATTAAACATTGAGAGACCCTCTTTTGGGAACGAACCCTTCCTCTCTCGGGTTCGTAAAACATATGAGTTTGGACTTGTCTTCGGATGAGATATACCGAGTGTTTGTTACCCTCTTTGAACTCGTAAAACCAAAAAGATGCACTCATCAATCATGATGGGGAAAATGGGAAGGGAATAATTTTGCAAATAAATGGCAGTGGTTTGTCATTACCTTTGAACATGGAACTTGTCTGCATATCATTTCAGTCAATTGGGTATTTAGCTAATCTCTGTGACGATCCACTTTCATGAGTCATGTCACTCCTTTGAGTCTTTCAAAAGAATGCATTGTCCACCATCGCATTGTGTGTTTGTCTGGTTTAGTCATTTTGACAAGTCTTTTGTCGTGCCACCCGATGATCAAAGGGAAGTTGAAGAATTTTTACCTCTGTAGTCAAAATAGTCTCTGTGTCAGTACTTTTGAGTCAGTCTTATGGTTACTACATTCACATCATTCTAGAACTATGTTCTGAGTTTCATGTCATCGATGTGGAACTCATCATGGCCCTCCTTCTATGAGACTATTCTCGTCGATGTCATTTCATCATCCAGGAAATAGTCTTAGAAACAAAATTTAGTACCTTGAGATCTATATGCCTTAATGACAGATTCTCTCGCTCTCGACACAAGTTCACATCATTGACCTTTGATCAATAGAATCGACTAGATGTTCGACATCAAGACATCTATTCACGCTCAGTAGATTGTACTAGGTTACCTTGGGAATCATTAACATCAATGGTGATCTCCCTCGCACTTGTTAACTGTTCATGTCATTGGCTGGTAATCAAGTGGTTTCTACCATGTTCGACTTCAGATCATTGTAATCACATGGATAGAATCGTACTTTTTGGAAGACGAGATGAAGACCCTGGGTATTTGTTTAGCGCTCATTGCTTTCCCCAGGTTGTGATGGAGTTTTGTATATCTAGCATGGATCCACATTTCTATGGTCATGGCTATGCTCAAATTTGTGTCTATATGACATAGATCTACGTTGTATGTCTGGTAGCTATGTCCAAGTTTGAGTCCTCTATCACATGGATCTACGTTGTATTCTAGTAGCCATGCTTGTTTATTCCTTTCATGGATCTACCTTGTATTGTTCCGCAGCCATGAGTAGGTTACATTTGTATATGAGTGGAAAGTATTGATGTACTACAGATGCCTATTGGAAGACATTCTCTGACCGAGCTAACATTTCCACCTCAAAGTGACAACTTGTTCTCTCAAAACTCTTGCTTATCATATCCCTCTAAGTCTCATGCTTTGGGGGGCATTCTGTTATACCTAAATCCCATCACCATCATGTGATAAGACCCTTAACTTCCATGTTTTCCCTTAATACCAACACTTAGAGTGGAAACTTTCTTTGTTTGTCAATTCTACTTGAAAAAACCTAGCACCATGCTTTCCCTATGGCTGATGAATGGTACCTTGCTTAGCATTTCCTGTCTCCTATTTTAGAGAAGCGATGCCACCACCTATGGTCTTTGGTATAAAATCAATTCTCATCTAAACCGCTCTGTCATAAATGAAGAAAAGCGGTACCCTGGGTAAAATGGGAAAAAGATAAGTTTCTCAAGGCTTCTATAACTTGAGCCTTGTGTCCTCCCTTATACCTATCATTATGGGTTAGTTTGAGCTCGAGATCCCCCATGGTAGGATATTGGAGCCACCTCACCCACAATTCTCTCAACTATTCTTATCCTTTGAGCCTTATAAATACAAGCTCATATCCATAGTTGAGGGGGAGAACTATAGAGGTATTGTTATGCTATTGGCTTGACTACCTAGTCCAAATCATTGGAGAGCATAGAGAGCAAAGCTGTATCATATGGGGATGAAGTGTTTTCCTCGTGGAGGGGCTTGTCAACACTAAGGAAACGGTGGTAAGATTCTCTATACATTATTAATGCAAAGCTAATTTTTGTCCCACATTACTGTTGTTTTGATTTCACATGTACATGTTGTTAGATTCCTTAGTCACTAGCATGGATAAGTAGATGATTTTCTGGTAGCTTTGATGTGCTTGTATGTTCGATATGTTTGTAGGTACATAGGTCCACAATCGAAGTAGTATTCCAAGTGTCTACGACATCTAGGGAAGGTATTCATCCTTTTTCGTTCACTCATTTGTTCTGGATCTGAACCATTCAAACCAGAGGAACAATTTTTGTCCATAGAAGGTGAAATATTCCTGATAACAAGCTCCGAGAGCTTGGTATGGTAGAATACATAGCTTCTTGACAAGCATGGGCTTTACCAAGTGTAAAGCTAATCCTAATATTTATATGAAGGTTATGGATGATGAACCAGTCATACTATTGATGTATGTGGATGATCTATTTCTGACTGGAAATGAGAAACAGATCAAGGATTGCAAGAAGAAGCTAGATGAATAATTTGAGATGAAAGATCTTGGATTAATGCATTATTTCCTAGGGTTGAAAGTGTGGCAAAGCCCAGAAGGAATCTTTCTAAATCAAGAAAAGTATGTAGTAGAAATATTGAAAATATTTGATATGTTGGATTAAAAATCCATGGCCACACCCATGGACAACAAATTGAAGTTGTTGTCTGATGAGACATCTCAGCTAGTGGAGATGACTCACTACAAACATATTATTGGGTCATTAATTTATCTGATGAACACAAGGCCAGATATATACTTTGTTGTGAACACCTTGAGTTAGTATCTAGTTAAACCTAGATGGGTTCACTTGATAGCTGAAAAGAATGTGATGAGGTACCTAAAAGGTATGATTGATTTGGGACTTTACTATGGGAGAGATCATGCCTCAAATTGTATGGATATACTGATTCAGATTGGGAAGGAAGTGCCGCAGAAAATATGAGCACCTTAGGTAGATTTTATTGTGTGGGATTTGCCATGATCTCATGGTTTAGTAAGAAACATTCCAATGTTGCTCTCAGTATGGCTAAAGCAGAGTACATTGCAACTTTCTCTGCTTGTTGTGAAGCAATATTGATTTAGAAGGTGATGTCAAGATTATTTGACATGGAGTTGGACACCACAGTAATTCTCCGTGAAAACTAGAGTAGTATAAAGATGACATAGAATCCAGTGTTCCATGACAAATCGAAGCACATAGAAATCCGATATTTTTATATGAGGGATATGATACAAAAGGGAGCTATCAAGATCCAGTATGTGAGTATCGATGAGCAAGTTGTACTAACCAAGCCTCTATCTCAAGTGAAGTTTGAATACTTTCGTGACAAGCTTGGTGTAGTTCAAAAGGACTTTCCTCACAAGGAGGAATAGTGATGGGACTACAAATGATGAAGATATGGACCTTCTTCAAAAAGGAACATCAGGTCGAAGACATGAACCCTTCTCGGATAAAGGGGGAGTAGGTTGATAATATGGAACTTCACAAGAAAGGGGGAGTACTGATGAGACTAACATTGATGATGGATGACAGTGATGATGATGGTCCAACATTTATTTATGGATGACAATATCCTCTCTTAAGGATGGCAGGTATAACACTCTGTTCATGAGAGTGGTCCTTACTAGCTAAGGATGGCCCTATAGATGCCACTATCACATGGAGAGTACCCACATTTACCTATGGATGATAGTATCCTCTCTTGAGGATGGAAGGTATAACACTCTGGTCATGAGAGTGGTCCTCACTAGCTAAGGATGGCCCTACAAATGTTACTCTTGCATAGAGAGTACCCACATTCAGTTATGTATAATGTTATCTCTATGGTTGTTTTTTCATTTTTATCCTAGGGTTTTATATTTTTTCTTTATTTTGAGTTCATATCTTTAGTATTACCTTATTTCTTTTTTATACCTTTGTGTGTCATTATTTCTATATTTTATTGTGATTTCTTTTGAAGGCTCAAATCATTTATTATTTAAAGTTATGGACTTGTATTAAGAGAAAGATATTTTATGATAAAATCAATTATAAAGTGGGTTATATAAACTAGTAGCATTTCTTACAATATTGCATCGTTGCCAGATGGTTTTATTCATAAATATCATTTTAAAATTTGATAATGAAACAAAGGTATATGGATATATTCAAACATATGGTAAATATTATACATTTGACAGGCTTGGTACTATGGTTTAAAGCATCATCATTATTCCTTGAAGGAAGGCATGTCTAAATGATGAATTTGTTGATCGTGTCACTCATTTGCTTTCACAAGTGTTATTTGTATGAAGTCGAGGCATTTGATATGATGGACAATGGTACCAGTGTTGACAGTATTGAAAGTGATATATTCCATATTTTATTAAACCTGTTTTATGCTACTGTTTCGAATTTCCATTAGGTCTGTGTAGTTTGTATTTTGAAGAGTTTGCAGAATGTCGAAAGTAGCAATAGAGGAAGACGTAGATATTTTGGTAAAAAGAAGACCAAGAGGTTTGATTTGTAGACTAGAACCCGATAATACACAATGGATATTGCAATTTCCAAGGCCAGCCCAGTTAATGAGAAATGCGGGTTGGTTTTCCTTTTGTGAAAATTTGTAGGGTTATCATACAGAGGTGACTAGGGCCTTCATAAAAAATTACAAAGAGGGGGTGGTTCAGCTCAATAGTTTGAATACTATGGTGAATGAAGAATCTATTGTAGAGGCAATAGGGGTTCCAACACAAGGAGAAAGGTGGTTTAAGCAGCAGGATTTTCAGGGAAACTATGGTGAGTTCTTGTTGCCAGGGCCTGAGAAGTTGGATTGGAAAAATGGTATTCATGTAAGTAAGATAAAACCCAATTGGAAAATTCCCTTGGAAATGGTACAAAATTATATTACATGCAAAGGTCTCTATGATAGGGTCCTCAAATGTCATTTAAGGTTGTTAATGCATCTCAATGGAAGTTTAAAATTTAATCTCCTATTTTATCTGTTGAAAATCCTGCAAAAGATGGTTACATGGGTTCAAGCCCATCCAGAACATACTGCTCGTTCTATATACCACCAAGGTTTGATAAAATTATTGCCGATTTCACATTTCAATAAAGAAGGACGAACTTGGGAAAGTTTTCTATAAGAGTTAGGGTTTGAAGAAAAGACCAAAGAGAAGGGAAAAAGAGTAACAGAAGACTTGAACCAGCAAACAAAAAATCATGAAGAACAAACTGAGCATGTTGCAGCAGAAGGAAAGGGTTTTGTAGAAGAGCCAAACCAAAATAACTTGTTTCCTGAAGCTTCAGTTACAGATGAAAACCATGAAACATTGAGTATGACTCTAAATAATATAACTTCAAAGAATGAAGAACGAGTTCAGACTTTGAATCTAGAAGGAATTGGTTTGAAGCCTAGGACTAGGCTAAGAAGTAAGATGCAGGCAGAAATGGAATTAGTGCATATTCCAAAGAATAGAAATGAAGACTGTGGAGAGATTGTAGTGGTAAATGATTCTTTCAGTGAGGAAACTATACACGCATCCAAGGATCAATATTGTTTAGATAATGAAAATTTCATTGATATTTAGGGTGTTGCAAGATCTATACCTGAAATATTTTGCACAAGTAAACATGTGCATTCATAAGACTGTTCAGTCTCAAAGTTTCCACAAGAAGATGAAGTTCTTATGAAAGAAAAATCTATTGAAATAGCTCCAGAATTGAACCAGATTAAAAATTCTCTGCAGACATATAAGGAGCAAACCAAGTTTTTATAGAGTATCAATGAGAAGTTAATGACTACAAATAAAAGGTTACGAGAGGACTTGGAGGAAAAAGAAGCAGATTACAAAAAGTTACTTTCAATATCTTAAGACATCTTGAAAGAGAAGAGAGCCATCCAGAAGCAGTATGAACACATGAAGACACAGAGTAAAGAGGCGCACAATCAAATGGAGAACAAGGATGCTGAGTTTGCTAGATTGCAAAAAAGATCCCAGGTTTTAAGTGATCTGATTGTTTTAGCAGAGGCTTCTAAGAATATTTAGACTTAGAATGATAGTTGGCTTTTGAAAACAATTAGGGTTTGATAGATGTCCATTTCTATTTTTATTTGTATTACACTTGTATTAAGACTGTTTTAAAAAGATCGAGTTTGCTATTTTTGAAGAAATTTGATCCATAAAAATAGGATCTAATAATTATCTCAAAAACTCAAAAGTTTTGTATATAAGGGATATTAGCTAGATATGAAGTGTGGCAGTCGGATATGGGAATCCAATTTTGATTTGTATTGTAAGACATAAAACTCTTTGCATATTTAATACAGGTTTTACTTTGATATGATTATGGTTATGAGCTAGTCTTGTTCTTTTTATGAATTGTATTTTTATGATTTATCTTGTATATGGTCAATTACATTCCATTACATGATTCTTATGATAAAATACAGTTACCATTTTAACATTTAGTGACAGAGTCAAGTCCATTCCATAAATTCATGCTCGTCTTCCTCCTGTTATTGAATTTTGTATTTTATTTTATGTCATAGAGCTCTATGATGGTTATTTGATTTTCCTGTATCTTTGATTACATACCAATTATGCTTTGATGTTGATTTTATAATATTGAATTATCTTTAAATATTTCTCTGAGATTGAACTCTAGTAGTCTAGGTTCAACTTTAGGGATAACATCTTTTGGCGCCATTGCCGGGGATGGAGAAATGAAAGTACATCTTCCCTGGGTATTCGACATCTTTATGTATCTGATTTTGGAAGGTGAACAAGATCAATGAGACCTATTATATACTACATCACTCACCTATAGAAAGTTACAGTGGCTTCAAAAAGGATAGGAACTCAAGGAAATCCCTCATCACCTTTAAATCCAGGAGTCTCAGATCCTGAACAGATATTAAAAGAGGCTAGAAGAAGGTTAAGTTCTACCTCATTAGAAAAATTTAAACATCCTTCAGCCTTGGAGATTCCTAAATCTTCATTTTTACCTATTTCTTCTTTTGATCCACATTCTGAGAAAGGAAAATAAGAATTAGATATGCTATTTACCGCTTCTCAAATTGACAATTTCCAAGTTTTCACAAATCCTTTGTTATATGAAGAGGTTGAACTTGAAGCATTGTAGACAATAGCTTCTTCTTTGTTTTCAACCCATATACCTTTTGTTAAGACCATCCCAGTGAATCAGACAAATCCTAGTAATTTTCCTCCTTCATCACAACATTCAAGCACCAATCAGTCTAATTCAAGTTCAAATACTTCCATCCCTAGAATGGCTCAGCCTCAAAATAGGATGGCTGCTATGGTAGCAGCAAGATATGCCCCACTAGTTTTGCCCCAGCCTCTCAATGCTCTCCCAAGAGAAGATTACAAGAAATATCTTTCGATATTTAATGGTCAAGGAGATGTTACTGCAGAAGAGCACTGGAATACATACTTGAGTTATGCAGACAATCAGAATTTTGAAAATGAAGATGTTTGGATGAGGGTTTTTGTTTAAAGTTTAGATGGTGAAGTGAGAAAATGGTTTAGAGAATTACCACCAAACTCTATAGATGGTATAGATGCTTTAGAAGAGGTGAATGAGACAATGGGGAGATACTAAAGATTATTTATACTACATTACAGAGTTTGGATCATTGAAGATAAATAAAGATGAAGCTGTGGGGGATTTTTCTAAAAGGTTCAATAAAATGTACAGTAGAATACCAGCTGAAATAAAACCCTCCGAGACATCAGCAAAGTTAACTTATGCAAACTCTTTTGATCATGGGTTTTCTTTACTGTTGAGGGAAAGAAAGTCTGTGTCATTCAAAATATGCAAGATGTAGTATTGGAAGTAGAGTCTAACATTTTGGCTTCAAACAAACTCAAAGAGGAAACATAATATCAAACTATATATAAAAAAGGTAAAAAGGAAATCATTACATCCAATCCTACAGGAAGATCTTCAGACAGTAAAATGGATGAAATGAATAAAATCATTAAGAATTTGTTTGTTAAGATTGATAGGTTGGAGTTGGGAAATAGAAATCAGAACAAACCTATACCTGAAGGAGAAAGAAATCAAAATCAGTTCAAAATACCTTTTGCCCGTAGGTTTTTTCCAAGAGAAAGACAAAATAATGATATTCACAGGGAGAGGCGAGAAAATGAAGAACAGAGGATTCAACCTCATTTTCAAAATAATAATGTGAGAGATGATGAGTCATATGAGATAGTTGAAGGAGAGTTAGATGATTTGGAAGAACAAGAACACAACATTAGTCAGTTTGATGATGATTCTTCTTCTCATTTTTTGACTAAAGTTGATTATCATTATGCTACAGAAATAGATCATTATGAAGAAAATGATTATCAAATGTCCATGCTCGAAATTTGTCACGAAATTCCACAAAAATCATATGGTCTTAGATTAGGGGTAAAACATGCAGCACAGGCTAAAAAGATTGTAAAATTTCATCCTATTAAATAAAATATGGCTTCAAATTAGAAACAAATTATAAAAGAGAAAAGAGATGAAGTGGTAAATCTTGAGGAAGTGAACAAAGCCATAGGCGGGTTCAATTTGAACCCATTATACTATGAAACAAGAACTTTATACTAAGAACGAGAACTCTAGCCATAAAAACGATGATTTTTGCATAAAAAACACAAAAAACACCCTCCAAATAGAAAAGTGTTGATACCAGTATACACGTTTGTTTTTTGGGGGTAAAAAATAGAGCCATGGCCTAAACATGCCATACTGTTGTTTACAAAAACTTTGAAATCAACCCCTAAATTGGAAAAAGATTTTTTTGTTCAAGGGATAAATTACAACTTTTTTGAAACTTGCATATTAAACAAAAACAAATATTTCATAAATAATTTCAGCACTCTAACCATTAAAATCAAACAAATTATGATGTGATTCATAATGAAGTCATATATTAGACCTTACAAGAACAAATTATTCATATAAATTGTCAAAAACTCATTTATAGTTTCAATTACAAACATCATACTGATAAAAAACATCTAAAATGTTTCATGTAAAATTATTTAAACTCATCTATGGGTCTAACACCCCATCATAATCTATATTTTTTTGCAGATGAGCAATTGGATATAATAAAAAAAATTAAACCCCTAACCCCATTACATTACATTAAAAAGAAAAATTAAACACCCCCACTCCTAACCCTTAAACCCCCAACAACACTACATTTGCAAAATTTAAAACACCCCCCTCTAACCCTCTAAATCCCCCAACAACATTATATTTTTAAAATGACATAATATATTGATATAATGTAATGTATAATATAATATAATGACAATATTTTAAAAAAATAACATAATATGTTGATATAATATAATGTAATGGCACAAGTGCCTTGGATTGTAATGGCATAATGCCATGACATAATGTGCCTTGGACGAATGCTATTTCAACAACTTATTCTGCATAGAAGAGGTTGTTCTATTTCAGGATGAGCACACTATGATAGAAACCTCATTATATTTAAAAAATGACATAATATGTTGATATAATGTAATGACATAATGTGCCTTGGATTGTAATGACATAATACCATAATGAAATGTAAAAAAATGACATAATATATTATATAATATAATTTAATGACCATATTTTAAAAAATGAC